>JAVISA010000012.1:600000-1089918 GCA_032595095.1 Didymellaceae sp. YAFEF048 | reverse complement strand
GCTTAGCGACCGCCTGCGCTCCGCTCCTTGCCTCCCTCCGCTTCTTTTGGCTCTGGGAAAACGAACCTTTTTTCCTTAACCTGCCCCTAACCCTCACTGCGTTCGCGACCCTTGAATAATATAGAATTAGTCTCTAAGTAATATTACAGTGTATTACAGCCTATTTAGGCGTAGAGTGTGGCATTTTAGGGTATAATGTAGTATGATAGGGGAGGGTCTTAGCAAAAGCGTTCCACTAGAGCAGGCGTTCTACAAGACCAGTACGGACGTTATACAACACAGACACTAGCTGTTATGTATGCCTGTTATAAGGAGGGTAAGAACGCACAAGACTTATAAGGAAGACTACCTGCGCAAATGGAAAGGATGTGTACAAAGTGTTGGGTTGACACTGTGGCTGCAGCAAACGCTGCTGCTTAATCTTGTGGTCTGCACAGCACACGTCTGCCCATTCTGAGCAAGCAGCTGTCGGTTTGCAGCCCGTGTCGAGCGGTGCCAGCCGCAGCCGTTGCCATCAATGATCGCCCACCCAGCCTGACGTGAGCTGCAGGGCTGCGGCTCAGAGCCAGCACTCTGTATGGGATGGTTGTAACTTTGTGGATCTCAGACTTCAGCGAAGTCCCATCACCAAGCTTGTGCTAGTCGCTCGAGAAGAAATCGACCACGCTGAGTGCGATAGCAGCAGGACGCGGGAGACTTGACACGGTGGCGCGGTCGTGTAAGCGTGCGGCGGCCTGTTCCTCTATTGCAATCGTATGTCAGTATAAGGAGAGCGGCGTGTGGAAAGCTGCATAATCTAGTAAACCTGTTAGCCTATAGCAAGCCGCGATGACGTCACAAGCTGAGGTTGGTGGTTTTGGTCATGTCGTTGTCTTGGAAGGCTGAGGTAGCAGGCCTGAGGCGGGGCATATGTGATTGCAAGCACGCGCCGCCTGGCTGACAGCGGCTGAACAAGCATCACGCAATAAGTGAGCTTAGGTACTGTTGCTGCTTGATGTTGTTGGTATTCTCGACAAGCGGTGCAGTTTGATAAGCGCCGCTACTTCAGTTGAGAGCGTTCTTCTGCTAATTTGGGTGCTGAACACAGTACGCGCGCGCTTCGCTCGAGTAGCCCGTCTGATGCTCCGGCCGGATTGACTAGACACGGTGATTTGGCCCCCACACGTGAACTAAGCCTCGCGCTTGTATCGATTTAGCTTAGCGTGTTTGGCTATAGCCGGTAAGCTCCGCCGCATATCTCAGGGGAAGCAAGGAGGTTTAGGAAGGAGTACTGGATGAATTGGATATCTAGAGCTGGCAGCTTGACTACCTTCCACACGGGCGCCTAAGGTCTGATCATGGACATCTTGACAGGGTACAACATGAAACCCTTGTAAATAAAAGAAAAGCCACGGCGCTAGTCCGGCCTATAGGCTGTAGCAGATCATCACGCTTGTCCACCATGCGCATACTTAATCCAGTCCACGATTCTGCCTTCCAACTCAACCATCCCCCTCTAGTATTCTATCATTCCTATTCTGACTCTATATCACTCCTGATGGCAGACCCTTTAAGTATTACCGCGTCAGTTCTGGCCGTCGCTACTGCCGCTGTTCAGTCAGTGAAGTCTCTGAATGACACCGTTTCACGTTACAAGGGTCGCGACAGGACATTGCAAAGGCTTCAGAGTGAGCTGCAAGATACCTCCGGGATCTTAGGCTCGTTGGAAGAAGCCGTCCTAGCGGAAGCATCCGTCTCGGCGCTTCTCAAGGGACCTGTTGAAAGATGCAGCGAAGTTTGCCAGGAGTTCGAACAATCGATGCTATCTTTTGCTGAAAAGTCTAAGACCGGCCTTAGAGATTGGGCGAAGCTTGAGTTCATGCGAGGCGACATTAATGAATTCATTGATACGATATCTGGATACAAATCGACGATCGCCGTCGGCCTTGGGATCATCACCCTGTATGTTCAGCACTCTGCTTTCTTAGGACCAGCTGACAATGCAGTAGGCGTGCGGCCAAGGTGTCACGAGAAGCTCTGGAGGAGTATAACGAAATGATCCAGAACACTGTGCATGATCTCAACGTCCACCTGCAACGAGTTGATAGAAAGCTCCAAGATTTTCCGATGTCAGGCTTTTCAAGCCCTGCCATTGATCTCACTAGTGAAAAAGAAGTCACGAAACAGTGTCTTCAGATTTGTGAAGACGCCAAACAATATCTGGATTTAACTAGGAAATCCTCAGTCTTGGAAGCGCCTGAGGCTACTGACGACCAGCATCAAGAGAGCTTTCAGGCACAATTGCTTGCACGTCAAGCCCTGGACGAGCAGCGGAATAGTTTTGCAACCACCATTTCCCATATTCGGAACCGCTTAGACTCTTTGATCCGCGAGAACGATCCTAACGACCATTTGGAGAGATCACGCTTGCTCAATGACATTAGCGCTTCTAAGCAGTGCCTTGAGTTATGCAAGGTGGCAAGTGAAGTGTCTTCACAAAAAGTCTACAGACTTGGAGAGGTCATTGCTGATGGTAATAGCGACCAAGTAGTGGCAAACACGTTGGCAGATCTGTTTGATGTGAAGAAAGCAATATCCAAGGATAGTTCAGCACAACTACTTGTCCATACATCTGGGGAGGACTTGAGATTTTTAGCCGAAAAGCGCTATGGAAGTCGTTTCGGAGCGTTTGCCCCAGCAACTAGTCCTACCAACCGCCCGACTCAGGTGACGGCCAGGGAAGCAGAGAGCCAGATGGAACCACCTCAGACAAGCCCGGCAACCCAGCCCCACTTGAAAGCTAAGCGCGAAAAGGCAATTCCGAACGAAATAAGAAAACGAACGGACTGAGGGAAGGCTATCAAAATCTATCTATACATATTCGCGTAAATTTCTAACTTGTTCTTTTGCCTCGCTGTGTAGTACTTAGGCATACGTGGTTTACCGTGAGAGTGTAAACTGCACTGGATTAAAGATGCTATCCACGAGCAAATTTATGATAGTGCTCGCTAATCGCCTTCACGGGGGGGGGGGGGCAACCGGTCTTGATGGAGTATTGAATGGGGCGCCCCGGATCAGAGTCGGCACCGCATCATCTACCTGCCAAGCCTGCCAATCGGGCATAGCGGCTGGAGTCCACTCGACGAGAGAACGGCCTTATTCCTGCCTTCCCACTGCGCGACGAACAAGACAAGGTCTCCTCAGATAGACTCGTTGCGATTGTCAAATTTTCGAACCGTCTAAATCTAAGCGTAACTACAGCAACCCAAATTAGATAGGTGTGTATTCCCACAACTCCTTTAATAACCATCTCCAACGATCGGCCAGGGTGCGAGAATATCAAGGCAGCATTGATGCTAGTCTCATACATCCTGAGCAGCACTGCTAGATGAAAAGAGATCTAGTGTTGCTACTTAGTGACAGCGTCCAACCCGGGCGATTCAGGTGAATATTGTATAGTTCGGACCCCGAAAGACAGCCTATCGCGAAGAGGTTGAACGAATGGAGCGAGGAGGAGTCAACACAGTCAGCAAGCAGTATTTTAGTCATCTATATAGCCCTGCAATCGAAGAGTCACTTACTAAGAGGACCATTCTTGCAGCATAGAGGGGAAGTGGTTTATCCCTATTCAACCCCAACAGGTTCTCGCAGATATACCGAGAGTCCCTGCCAAGATAACAGCACCAATTGCTAGTGAGCAAGCTGAGGGCGGAGTCGCTATCAGGAAACGAAGCACTGCCTACGCCAGTATCGCCAGTGTCAGCAGAGGCTCTCACCTCGCTACTAGATAGGATCAAGAAGGCCCCTTATCATGAAAAAGGCAGGCAGCACAAGGCTCCACTTTAACCGAAGGTGACGAATGTAGCCTAGACATATCTTGCTACATTAGCGCTCCTTGGCGATCAAAATAAGCTTTTAGTTGAGGCCAACGATAAAGGCAAACCTCGTACATCAACTAATTCAAAGATACTAGGATCGACGAGAGTAGGGACCTATGAAGTCCTTGAGCAGGAACGAGCGCGACACGCTGTAGTGACAGCTGAAAGAGTAGCTAAAAAGGCTGCCAAAGTTGCTAAAAGTGTTGCAGGTACTGCGAGAGTGACAGATGAAGTTGTCACAGGTAAGAAAACGCGTGTTCTTAAGCTAAGGGTCTCTGCGTCGGCGGCAGACCCAAAGGCTAAGATGGCGCGAATAAGCGAAAGTCTAGCTAAAGAAGGCGAGCGCGAAGCAGGTGCTCCTGAATCAGAGGGCAAGCCAGCGCGAACGAGCAACAGGCTGGAGCCACTTCCATATATAGTAGCACATGCGGAGGGTAGGACTGTATCAATACCTTGGAGATCCCCAGTGGCGCAAATGTGGTAGTGGGGAATAATAAGAATTGTAATTAATAAATTTGTAATTATTAGAGTCGTTATTAATTAGATAATTAATTAGTCTATTGCAGTCTTTAGATCGTCCTCCCACTGCACTAATAAGCCACAGTCGTGGCTAGTAATGTCGCTTCTAGTAACCTAGAGCATACATGTACTGGTCTGCTATGTGCTAGGTAGAGAACTCTCTTACTTTATATAGATAATGTCGTGGCTTATAAGGCATAATCTATGAACGCGTGTGGCACGTAACTGACAAGCTCCGATCATCTGAGCGCTGACTGAGCTGCTCCCTCCGAGAGCATATGAGATGAGGGATCATCTAATCTGCTATCAGGCTGATCCACCGGCCCTGGAGAAACCCTTTCTCCGAGCTTCACCTTATATAGCCCATTCATCTGATCTTATAGAAGATCAGTAGTCCAACACCTTGATCACCTGAGTACGCTCTCATATGCTCCCTACTTCTTCCACAGATAATCAATATACCTACTAGTTTTAAGGCTTAGTAGATTAATCACCTCTCTAATAGCAGCCTAAGCTTCAACTATAGTATAAATTTCCCCTCTAACTTTACCAACAGGGGTAGAGCTAAGCTACATGGCGTTATTATCTTTCATCTAACTAGCTCTAACAAGCTGTACTATTACTAAGCTTAATATTAAAATTGAACCGTGCGAATAAAAGAAGCCCTACTACTACGCAGCTGAGCGACAAACGCACTAGAGATAGCTGTTAGTTCTTTGGAGAGAAAGAGTTAGTTCGCCGGATGCCATGTTCCGGATTGTTTCCTGATTCTTGGCGCCTTGAGTGCAACACATTCATGAACTACTATCAACGATAAATTTAAACATTAACCTTCAGTCGCATCTACGAGAATGTTTGAGCCTGTGCTGCGCCTTGAATGGGCGTGATCCAATGTGCGCGGTGCTTGATCCAGAGCTCCGTATCGGGTTTGAAATTGCTGATGTCTTTGTCTAGCAGTCCAGCAAACAAGATGAAAATGTCCCCAAATGCTGGGTCATCTGTAGTCTTTCCGAGCGTGCCACCGCAGTCGCCGCAGAACGCCGTCTCCACTTTGAGGCCTGACTCTTGTGTGAACTGGTTTCGGCGCGGCGTACCACTGGTAATGTGAAGAGCGGACCGAGGCACCAGGATACAGGTAGTGTAGGTTGTGCCACTCAAACGACGGCATAAAAGGCAATGGCAAAGAGCCTGTTATTTCATCTTGTCAGTCGACGCTCTAGACAATGTGGGAATTCCTAGGCGTGCACAGAGGAGTCATAGTTCAGAACGACGGCAACGTGCTCAATAAGAATGGTAAACCAACAATTTTGAGAGGGTCGCTGTTGACTTCATATTGAAGGTTGCCACAGGCGCAGCTTCCTTTCTGGGGGGACTTGATGCTTTCCATATTGATACGACAAAAGAATTGATAAGATCACCCTCCCCCACACGCAGTATGGTCAATTTATACTATTCAAGCCAGCGATACTCTTAGTGTATGAGCACAAGCGATACACATGAACTCGTTCGGCTGAAACACGCAACTGATTCGACTTCGGTCGCGCCTCTCGGCTAGTTGGCGAGCTGAGCTCAACAACTTTGGAACGCCATCTCAGCTTTCTTTAATCGCCCAGTGTCACACCGCCTCCCACATGACTTCGTCTCATCGAAGATAATCCAGGTCAGACTCAACGGAAGGGAGGCGTGCCGGAATGTTTGACAATTCGTGTAGACGAAGATCAACTTATCGTATTGGCAAACTTCATGGGCTCACACTTGTGGCACAAGCAGTATAGTGGACTCCGACAGATCTGCACCGCCGTCATCCGTATCTTGCTCGTTAATGCCGCGTGTGTACAGGATGATATATTTTTGGTTGTAGTTTGCTTTCTCGTATGCACTGAGCCCCGCGCAACAGCATGGCCTCTGCAAGTACATGCTCTGGCTTTAGGGGCTATGTCGCCCTCAGCAGAACGATCTGGCAGGAGGGAAATCGTACTCTGCTCAGTTTTCCAGCTGCATCGCTTGAGTTAGATATCCAGTATGTGATGCCTTTCTTCACCGTTTCTCGGCCATTGTTCGATGTATGTAGGTAGCGCAGTAAGCATCACGTGACCAAGAACTGAAGGCCGATAGCGACTACCCGGTGCTTGATTAAGCTTGACTTCGGCAATTCTGGAAATGCTGCTCCCGGTTGCATGGAAGTACAACCGGTCAAGCGCAGTACGCTTGATGCGGCCCGTGGCTTGCAGCATCCCCGGCAAGTGCCCTGCAAAGTTCAGCTCGCCGGTCAGCTTAGATCGCGAGCAGCGCCACAGCGCTTCATCGGTTTGTGCAGGTGAGACTCAAGTAACAAGGTGCAGGGCTCGCCCACGTCAAATCGTTGATCTCTATGCTCACATAATCTTGTAGTCAATGAGACGTGTTTTTCACGCTAGGTGATTTACTCACGACTTTTGTAGCTGTATGCAAGGATCGACTGTAGATTCAACGTGACTACACGATGGATGTAATCATATAAAATGGCTTTGATGGCGCTGCGGCGTCATTCCTTGCAGATGGTCCGCAGCTTTGGTTTTATTAGTGATTGTAAGGCGCGGGGTCAGCGGAGAGATTGCGGGGATGGTATCGCAGTTGACAAGGCGAAAACCGATAAAATAATCAATGTGCTCAACATGCGTCACCACGTGGACACGCCGCCCGTGCTTTTTTTGTCTTTCTTGAAACAATAGAGGTCATCTTGACAGCTGTCTCTGTCGCCGTAGGGAATCTAATCTTCAATCCCTCAAATCGCCGTAAGTGTTCTGCCTAAAAGACTGCTGCGGCCGCAGTCTGCACAGCGACAACGAGTTTAGAAGAGAGGGTTCCGCCCCTAAAATTGACCTTGCAGCTCCGACTCTGGCTTGAAAACTCTCTCGAGGTCGGAATTGCCAGGTTGCAAATCCAATTACTAGATTTGTATTCAGGATGACGAAGACGCTGCCGCTTGAAGAGATCGACGAATCTCTTGAGCCGACACACACCATTCGACATAGAGATGAGAGTGTCCACGGTTCATCAGATCGCATAGCCGAAGACTACTCCCTTAGTTTCGAATATCTTCAGACCTCCGTATGAGCCCCGATGACATGCCACTTTATCCGGTGTGAGATAGCCTCATTCATGAAATGTCTCTATGAGCTCATCGCCCAAAGCCTGTCAAGTGGTTAGGAGCAGTGACACTTGGGATCGGGGAAGTGGGTCAAGGCGGGGCACCTGGGACGGATCATGCTGGTCATAACTGAGCCTGTCGGCACTTGTTATATCCGTTAGGTCGTCCCGCCGACATGATATCAGGATTTCTTGGATTTCCAGAGTGTGAGCCTTCCGTGGTAGCACCTTCTCGTTACTCAATCCTTGTATCTACACCTCTAGGCCAAATCTACAATGACTGTTATTGTTGAGGCTGCAGCAGGAGGTTATAAATCTTTTCTCCAAGCGAAATGGGTATTCTTTGCCCTTCTGGTATACATCTTTCCTAGTTTCGCCCGTGAGGCTACCTTCCCCTAAGTGCAAATCACTATAGCAATACTGCACTCTTTCTGATCCTTTACCTTGACGGAGGTCTCAACCCCATTTCCGACTGACATTGGCATAGATTATCTACCCTTTTCTGTTGTCTCCGGTCAGGCACATACCAGGGCCATTGTATGCCCGAATCTCGAAGCTCCCACTAAAGTATGCAACATTCCAAAAACGTAAGACGGAGTATGTAACGAACATCTTGAACCGCTACGGTCCCATCGCTGTCATTGCGCCGGACCAGGTCCACACTACAGATGATGCAGCTATGAAGACTATACACGATAAGACAGCACTCAAGACTCATTTTTACACGTCCATGGGAAATTGGAAGGGCGTCACCTCTACGTTAGGGTTTGTGCACTATGCATCAGCTGCCCCTTCACGTAATAACCTCATTCAATGCTTCCAGAACAAGAACCTTGCAACTCTTGTAGAGAACATCCAATCTCATATCGAAGACTTCTTGATGCTACTCGAAAGAACGGCAAAAAACAACGAGCAAGTCGATGTCGTCGTCGTGTTTCGCCTGCTAGCTCTAGACATTGTCACTGATGTACTTTGGGGCGAGAAAGATCGACTACTGAACAACTACGAGGAAAACAGATTTCCAAGTTTTTTGCGGCGCTTCCATGCATTCAGCACTTGGAATGCCATGAAGAGCTGTATCCCACGATCCGACGTCTCCGTCAGATACTTTGGCAGCAAAAAGTGGAAAGATCTACGGGATGACTGCCACGACATGGATGTCACAGCCAAGGACGCGCTACGTCGCTGGGAAGCAAGTAAGAACATTGTCAACCGAGAGAAGGACGTGCTCTCCATGTTGCAATCCATGAACAAGACGAAAGCATCCGCCGTGCCAACAGAAGGCATTCCGACTTATATGGTAGAGATGTTGGCAGCTGGCTCATCTACAACATCGCATACCGCGGCATTCGCCTGTTAGCTACTCGCTCGACACAAGGGAACTCAGGAGAAGCTTCAGAAGGAGCTCTCGATCACCTTTCCGAATCCCAAAGACCTTGACATAAGACTCGCGATGGACATCCCACTACTCGCCGGAGTCATACTAGAGACGATGCAGATGTATCCGATGATCCCTGGTCCACTCGAGAGATATTTTGGCAAAGATCTTAGCATCGCCGGACACATGGTTCCCAAAGGAGTCATTGCCTCGACTGCCGCTTTGAGTCAGGGCCAGTTGGCAGATGTGTACCCACAATCTCACAAATGGCTACCAGAACACTGGATTGATGCAAATGAGCGTATGAAACTCAATTGGATCCCCTTCGGGACTGGTTGTCGATCGTGCCTGGGTGCGAATACCCTAAGACAGACTATCGCTGAGCGGTTTCATAGAGAAAAGTCACAAAACAACCCTCCATACACATGTGCATACTCATACGCCAATACCAGATTGCTTCGGATAGTCCCCAATGGAACGATGTGGCTCAACTGCTCTGATCAATAGTGTCTGTTTTCGAGCATGCGAGTAAGGTCCGGCTTTAAACTCATAATTACGGGCAAAAAAAGTGGGCGGGTAAAGTGGCACAACCTTTCCGCTAGGCTGGTTCCAAGGGAAGTAGACATTCCACCCTATCCGACCTGTGGAGAAAACCAAGCTTGGAAGCACGCGAGAGATGTTCCACAACTTTGCATCCGATCGACGTTCACTCGTAGTCAATCGCGGAGCGAGGCCAACCGGGAAGCCAAGCCAGTCCGCAGACAGGGTGCAGAGCGGATGGGAACATATAGATCAACGAAGCATACTACGTCGAGTTTTATCAATTCTGCTGTAAACTCTCATTACACCCATCCCACTTCAGACAGCCGGTCCCAGTCGCTGCTATGCCGGTTCCAAAGAGAGTTTCTAGGTTGCGCCTAACATCGACTGCCTATGTACTTTACTATCACAGGGACTTGGCGCAGGCGTGAGAGATTTTCTGCTCGATTTCAGTCTTTTGATAGCTTGGGGAACCTCCGGCTAGGAGATCTATTTTGCGGGTTATGGTAACGAACCATCTGTTTACATTGCACGACAATCAGTTTCAGACAGCTACTTCAGTGGAGCCGCGTATGAGGTTGGATCCCACGTGGAACTGGAGCGAGCCAGCACGATCGAAGACGCTACAAACATCACTTCCCTCGACGCCCCAGGAGGCGCTGAGTTCGTTCGACGTACCGATCCCGTAGGCCATCATGTTTATCTTGTTCGCGGTCAAAGCAAGTAAAGGCCACAACCACCTGAATTAAAAAAACCGGTCATTAACTACGAAGATGACAAGCCGAGAAAGGGAGAATCTCACCGTTCCAGGCCTGATCCAGCTCTCGTACATCGCTGGGGTCATTACGGTGTGACTTGTCCAAACGGTGCTTACCGACAGATGTACGATTGGTATACCCAGAACTTGGCGCTGGCTCCCTCCGAAGTCATTCTCAAAAACGGGAAGCCAATAATCTGCTTTTTTCAGATCGATCGTGGTCCTGAGTTCACGTATCATCACGCCTTCTTCATCAAGCGCGTGAAAGGCAATGATCAACCCACGATGGCTCACTCTGCCTTTGAGGTTCACGATTTCGATGTTCATTAACTAGGGCACAACTATTTCACGTTAAAGGGTTATGACATCTGTTGGGGAGTTGGCAGAGCAAGTACTCCAAATTTATTCCGATCGTCATCTGCTGACACAACGACAGCATGTCCTCGGCAGTCAGGTGGTCGACTACTGGTTCGATCCGAGCAAGTTCATAGTGGTAAGGGAGAACTCATCTCCTACATCCAAGTATGAGGACTCACAAATTGCAGGAGCATTATGCGAATGGTGACCTGCTGAACTCAGAGACAGTGGTCTCGCAAGTTGAGGCTGGACCACATGCGTTAAAAATATGGGGACCACCTGTGCCAGAGGTCTTCTAGGACGATCTACACGAGAAAGCAGCAAGATCAAATAATTCGAAGCCCTGCGGATCTCATGTATCAACAATGTCGTGGGGTCGCTGCTTACAGATCCAGCCTTGTTTATGGATGTGAAGGCACGGGGGCACGGCTCATAGGGTTTTCATTTTGTGAGAGAAAAGAGCTAGGTACATGGCCATGTCCTACATCCACAATGCTGGCTCCTCTGACTTGCTATGATATACCAGCATTGTCTATGTTTCATCTCACCAAGTGCAAAACGTTATCCTGTTGATATTTCCTAAAGGTTTCATTGATCATGGGGTGGCCAACACCATCAACTTTCATCGAAGTACCTGCCAAATCTGCGCTACTCACCATCACCAGCGAAATGTTCACACCCAAAGCCTTATCTTGCGGGACACACTGGCGTCGTGGAACACAAGGTACACACAGATGGTCTTGGTACGCGATTGCTGCACAACTACCATGTCGCCCATTCGACTCGTAGAAGTAAACCACGATGACATCTGCCAATAGCTTAGCTCGATTTTCGTTTCCTGCCAGCTCGGAACTTGCTTCCAGTCCGAGGTGGTCATCCGTCATTGATGCAACGTTGATCGACCACTTAACGGACGATCTCTTATTCGACACATAATTCCTTGTCATTGGCACTTGGACTACACACCAAGGTGTCGTGGTGGTGGGTCTGCAAACCTGATTCAAAGGCGACACAGGAGCGGCAATAGTGGTTTGGCCTTGAACCAGCGCCACTTCATCCGCCTCCCTTTGATATAAAGCATGCCCATGCTCTAAGTTTGATTACAATTCCGTCTGATTGGCCTAAAGTTCGAGGCACTGAGAGAATCCCGCATGCTATTCCAGGCACCAGAGCAAGCTGAATCAGCCTCGTGAGCAACGGTCTACTCTTCGCCTTTCGAGCCATGTCTGAGAACGTGAAAAGAGTCTTTAGGATATGAAGACGTGATGAAGGCGGCTGGCCACAGGGCCTCTCCGCGCTCAGCAGTCACCAGTCTCTTATATCACCTTGGCCGCAGAGTGGAATTATATACACCGCTAAAAACTTAATACAGGCTGCAATTAGCGGTACAAAAGGAGTTCTTAGCTTTCTATCTGTGAAATACCAGCCGAAAATTTGTTTTCTCCACATTCGCAGGATGTTTCTCGAGAGACATGACGACTCTACTAAGACTACCCAAGCGGTGCATCCGAATTTTACCAAAGCTTTGAATCGAGCATCAGCCAGAAAGAAAAATCCCGACTGCTGCTCAAAGTGGACGTGTACCTCGTGCCTACTCTCGTGCCTATTGTGGCATTACTCTACCTCTTCTGCTTTATCGACGGAGCCAATATTGGTTCGTCTCCAGGCCCTGTTCCATTGAGAGGGTGTCATGGCTAATCAGTTGCAAAGGTAACGCTCAGTTAGCAGAATTCGAGAAGGATCTCAACCTCAAGGGCTGCGATTACAATGCCGTCCTGTCCGTCTTCTACACCCCACACATCTTCTTAGAGATTCCTTCAAACATCATCTGCAAATGATAAGGTCCAGGCTGGTTCATCTCCACCATCTCAGTCAGATTTGTCGTTTCTTCCTTGGCTATAGCCGTTGTTCACACCCAGGCCCAAGCCTGCGTAGTTCGTTTCCTTCACGGTGTATTCGAAAACGGGGTGTTGCCTAGTATCGCGTGTTATTTGGTTAGCTCACCACGATCCAGACAGTATCTGGGCATTAATTGAGATCAGTACTGAGAACTCGTCGAATCTAGAGCAGGCTCTACACGCGAGCGAAACTCGGCTTTTGCCTCGGACTCTACATTGACATGGCACCCTTAGCTGGAGCTTTTGGGGCCCTGTAGCCTTTGCGATTCTCACTCTCGACAGTGTAGGCAGCCTGAAGACACGATGCATGATTTTTAAGTGTTAGAAGTATTCTTCTTTCCAGCTACTTACGCACCTAAACCACTTGTGTGCTAATGCCTCGCGTGCTGTAATTCTCTTCTCTGGAGTGAAGTTCGTCATGACACGGATCAGATCTTTGAAATCGTCATCAACGCCGCCCCAAAGGGCAAACGGTCTGCGCGGGTTGTCTTTGTTGAAACCATCCCGAGTTACTTCGAAAATGGCAATGGATTGTCGCCGAGATTTTCTAGGAACCCACTCAGTCCGTCCTCGTCCGCAAAGTACGAGATTTGGCGTTCGATTACTACTGCTAAGGGCTCCACACCCTCGTTCAGCTCCCCTTTCCCCGCGGCAAAGATAATGCGTTTGTGCGCCGCATAAATGCACTACATGATCATAAAAAGTAAGCAATAGTTTCACATTTGGGGTTCCAAATGCGCAGAAACTTACAACAAGGGCGAAAGAGAAGATATCAGACGCCTTATTCACCGGTCCCCAGGCGTGTGCTTCAGGACTCCTCCACATCCAGTTGCCTGCCTGTTTTCCAGTCATGTGTGACCCAGAAGGGATATGTGCGGCATCTTCAAGGTCCCCAAGCTGGACTCGCTCAATAAGTATTCCGTCCTGACCCTCTTTCCAGTCGATCAAAACATTGTCCGGCTTAATATCTGCCTGACATAAGTCAGCACGCATTGGTCTATGGGAAGATGGCAGTTACCCGTATGGACAAATTTTTGATCATGGAGTTCCGCGATTCCACAAAGAGCATCTTTCAGGATCTGTGTTGTCAATGCAAGAGGCAAGTCCTTTTGAACCAGGCGGAGGAGATGATCGGCGAAGTACTGGAAAACGAACATGGAGTTCTTGGGGATGGTGTCATTGATGAGGCGGACGTGATTAGCGCTACTGCGTAGCCTATTGTTTATGTCTTGAAGGTCATTGACATTGATCTCGTGAACATATTCTAGTATAAACTTTTGGTTGCTGGCACTAAGGAAACAATCAGCGGGTAGATTGATGTGAGGCCTGCTTAGATTCACTTGCGTAGCGAGATAGATCCGGCGTAATGGAGTTTCGTCTTCCTGAAGCACCTGTTCGATGCTATAGTGCCGAACAGACTGGCCAATGTACCCCTTAGGGTCTGCCAAGGCGGATGACATTGTGCTTGTACTGCGAAAAAGCGTGGTCCGGACAATGGCTGGTATATTTGGTCTACCCAGCTTGCAGTTTGTAAGTCGTGGTGCAACAAAATTTAAATATGTCCGACTTCTGCAGGAGGAAACGGCCAAGAAAGAGAGAGAGCGTAGCGATACCATTGAAGGCCAGCGTGTGGGAGGAGCGCAGCAGCCCTAGCCAGGACTCAGTAATGTCATTGATGTGCATGGGTGCGCAGAAGCTGCGATGGGCAGTTGTCAGTTGCGCGCGGCAGAGATACCGCAAAGAAGGGGAAGGTACCCGGAGGCGGCAGTCACAGCGTGGGCGCGGGCGCTAAGGTTAGCTTTAAAGTACGGTAGGGGAGGGCGGGCGCTTACAACCCCCAGAGCGGCACTTGCGCAGCTCCGTCCTTGGGCCTTAGGATGCTCTTAGCTCCACGGGCAACATTATTAGTGCTACGTTTTGATTGTTTCGACTTCAAAAACTCACCCTTCTCGTGGTCCCGCGATATCACGCCGTTGTAGTTGGTGAATACGAGGTAGGATGGGTGTCGGCTGACCGTGGCTACGGGCAAGCCAACGACGCGGGTGCCGGTAGAGGTCGCGTTGTGCTTGTCCAGCGCCGAGGGCTTCTTTGACGACCATCTTGAGGTTTCCAGCCGAGTGCAAGCTGTGGGTAAGGCCCGAGGCCGTCAGTCCGAAGGCGCACGGGAGAAAGGGGATGTTAAGTGCTACGCGGCGCTGCATGGTCCACTCCATCATGCTGGGAAACAAGTAGATCGCGTCGATCAGAGAGCGGCCGTTGATGTAGTGATCGACGGCAATCACGGCGCCTGGCCAGCGTCAGCAGTCTTGCGTGTTGCTGTGTGCAGCACGGGGGTGACAGTCGCACAGCGCGACGGCGAGTAGCAGCCACGAACAGCCACTGCACACCGCGAACCACAACCGGCGACCGCAAACCACAGACCTCCCTATACTAACACCAACGGCGACCTTGACAAACCATGCGCTTCATCAGCACGAGCGCGCTGATGCCGCGGGCCCCTCCACCGTCGATGCACATGACACCTGCGCCTGCGGTCGGCGGGTGCACTGTAACGGCTCTAGAGGTTGGCGGAGCGTGGCCGCAGGGGAAGCAGCAGCAGACGTTGAAAGTGCAGGGATGGCTCTCCGCTGCGATCCGCAAAAACGAGCACGCAGTTCTCACAGGTGCAGGTGTCCGCAGGGCAGGCCCGTGCTGTGGCCTTCTGCGCAGACAGCACAGACACGTGCTGCTGCTGTAGATGCCAGGCCACCACCAGCGCTGTGACCGGACGAGGTTGTCTGCCTGGATGCTGGCTGCTGCTCTGCCTGCGATGAGGTGCTCAAAGTAGCAGGCAAGGTGCGTCTCGACCATACTAACCAGGCCACCTGGCAGGACAACGTCGTTGGTCTCGTCAAGGGCAATAACAAGAAGCAGAACAGGTCGGCAAGCGGAAACAAAAGGTGTGAGAGGAACTCGCCTATCGTGTCGCCTCCACCTACAGACGCCGGCTGGCGGAAGACTTGTCGCGTCTCTCTGTGGCATTTGTCGCGCTTGGCGATAGCTCGCCTGGCAGGGCAATGCTCCAGGTCGCAGGTCACGAGCAGGACTGGCCTGTCAGTGAAGGTCATGGCAGGGTCAAGATGGAGGTGGATCTCGCCGTGGCGATGCCTGACGATGCGTCTTCGGGCTTTCTTGGTATCATACAGAGCCTGCAGGACGATCAACTTCTCTGCGATTCCGATCAGTACGAAGAGGCTGGGGCGCTGTGCGTCGGGCGAGGGCAGGTCATCAGCGATGGTTGCAGACCTACCGGACTGCACCATGGCAAACCTTCCGCTCCGCCCGCAGACGCTGAGCCAGCTGAGGTGATTACAAGTCTTCATTGAGAGAACAGTACTGATGGCTTGAGCAGCAGCGGACGGAAGGGTTCTTGAAGCGTGAGACGGAGACTGTATCTGGGCTGCAAGCATGGCCCGGAACCTAGCCTCAGCGTGTTAGTATCGTATGTGCCCATCTGACAGGCTCCCCAAAACGGGGTTCAGGGATATCGAGGCCCGTTACTTGACGCTCTCAGTGCGATTACGGAGGCGACAGATGAAGCAAGAGCATGCTGCGTGTTTCCATCACCTCCAACCGGCCAAACGAGACTGTTGTTCGTCATTTGCTCGTCTCCACACAATGGTCGCAGTCACTGCAGCTAAGGCATCAGCCGCATGAAAGCATGCAAACGAGAAAGTGCATCGCGGCTGCGGTGCCTGTCCAAGAAAGTCTGTCACTCCGCCCTGGCGAGGGCAGGAAGCTATTCTAGTATTTCTATAGTTATTACTTTATAGCAAGATTACGTCTACTAGATATAGGTGGTATCTATAGTAATAGAATTTCAGATAGGCTTTTATTACCTATTTTTTCTAAATATTAGTATCTTTAGTTCTAATACACTATAGCTCTCTATACTAACTCAACATCTACTTGTTACTCTTGTATAATATAAAATATAAAAATCCTACTACCGGCCTATCTCTTCTATCTTGTATCTACGCTTAGCTTCTTTATTACACCTAGAGAGTCCACTGCCTACTCGGTAGTATCTTTATTGGATTATGAAGTTGCTAACTAGTCTTTTCTTTTGTTGCCATTCACTGATGAGCTGACCGTGCATGATACTATGTACATAGCAGGCGCCAGCTAAATTGTACTTCGAATCCTCTGGTCTTAGCACATATGGAATGCGAGCTCCGAGCAGCACACAAACCCTATCACCAAGCCTGAGAGCAGCCGGACCAAGTCCTAAGCTACCTTCACTTGTTACGAACAACCTTCGATTGTTACAATAGGCCCGTGCAGCAGCCAGACCGGATTCTGTAGGGCCTTCAGCACTCCATACATGCCCTAAATTCTGAAGGCTTGGAATAGGTTCTCCATACCAATCTCTGCCCGTCAGAAGAGTCCAAGCTATGTCCTGCCATCCAAGCTGCACATTGTTGGATATAGCCTGGGTTTTTTCAAGCCATGACGCGATTGTTCCGTAGTACCAGGCATCATCCTTCCCTCTCGTTTTGAGCGTTGCGGTCGATGAAACTATAGTATCATACTCAAAACCGAGGGCAGAGATGGTCCGATTGATCTCCCAGTTTTGTAACACTGAATCTATGTTGCCTGACCAGTACCCGCCGGGTGGTAGATTTTGCGCATGCTGCCGATGTGATACAAGATCAATGCTGTGATTTTTGTGCCACTGTGGGATCCAGCTTGGAAAATCCTGGCATAAATTATCGCCATGGTCTACAGCTGATAGGAGATCAAAAGGCATCGAAGCTTTTCGTAGTATCTTCACTGCAACCTTTTCATACAGCTCATTTCGGGATAGTGTGTAGTCCGGCTCGATGAAAGGCTGCCCCTGAATGGGATCGGAATCTTGATTAGGAAGACCTAGAATTCCAAAGATCTTATCTCGATCATCTGTGGCCAGAAATTGGCTCGTCAACCTTAGTAGGTCGAAGAAGGTGATGGGTTGGAAATCCGGATAAGGTAACCGATACATCATGTACGCGTGGACTAATCCTTTGATCTCGTCTTCGCTCAAACTTTGGTAAGCATATCTGTTGTTGCGAATAAAAGAGGTCCCGGGGCCGACGATATCCCAACGCGTTTCATGTTGTCCCCACATAAGAAGAGCAGATGCAGCCTGGGTAACCTCCTGAATAACCCAGATGCGCTGAAAGTATTCTAGTTGATAAAAAACTTTGACAGAATCCCATTGGACTGGCATGCCGACCATATTACCTATAATTTGATTTGCAGCGTGACGAGATGCTGCTTCAGCAATATTTCGTAGTGCCGAGAAGACGCAGCTGGCGTGATTACTTCCATCGTGGCCAAGCCAAATCAATACCTGAGTAGCATTGCTGTAGATCCGCTTCATCAGCTTGACCTGATTTCCGCGCTCTGTCTCATCGGATTGGTTGATACACAAGGCATCCACCCATACAGTCCTTGTTTGATAACGGTCTCGAATGCGTTCAAGACCGTCTCTAAGATTTCGAGTCACTGGAAAAGAGTTGCCGTTGCATCTTATCTCTAGGGGTGGTTCGCGATTACCCCAAACATATGACAGTGCAACATAACTACAGTGTAATCCACTTAGATCGATGACGCTCAAACTGCATTGTATGGGATCACTTTTATTTCCCGGCAGAATATGGAGAACTCGACAGCTGGCGGCATCAGTTAAGGGCCGATACATTGGCGAAGTTGCTCTAGAGGAATCGGTATCGATCTTTGTCTCGGCGACAGGTCCAGAAAGCGGGAAGGCTCCGTCATGAGCGTCAGTCTGCTTGGCAATCGTGTTTGACGTTTGAGACTCGGCTACAAGATCGTTGAAATCTGTTTCACAGTCCTGTAGCTCTATGATACAATGTCAGCCACATTCTTGTGTATATTAGGGCATAGAGTACTCTTGAGTAGATGGGTCTGTCTGAAGAAGTTCTCTTGCGGTAGCAGCCAGCCACGGGCATAAGAGGTAAAGGACGGCGCGGCTGTCGAAGACAAGGGTGCCGGAAAGGTCTCTTCATTGGTACCACTAAACGATTGATGAAACGGCGATGCATTCGAGTCGTGCTCTACTTCTGGCAGTACGGAACAGGACGAGAGCCTATTGCTAGCGGCATCTGTGATGGGTATCAGTGATGCAGAGCAACAATTTGTTCAAGGGTTATGGTGTCATCTGATCAAGTCATTGAGGCGGAGAGAATCACTCACCAGAGGCACCGCACAACGTGCCCTCGCGACTTTCTAGAGATTTTTCATTTGCACTTAAACCTGCCATTCTTGCACACACTCTGATCAATGTCTGATCAACAATATATTTCGAAAAGAGCTTAGACAGCGGAATCTCTAGTGCAACAAGAGCGAACGTTGTGTCAGTCAGCAGGCAGACAACGTGGCAGCGCGACTTCCTCTTGATTGCGCTACGTGGCGATCGATGCACAAACGTGTTCTCGATTAGGAGTCCATAAGCGAGCACGTAAGCAAGGCTCCACATCAACTTGGGAAGCCAACTTGCTCGGGCCGAACCGTATGTAGATCTTATGTGTATGGGTCCTCTACAGTGGATCCTATATATGCGGATATGCCATGTAAGGACGTAAGCGGCCGCTGAACCAACAGGAATCCAGAGCGTGGCCACCCGCCCAATAGTAAGCGTCAAACATTTCAAGGGGGTCGCTCGCGCTCCCAGTCACCTATCGCCCCACTCACAGAATATACGCCAGCTACCATAGGAAGCTTCGTATGCCGGAGATTGTGATATGCAAACAAGGAGGAAGTTTCCATTATGTGCGTATAGAAAGTGATTACAGCAGTCTACTATGTGTGGCCAACGAAAGCAGTGTTAGGAAGGATAATCTTAGACCATTACTTTATCAAAATAAAAGCCGAACTCGCTGATCCGGAAACTTAATGGCTAAGATTTATTTTCATCTACAGGCAGCACTCCAACATATAATCTCCATCTCCCACCTTTCTTTTCTGCGAAACTAATACTGCTACTTTACTTTCTTATAAGGCCTTGACTCGATTTGAGGTTCGAGCATCTGCTCAATATTAAAATCAACATGGCCAGCGATGCTACCGACGCCAGCGTTCCCACCAGCCCTTCGACAACCAGACATGCTTTGCTGATTGCAAGCCCTTGGCGCGATCTCAAGGGTCCGTTGCACGACGTAGACGCTATGTCAACGCTTCTTCGCCGTTATGACTTCCGCATCATGCAGCTTCGCGGCAACGAAGCTACCCGCAACAATATTATTCGGGACTGGAAATGCTTGATCTCCCGGCTTGGCAGGCATGATACCGCTCTGATCTACTACTCGGGACACGGAGGCCTGCTTGAGATTGTGCCTTCCACAAACATCGCACCAGCGAGATATCAGTTCCTCGTGCCTAACGACTACGACCCCAACAATGTTAACGAGTTTCTTGGCATACTAGATATCGAAATTTCGCAGCTTGTGCATCAAATGACGAAACGGACGGATAATGTAACCTTAATCCTAGACTGCTGCCACTCAGGGCGCATGGCCCGTGACCCAGGCCATGCCAAGACTGCAGTACCAAAAGCTGTCGAGCGACTTCAAGTCAAATCAGACAGCATTATAGCTGGACTATTGGACCAGCTACAGAATACTGGACGACGTACACTAGACTCGCTGTTGAAGTATTCCACCGTTGAAGGCAATAGTCGTGCAGTTCGTTTGGTTGCCGCAGCGGAAAATGAGAAAGCGTATGAGTTCCGCGACCGTCCCGGTCGACGGATGGGGGCAATGACCAAAGCTTTGATTGCCTCATTAGAAGATGCTTTGTCAATCAACATGTCAGCATCATCCGAAGAACAACCGTCTGGATCTACGACTGGAATTCATGGGGTCTCGTGGGAGAGTGTGGGGTTAAGAGTGGGGCAAATGGTCAACGCAGAATTCCCCGACCAGCATCCGCACGTTGAGGGTCCCCATCAGCGTCTGGTCTTTTCTTGCCAAACTAAGCAGAACCGATCGCTACTGGTCTCAAGAGATGGTTCCGACCTTGTCATTCACGGAGGCCTTGTCGCCGGTGTCAGAAGAAACGACATATATGTGATTATGCCGCCTAATCACCAGCAGATGGATCAAAGCATGCAACTTGGAGAAGCACGAGTCTTGTCAGTCTCCGGTTTTCAGGCTTTACTTCGTCCGAACTCGCCATTTGAGGTGTCTAATGAGGGCGCGCTCGCTTTTATCAAGAGACAAGCACCATTTCAATGGCCGGTGAAGATTTCAGAAGAGTTACGAGATCACAGACACGTGGTTGGCTCGAGATTCATTCGACCGGTCGTGAAAAACGATGCTGACATGGTCATTGGGCGAATCACCTCGGACGACAGATGCGTGTCTCTTCATGGCCGCAGCAACGTCGAGCTCGGCTCTTGGAGCTTTGAGCCGGAGGGGGAAGATTACGATTTTGCAGTCGAAGATGCTGTTGAAGCAGCAGATGACCTTGGGCGCGCAGAGCATCTCCTGACGCTAAAACCATCCAATCATGAGAAGCTGGACTGCTCTTTCGGATTTACCATTAGTACCGTCACACACGAGGTTCCAATCCAGAACGATGGGAAAGGCAAACTCATGTGTGATGACCATGTAGTCGTCAAGCTGCAAAATAGCAGTGAAAGCGATATCTTCGTGTCAGTTTTCGATATCAACGTCAAGGGCAAGGTGACACATTTGTCACCAAGCTGGCCCACAGGGATCCGACTGCCTGCAGGAGGGCGATACACGCTGGGTAGGTTTCAGCACGCAGCCTATTTTGATGAGGAGACTTCCGCGACACCGGGCCTGAAATTGTCCTGGCCTCAGGGGCTTGGCATAAGTGGAACTCTGGAAGTCCCTGAATCGTTCCTGTTCATAGTCTCAGATGTGGGGGTAGATGTGCGGTACTTTGCGAACTTCGGACGTAGCGACGTGAATGCCCAGTCATTGTCAGGACTGGAGCTGCTTGCATATACTCTGGCCAATGGGTCAGATCGTGATTGCGAGGCTGAAAGGCCGCGCAAAGATATCAGATGGGATATCTTTCATTTTCCTTTTACTCTCATTAGAACATGATATCGCCGCTTGATTGAATCATGGTATCGGTCGACAGATCATTCCGTGGGGGGTAGCACCGTCTCCAGGCGTTCAACTGGATCTACAACACGAAGACTATAGCAGCTACCGTCAATGTGGCCTGGACAGATAAGCCCGCTCTAAAAATGCTTCCGAAATCAAAGTGAAGATGATCACGGAAACGTGCCACAGCTTAAAAGGTGAGTGGCAGTATCGCACGAGTATATATAAATTGGCTGAATCATTGTTGGGCCGACTCCAAAGAACATAGCGTGTCTGCATGTCAGACGCATATGAACAATTCGTTTCCGCTTGATTCTCAACAAGACCTGCTTTTTGTATCAGCAAGACGTTCTCTAGACTAGCTGTGACTATTGAGCCTCATGAATTTAGAGACAATGCATAGCAAGTATATGGCAGCTGGTCATTCGTCAACCTGCTTCGATTGCATTCATTTTTCTTGCACACACGCAACCTAGAAGGAACTTCTGCTAAACCTTGCAGGAAATGTGAGGCGAGAGCAATCTAAATTCTTGGGCCGAAGCATCCGGTAAATCCAATACGATGGTAGCAGGCGTAAGGTTTGTAGGTGGGGCGACGTGACAAGGGCTTGAGATCGGAGCCGTAAGCTCTTCTTCAGCCAACAGGAATCAATTGCGATGCTGACGATCCAATGAGGGGGTGCAAAAATTGCCAGGGTCTTGCTCGCGATCTCAGTCATCCAAAGACCCACATGCACTACTTACGCCTGTACCATAGTACGTGGATAAGCACACCAAGTTTTCAAGGAAGAAGCTATCAATAATGTGCGATCGACTCGATACTCGGCTAAAGCAGTCCAACAGATGGGCACAAGCACTCGAGAGCGTCGAGGGCCCAGCATATCGGAAAGTTTTTCCAGACGCCTGCCTATCACGGAAGCAGATCCTCGGCAGTTCCAATCATCCGATGCAGTTGCTGTACGGTATAGGTATGATACCACGTGGCAAACTCTTCGAATATAATGTAAAATGAGCAATTTAAGATAAGCTGGAACTATCGATCTAAACAACCCGCAACTTCCAACAATTGTAACGTTAAGTGAACATTTGATACAGATCTTTCTACAATTCTTTAGCGGTACAATATCTTAAACCTCGCATTTCCAGACATGAGCCCTCTGGACGAAGAAATCGTATTCTTGCAGCAGCTATGCGAGCAACTAGATTGGGATGATCCGCAAATGCCGCGATCACGACATGAACTCGCCCAAGTATTCTTCGAACGATGTCAAGCTACCAGCAATGCGCTGGGTGATCTTTCAGCCGCCATCGAACAGGAGACCAAAGCACTGGAGAACGCCAAATCCTTGGGCTATCTTGAACAAGAAGATATAGCCGTGAGCCTGACCGAGATGTTGTTTTACCGATGGGAGAAGTCTCGAGCTTCGGAGAATCTTGAGGCCGCTCTAATGAGAGGGATTCAGACCATGACATTTGTATCGGAGGCCTGCCCGAAACGTGCATGGCTGCTTTTAAACATTGCCCGCCTGTTATACTTCAGGAACTATGGAATGGATGACCTGGACGCATCCTTGAAATTCGCAGAAGACGCGCTGAGACGTTCTGAAGCCGATTTACAACATGCTTACTATCTTCTAACTGTCGGAGAGATACAATATGCTAGATACTGCCGAGAACCGGACGAGATCAAATTGGATGAAGCAATAACTAGGATGTTACAAGTACAGACGTGCATGAAAGAAGACGATCCAATGCAGAAGAAGCTTCATCTGTACTTGATGAGGCTGTTCATTGAACGGTATAACCAAGGCAAAGACATGGACGACCTCGATACAGCAAAAATGTATTGTGATCAGTACAATGACATACCTGTTCCTAGAGCATATGTGTACGAGCCTCAGGAAAGGCCAAGTGCTATCTACAGCAGACGTTATCTACGTTTCAGAAATCCGAAAGACTTGGACAAAGCAATCGAATACACCAGAAGCGAACTAAAGAACCTTGAAACGTCTCCTGAGCTCGCCGGGCGCTTGATCGAGTTGGCCGAAATGCATGGGCTCCGATTCTTTCAAAGCGGTAATATGGAGGACTCTGAAAATGGGATTGCTGTTGCGAAGCGAGCGGTTGATGCGGCACCGGCTGATCATGCCAACCATATAGCTGCGTTACACTGCCTGACATGGGCTCTTTGTAATCACAACAACGAGCTCACAGCTATTGAAGATGTGGAAAAGCTTATTGCCATACTTCAAGAAGATCTTTCAACCAGCGGCACCGACAATGATGGCCGAGCAAAAATCCTAACCATGCTTGGTATGGTCATGATGCAACGATTCCGGGAGACCGCGAGCTTGACTGACCTCGAGACTGGGATAAGGAGAGCAAAAGACGCTTTAGCGCTCCCTACCAGCCCAACCCAACGATCCGAGACACTCGACTGCCTCAGTGGCATGCTCCATGAGCATTTTAACTTCACTGGAAACGACTCTAGTATGAACGATGCCGTTACGAGTGCAAGAGAGGCAGTCAAACTTCTGCCCAAAGACGATCTGAACCGCCAGCATGTTTTGGTTCAATACGGGCGGCAGTTAGCTAACCGTTCTCTCCGCACGGGAAGCAGCAGCGAGCTCGATGACGCAATATCAGTCTACCAGGAAGTCAACCAAACTTTACCGAAGGACCATTTCCAGCGAATACGCAACGCCGATGCGCTCGCAATACTGTTCACAACTCGCTTTAAAAAGTCTAATGCAGAATCCGACATGGAGACAGCTATCGCTTTACTGCGTGAGAATGTCGAGCAGACAAAGCAGGGTTCGCAAGAGCGCGCGTTGAAACTTTTCAATCTTGGCGGCTGCATAGCTAAGCGATTCCATAGCACGAACCGTAAGAGCGACCTGGAAGCAGCTATAAGAGCGTATCGGGATGCACTCAGAACTCCATTCAACAAAGCAAATGATGAATCAAAGGCGAAATGTCTCTACAGCGTGGCCGCCCTACATTACCAGCAGTATCGGCTGACGAGTAATCCTAATGAGCTTAATCTCGCCATCCAAGCGAACACAAAATCCATTCAGATCTTGCCTGAAAATCATCCAGACCTAGTCACAGCTCACTTGAGCCTTGGTCGCACACTTGAGTGCAGACCCGCAGCATCGCATGATCATTCTACCGACGAACATGCGCTTCAGCATTTTCTAGCAGCATGTCAAGTCTCTTCAGGGCCGCCGAATGTGAGGATCATCGCTGCACATCGTGCGATGTCGATACTCAGCGAAAAGGAGGATTGGATACAGGCTGCTCGCATTGCAGACCTTGCTGTGGATCTCTTACCGCGCGTGTGTAGTCGAAGACTTGGCCGTGAAGATCAAGCACACGCGGTACGTGATATGTCAATGGTCGCTGCGGACGCTTGTTCGATCTCGCTCAGGCTAGGAGGGACCGCCGCCGTCAGCCGCGCACTACAGTATGTCGAATTTGGACGTGGATTGATCATCGGCAACATCATCGATGAACAGAGTGACATTTCAGAGTTGGAGAAGCGAGACTACTCTCTCGCTAAGGAGTACGAGCGTCTCCGGTTCAGAGCATCTGAGGCAACCGCTGGACTAGACGAAATATACCTCGAGCTTCAGACTTATGAGAGCAAGATTCGTAGGATACCGGGACTCGAAAACTTCCTCCAGCCACCTTCGGTGGAAGAGTTGATAGGCTGTGCCTCTGATGGGCCAATAATCATCGTGAATCTCTCTGATTTAGGGGCTGACGCAATCATCATATCCAAAAATGGATTGGAAGCGGTGGAACTGTCTGAGATGAAGTCAACATTGATTACCGAGCTCTCCAGGGAGAATTCCTTGGCTGGGAAGACGCGCGATGTTGCCCCAGAGAGACCGCCACAATTTGACGACCAGATTCTTGGTTGGCTATGGTCCTCGTGCGTTCATCCCATACTTCAGTACATCATACCGGACTTGGACACTGTTGCGGATTCTGGCAAAGTTCCTCGCGTATGGTGGATTGGCACCGGGGCTGCCAGCCAACTCCCCTTTCACGCTGCCACGAGCTATGGCAAACACGAATCGATCAGTGCTCTCGATCTCGTTATATCGTCCTACACCCCAACGATCAAAGCTCTGCAAAATGCCAGATGTCGAGCCATACAGGGCCAAGAACAAAGCGAAGCGGGTGAAAGCTCTCTTCTCATCATCACAATGCCTACTACTCCGGGCGGAACGTCGCTTCGGGGCGTTACAAAGGAGCGAAGAGCCATCCAAAAAGCCGTCAAAGGAAAGTATTGCGTCACCGACCTTGAGCATCCTGATGTACACCAGGCTCTGGACCACATGAAGCGGTCTCAGGTGGTTCATTTTGCTTGTCATGGTGCCTCGGATCCTCTCGATCCGCTGCGAAGTCACTTGCTGCTACAAAAGCCTGCTGGTGCCGGAGTACAGGTAGATCGACTGGCTGTCAAGTCACTGTTGGCAACCAAGACCGAGAAGCGAGCGTGGACAGCCTATCTGTCGGCATGTTCTACTGCTCAGGTCAAATCAATAAGCCTCATGGATGAGAGCCTGCACGTCACCAGCGCCTTTCAAATGGCCGGATTTGCACATGTGATAGGTTCGATGTGGCCAGTGGATGATTTCATCTCTATCAAGGTTGCTCAACTGTTTTATGAGTTTCTCAGCAATCATACAAGCAGAGCGACATTGTCGAACAGGGTAGTACCAGAAGCATTGCGATATGCTGTGCTAGCTCTCCGTAAAGAATATCCAGGGCAGCCTGATCTATGGGCACCCTACCTCCACTATGGTGCATAGTGATAGAAGCCCAACGCAAGCTGTCGGCCTCGCAGTGGCGCAAGGGTCCAGGTCTGGCCTGTTGGCGAGCGCAGGGCTGTCACCCAACGAACGCCGTGCACGGATGCGGAACACCATGCTCTGGGGAATGCCGCAACACGGCCAGGCTATCTAGCACAGCAAACACGCCTGCCTGATTTGCGCAATTGCGCGCACCCACAAGCCTGTCCTTGCACCATGAAGCGCAGCGTCTCAAGCGCAAATCGCCGCCGTGTCCCCTTACCACCGCCCTCGAACTTATCTTCGCGCACGTTTGCGCCCACCAGACGAGTCAAGCTCCAGGACGCCTCAGGGTCGATCCGGGACTGGCTTGAGAAGTGCACAGCGACGCCGTTGCCCACGACGCCGGCGCTCTGCTTCTCTGTCGTCACTGGAGGCCCGGTCCACGAGCTGTGAGTGCATGTCGAGCACGTGCGCGCAGGCCACACGGAGTCGTGGCGCACGACGCACACGCGCGGTGCAAAGGAGCTGGTGCATTTCCCCGCGCGAATCATGGACTGGGACAGAGGTGCGTTCAGGGACGGCGTGGTGCAGAGGCTGGACCACATACCAGGACGCGCGAAGTCCTGCGTATTGAACTCACGCGCGTACTATCGCGGCCAGCGGCATCTGCGTGGGTTGAAGACGAGTACTGTGTGGGTTGGAGACGAGTACTTTCTAGGAGGAAACCAGTACCTTCTAGGCTGCCTCGCTCTTGACATGCATAGTCCCCCATTACTACAATACAAATCTCGTAACCATTCAATCACTCACCACACGTCGCTCTTCTATCACCACACGCCCAGCCATTCCCTCTCCTTCGCAACACCCGCAAGCCAACCTCCTTGTATCGCTTTCCATCCCTGCACACATCAGGATCCCTGTCCCAGATCCCGCCAAGGAGTTCGGAGGTTCCTCCGGGTGGCGTGCACGCGATACAGCGTGCTGCAATATATCTCCCCCTTTCCTTTATAACCGGTAGTTGTTTGCTGTTATAGGCTGCAGGAATGTTCTGCTATTTATTAATTATGAACATGCAAGGAGTGGGATTGGGTTGCCTTCGCGTCGATCAATGCGCCAGAGATGCAGCCTAGCAGATCATTCATGCATACGGGAAGCTCTTCGCGCAACAGCTCTTCTTCAGCATCTCGAATGAATTTCAACCCCTTTGGCGATGACCTGGGAGACACAGAGCTCCGTAGCAGGTCTTGTTACGATGGCGCAGCTATACGCACAGGCCGTTTCATTGCACCACGATGCTCTGGGGGTGACACATGGCTTACCCTCGAGTCATGCTCAGTATGGGGTCTCATTAGAGTTGGGACTACGGCATCGGTGTCTTCAGTGCCGGGAGAAGGCGGCCCGCATTCATGCTCGAGCTCAGTCTCGAAGAGTTAGACGGGTTAAGTAGTCAAACCTCTCTTTGTGGATGTCCCAGATACACGTCCCGATCTGGAGCTCGACAAGAAACTTATACACATCGGACAACGCTATCCTAGCCAAAAGTACGGTAAAATTCCGATGCTCAGGCGATCGACAACCATGGCTGTCAGCTCAAACTCTGTTGGCAAGCCCAGTATGTCGAAAGAAGGCTACGGTTCGCTCTCAGGACCCGGCACACGGGGTGTTTGCCCCTCAATCGATTGCTGTAATGGAAAGAGAGTTTGTGGCCAGCGCTCACCAATACCGTGTGCATTGCACCTGCATTGTCCATCTGCAGGACGAGAGGAGCATAAGGCGTAACGTGTCGATCACGGCAGGCTGCCGAGGAGGCAGGTACTCAAGCATGAGATATAAGGGCACAAAGCAGTCGTAGTGTAGAAGGCTGTACTCTCCTCATTCAGAATCTCCTCCATCATCCAGTACATCTTGTCGCCACTCGTTATACCGTCAGCAAAGAAGCTATGGGGATAGGACATCGTGCCTCTGAACTTATCTACGTAAGCATGTAGAGTAAACGAGTAAATCTCGGCTAACCAACAATCAGATTGAGGGGTTCTTCCTATCTATGGCATGGATCGCTGTAGCATTGAGGCTCTATGTACGCACATTCATCGTCAAGGCCTTTGGCTGGGATGATGGCTTGATGCTCTTTGCTCAGCTCATGCATACGCTCAATAGCAGCTGCGCCATAGGGGGTGCCCTCACAGGTACGGGGAGACTTGTCAAGGATTTGACCCCTAGTAGCATGATGATGGCGCTGAGAGTATGGATGCCTCTTTACTTAGTCCTACTCATGAGCTGGTTCTAACTGGTGCCCACAGTTTTGGTGGATATGCTACTTCACGTACTGCCTGAGCATGATTGGCGCCAAAGTTTCAGTTGGCCTTTCCCTCCTCCGCTACACACCCGTCACGCAGAAGATATTCCGTACGGTTACCCACATCGTCATCTACACTAGCGTTTTTATGGGCCTGGTCTATGGTCTTCTCGCAATGTTCCAGTGCAGGCCAGTTCAGTTCTTCTGGACACGCGCACTGGGGACTACAGGCACATGCATCAGTATGGATATCATCATTGCCTTTACGTACGTGATGTCGGCCATCTTTGCTGTGTGCGACTTTAGTTTCGCCATTCTACCGATATTCCTCATCAAGGGACTAAACATGAGTCGTAATCAGAAGTTTGCGCTCATTCCCATCCTCAGCATGGCATGCATGCAGGTATTCCTGATCTCGCTCTTTTACCATCTACTGACCACATCAACAGTGCAAGCTCGGCAGTCATCGTCCGCCTTGCCTACGTCCCCACCTTCAGAGACCGTGAGTTTCTCTACGCCACCGTGCCCATTGCCATCTGGTCTGAAGTGGAGATGAGTCTCGCCATTACAGCTGGCTCCCTACCTACGTTACGCCCACTGTACAAAGTTGCAGCCAAGAGATTCAGCTGGAAGACCAGCTTCTTCAGCGCGCAGAAGTCAGGCCGCGTCTCCAGAATCACGTTGCCGATTAGTCGCTCTACGCTTGGGAATAAGGAGTTTGACTACACTTCTTGCTCTGAGTCAGAGCGCAAAATCATCTCAGTGCACAGTGAGGATTTTGTGCTCGAGGATCAGAGACCTGTCACGGGAGGAAAATTCATGACGATTACCCAGACAACTCATATACATGTTGAGCCGGGAGAGAATGGCAGATTCTGATGTGTGATTGGCGTTGTAACGGGGTAACGAAGTATCCCAAATGTTATTTAAGACCTGTTTCATCTATACAGAGTCCAAAATGTCTCCAGAAGCATGATGATAGTGAAGATAGGTACCGAAGCATTTTGCGAGTGTTAAGGATGAGTTTTCAACCAATATATCCAGAAGACGAAGCCTAAAATGATAAGCAAGAAGTGGTATCAAAACCCTCCGGTGTACGAACCCGAGTACGTTAATCGGTACCAAATGTACCACGGCTCAGTACGCGATGGTAAAATATGCTGCCTTTAGTATCCTCGAACGGGATTCCATCTCTTCACTTGTCAAGTCTACCGCATCTCCTCTAACTGTTATGGAATCGAGTCCAAGGTTTAAGACACCGCCGCCATGGGGCGTGAGAGATATCATGGACCGACTGCAAGAGGGGTGATATAGCGGTTGAACACCGCGGTGGCTGCAAGAGCCAACCAAGGAACCAAGGCAGATTAGGCTTTTGGTGACCAAAGGATTTATCGTTCCCGTCACGACTAGAGCACGGTACATAGCATTACAGATCCTAACATTGGCGGAGATAGGTATGAAAACCCAGCATATGTGCTACGTGAAGGGAATAAGATTTGGCTGAATGCACAAGTGTGCCAGTCGAAGGGTCGCGACAAGAACGCGTGTTGCATGGACGTGATTCAGCCACCTGCGAAGCTAGCGATGAGTTTAGTAGGAGTGAAGAAATTCTGGCTTTAAAGCGTTGAGATAAAATTCTCCTCGGAGATCATTAGGCGCCCATAACGAAGCAGGAAGTCTCGGGCCATGGTTGCCGACCCCCTTGTCAAATGCCTTCTCCCCGCTTCCGGCGTATCTGGTAAACTTTACCTCGATCGTGAAGCTGATTCTATGTTCTCCCTCTCTCATATGCCACCTCCAGGCTTCGGAGACTTGCATAACCGCCTGAAAACCACGGGTAACTCCGTTGTGAGCCACATGGCTGACGCATCTACGAAGATAAGATGCACTCGCCGGCATTTCAGAAGTAGGGATTCTTGGTAGAACTTGGCCAAAGTTGTCTCGAAAGACATAATGAGGTTGATCAGCTAGTTCGGATGGAACACGACAGAGAGCATAGCGTGACGTGATTGTGTTTCTGAACAATCAGGATATAGAACAACATAGACATATCCTGAGCCGCAGAATACAAGGCCTATGCCTGCATCGTTCTTACTACCGTGCCATTTACTTCACCGGACCCATATCGATCGCGCGCGGGCCTGTTGTTGAAGGAAACGTAAGGCTTGTGTTCACCGTGTAGACCAGTACCTTGCTAAAAGCGCCAAGCATGCATATCGTTTACGCTACAGTTAAGTACTCTATTACTTACTATCAAAACTATTATCGGTGCCTTCAGAAATGTGCGGACCCCCCCTTCTCTGGGTCTATATTCACACTTAGGCATGCTTGCCAGGTATACAGACACTCTAATTAGTTAGAGTGCCTGCCCTGCACAGAGAAGGTAGGGTAGGGGGGTGCTAATACTATATAATTAGGCTAGGAAGGGTGTACTACAGGTATAGCCTTGCGTACTAAGGTCCTGTAGACCCTAATCTAGTCCTTTACAGCTATACAGAGGCAAAGGAGCACTTCTACACATTACTAGTTACATTCACTCTAGTTAGAGCCCACGTCATACTTAGCAGAGAGTCACGTGACCTAGGCAGGGGGGGTCTGCACATTACTGAAACGATTATACTACGTTTCTCTACTATACCGCTGCTAGGCATTCTGTCCTGCGAGCCTACTCTTGTGTTCGCGGTCTGTGCGCGTCCGGCATCTGCTGCTAGACCTACCTAGGTAGCCCCGGGCCGCCTATACCAACTGCCGTCCCCTCAGAGACTGCCGCTCCTCACCCTGTTTTCTGCGCTTTCGAATCCCCACATCCCGAGTCTTGGCCCCATCACCAGCATTTCACTTGAACCCAGGTACTCGAGTCCCGCGCTGCATTGCCATGCGATTCCATCAATGAGATGGACTGGTTCTGCCTCTCGCGGCTGCTGTCAGCCGAGAGCGACCCGTAACAGGGCAATAACAATGACTCGTCTCAGGCAGGACATATATAGATAGCTGCGCAATTGTTCTGCGCCTGGAAAGCTTCAGTACACTCTCGCTCTCCCTCCATCGACATGAGAACCCGACATCGTCAATGCAGCAAGGTTCAGGCCCTTGTCGGTCTCTTCTTCGGAGCTCTGGCGGCGACCAAGGCCGTTCCAACGTCAAATGTTCTGGATCACAATGAACTTTCTCCGCGAGATGGCACTGACTTGCTTCCATACCTCGACGCCTCCCTCCCGGTCCGTGAGCGCTTGGAAGATCTGATACAGCGAATGACTCTGGAGGAAAAGGTCGGACAACTGTTCCAAAGCATCTCTTCGTTACCCGCGAACAATAGTGTCATGGTTCCCAGTGACATGCTTACTGCGATCGAATCCAACCATCAGACACATTTCAACCTGAATGGAGCTATCAATAATCCCCGGGTCGCTGCGCAGTGGTACAACAATGTCCAGCGAGCAGCCTTGAATACACGTTTGGGTATACCAGTCACTATGTCTTCAGATCCTCGACATTCCTACACAGATGCTGTAGGCACACAGATCGCAGCTACTACATTCTCGCAATGGCCTGAAAGCCTTGGTCTTGCAGCTCTGCGGGATGTTGAGACAGTGCGCAAGTTCGCAAATATCGCGCGTCAGGAATACCTTGCTGTTGGCTTGCGCACAGCACTGCACCCACAGATTGATCTTGCTACCGAGCCCCGCTGGGCAAGAGTTGGTGCGACTATGGGCGAGGATGCATATCTAACAGCCGAGCTTGTTGTTGCTTATATCGAAGGCTTCACTGGGGAGATGTTCGGCTGTGAGTCCGTCAGCACTGTAACTAAGCACTTCCCAGGAAGTGGACCAGTGGAGGACGGCGAAGACAGCCACTTTGAGACTGGTAAAAATGCCACCTATCCAGGCGACAACTTCGAATACCATCTTATCCCTTTCAAAGCAGCTATCGCTGCTGGTGCCCGTCAAATCATGCCGTACTACTCCCGACCCATCGGTACCAAATTTGAGGAGGTTGCAGCAGGCATGAACAAAGGAATTGTAACAGATTTACTCCGCGAAGAACTTGGTTTCGAAGGTATTGTGGTTACGGATTGGGGTTTGATCACCGACCACGCTATTCTGGGACAAGAGATAGCTGCTCATGCCTGGGGAGCTGAGAACCTTACAGAAATTGAACGTGCTGCAAAGGTTCTCAATGCTGGAGCAGACCAGTTTGGAGGCGAGCAGCGTTTTGAGCTTGTCATGCAACTTGTTGGCAATGGCACGATCGCTGAGGATCGCATCGATACTTCCGTGCGTCGCTTGATGCAGGAAAAGTTCGAGCTGGGTCTGTTTGAGAACCCATTTGTTATTGTTGATGCAGCAGAGAAGATCGTTGGAAAGCCAGAGTTTGTTGCTGCTGGCAAAGAAGTACAACGAAGATCCTTCACTCTTCTTACTAATAACGACTCTATATTGCCACTCGAGTACAACGAGAACGTAAAATTCTACACCGAGGGACTCAACAAGACTCTCCTTGCCGAAAGGAATATCACCGTTGTCGATGCCCCTGAGGAGGCAGATATGGCTCTCCTTCGCCTCAACACTCCTTTTGAGCCACGTCCCGGTGGCTTTGAACGGCTCCTCCACGCAGGCTCCCTCGAATTCAATGTGACTGAGCGAGCTCGTCAGGCGAGAATCTACTCTACCGTCCCCACTATCGTTAACATCTATCTTGAGCGTCCTGCTGCTATCCCTGAGATCGCTGAACAAGCTAAAGCGCTGATCGCCGACTATGCAGCTGCAGACGACGCTTTCCTTGACGTTGCTTTTGGTGTCAACGGTTACGAGCCAGAGGGAAAGCTACCTTTTGACCTCCCGCGTAGTATGGCTGCTGTGGAGGCTAGCAAAGGTGACTTGCCCTTCGACACCGAGGATCCTGTGTTCAAATTTGGGCATGGATTAAAGTATGAGTAGTCATCGATAAGAATAGTCGCTAAAAGACGGCGTATAGCACTCATCACATTCTTGCTTGAATCCATAAAGTAGGTGTAGAAAGCTGGCGCTGTAAGCTATCGCATTGATATGAGAGCTTTGCGATGTTAGATAGTGCAGCCTAAATTACTATCTGCCGAGCGCCTATTCGGGCAGCGTTTTGGGGTCAAGTTCACAGTGCGAAGTTCTGTAGATGCTGCCTTTACCACCCGAGGATGTCTTACAAATCAAGTGCGATGGGCTCGTCTTTCCAAGTTGACTCTTTGCGCTTGTCTGGAGAGACCAATTCGCTTATCATGTCACCTGGTGACAAACCCTGACAACAGCAACAACAACAACAACAACAACAACAACAACAACAACGAAAGGTAGACCGGACGATCATGAGTGACAATGCAAGAGTAGCCTTCAGAGACTTGCAGAATAAGTCCTGATGGCTCCTCCAGCTCATATGCGTTCAGTTACGTAGTACACTACGCAGGCGACTAACGGCCGCAGATGATGCACTAAGCTAAGGCTTGATTCTGTGCCTCATACCTCCTAAGTAGTTCCGACTACTAGCGAATCACTTGTTGCCTATGAGCCCTTGCTTTCAAGGCTCTTCTTAAAGAACATTCTATTATATCTTCTTCGAGAAGATCTCATCGCCCATTTACGTGCCTTTACAGGCGTACCTATCACCACGGTACTTCGCTTCCGTCGTAAGTGAAGAACTTCCCGTTGTCATTCTCCTGCAGCCCATGGACCACCTTCAGCATACCACCAATACTGACTTCCGGCTCCAAAATCGCCCCTGCACCGCCCATCCGCGTCTTGACCCATCCAGGGTCCATGCAAATGACCACAACACCCTCGAGGGTCTCCCTCAAATCATTGCTCTGATGTACAGTGACCATGTTCAACCCGGCTTTGGAGACGGAGTACGTGGCGCACTTGCGTGGAACGATAGACAAAGACCTCTCCATACTGCCAAGACCGGAAGTCATGTTCATGATCCTTGCGTTGTCTGATAGCAGAGATGCCGATACCAGGGAAGACACCATTGTGGCAGGGCCCAGAACGTTGATCTGAATCTCATTGTGTAGGTCTTTCTCGATCATTGTCAGGGAGTTTTGTTGAGGTACTGAATTGACGCCCGCATTGTTTAGAAGAAAATCAATTTTCTTGCCGGGGAGAGTATTTTTCAGCTCACTGACGAAGGAAGAGATAGATTTGCTGTCACTAGTGTCGCAGACCACGATGATTATGTTCCCTGAAGCGACGGCTTTGAGATCATTGGTGTCGGTTGAAGAACTGCGGATTGTGGCAACGATGGTGTTGGAAGGATCTTTTCCGATTTGACGCACAAACTCGAGACCGAGTCCACGGTTGGCACCTGTGACACAGTAAACAGGCATGGTGGGTGCAGGGGTTCTGTGAGCTCTACAGAATCGTCAAAGTCACCTGGGGGATAAGGGCTCCTTTGTACGTGAAGCAGCATATTAACCGGAGTAGCGGTTTGACGGGAAGAAGTGCGTAATGCAAAGAGTGCCGCGGAGCAGCCTCAAGAGCTCAGGTAAAGGTTACAATGAACCAGCGACATCCTGCAATGCCTGTCTCCCAATGGGATAACGTCCGCGTTGAAATCGGATAGGTATCAGTTCATCGCATTGCTTTTCTTTGGGTAGGTCTATTAAGATGCCTATTATTTCTCTTGTCATTACGCACCCTTCCCCGAGGATCGTACGTTGTCGAAGCAAATAGATAGCTCTGAAAAAGAGTACTTACAGACTTCAGCTAAATTGCGCGATCCTGTTGCGATAGCATACTTGTCTATACAGGTCCTGCTAAGCAGCGGCAACAGAATCCAAGTCGAGCGACTGACGTCATGGCTATTATAGCCGCTATCTGAATTCAACCGGTAGGGAAATTAAGTAGACCTGTGTGCACCGGTCCACTAGCCAGGTTGGTAGATCTTCAATCGTGAACGCGGGGATTTGCGGGGCTCCACAGGGGATGCGCAACACGGGAGTTGTAATGCGGCTGTTAACACCTCGGGGTCGACGATGCTGCCCGAGGGCCGTTCCACGTGATACTTTACAATCGACAGGCTTGTCCAACATACAAAAAGCGTGAGGCCACAGAACCCACTTTGCTACGATTATACAGCACATCAGTTTCGGGACACCATGCACTTCTTTCGAAACCTTGCTTCGGCCATGTTCCTCCTCGGGAGTTCCGCCGTGGCTGCGAATTTGACAACACCCACTCCCCCAGCTCTTGAGCATCTGTATACCGCGTTTGCGAATTGTGAGCCCGGTATCTTCACGAAGCAGAGTCCGAAAGGATTGCGCACAGCCATCCCTATCGTTGGTGGAAATTTCACAGGACCACGCATGAGCGGCAAGATTCTGAACCTAGGTGCAGATTGGGGGCTTACCGATCCTCAAACTGGAGTGTTCAGTGCTGATACAAGATACAATCTCCAGACGGATGATGGAGCAGATATCTACATCCAGACATCGGGGGCCGCGCAGCCAGATGGCAAACTGCATCTGCGTCTTGTCTTCGAGACTGGTGATAAGGACTATTATTGGTTGAACTTCGTTACAGCAGTCGGAGTTTTGCAACAGGTCGCAGTATACGACAATGGCTCCTTTACGCTACGGATTGATGCTTGGAATGTGAGTCCCTTGCTCTAGCGAGATAATCTGCGATTGACGTGCACAACAGCTCGCTGATGAGTGGAAAAATACGACTTTCGTCAACGGCACTCTCTACTAAGATATTCTCGGAGAGACTGGACATTTGGGGAACGTGAAGCTCGTGAATTAGACATCCAGGTGACAACAACAAAGCTGAGCATGCCGAAATGGGCGTAATTCTCAACGAGAATATTTTTCTCATGTTGGAGAGTGTCCGTCTGGCAAAACGATCTCCGTGGAATATAGACACAAATTCAAAACTTCTTTTTAACAACTTCAGGATGAATACTACAAGTTGATGGAACGAATCAATGATCTTTTATCCTTGCATAGCTTCCCAAACAGGAACACTTCAGAGCAAGGAAATTAATGTCACTCTGGGGTCCAGTTATTTGATCAGGCTGGCGGTGTAATAGCTTTCTTAGACACTCGCTTGCTTTGGGAGTACGAGGACAACCTGCTCACGTCTTCGCATGATGTATCAATTCCGTCGCTTATTCCCACCATGATCTACCTCACGAGACACATCACCCGGGTTTTTTCGAATGCTCTCAATTGGGTTGCGGACTCAGGTGTTCGTGTAGGTGTAGTCGGGCATTGATGACGTACTACATGGCGCTAAATTTGAGGCCTACCAAATGACTATTGGCCAGCCTGCCATCTACGCTACAGGGAGTCCATGTTCTACACATTTAAGGTCGAACTTTGTTCTTCTGCATCTTTCTTTTCTTCACCGAGGGCCTGAGGCCGCTTTGGCGGCCATTCTTTCCACACTCCTTCTCTGCTGACCGTTGTGTGTTCTTTTGTGCTATTGCAAGCCTGGTGCTTGCCCGTGGAACTTGCCAACCGGTTCTGGAGCCGCTTTCTTAACTGGTAGCGTCTTATCTTAGTGTCTAGTCAGCCGGGGTTCTCGAGCAAAGTAGAACACGAACATCATCTCTTTATCGATCCTCGTCTGCTGTTTCAGGATGCAGAGCCGAGTAGTCAAGCTCCACCAGCGAGTCCATCTGCAGTAGCACCACAACGTCAAGAGCAGCAACTCAATTTCGAAGAAGCGGATGGAATCCCTCCTGTCCCTGAATGCGTCTTTCTTCCTTCCCCTCGGTCACGTCACTCTTTTCCACTAGTTCATGATGAAGCCCAAGTCCCAACGAATCCTTGTCAGAATAGGCCCAGCAGATCAAGGACAGAGTATGTTTGCACGGCTTGTCAAATGAGGTTCTTCCATCGCTCTGATCTAAAGTAAGGAACAACGTCTTTCCTCTTCTTTCTGTCCCTTGGCTTACTTTTGCGTCTCCTAGTAAGCATGTCAAAACACACGAAACATACACGTGTGATGTTTGTTGCAAGACGTTGAAGAAAAGCAAGGATTTCGCAAAAGATCTGGCAAGACATAACCAATCTTCGCAACATCAAAAAATGCTGGGCAGAGAAGCAGGGAGCCACGTGCATACATGTCCGATCAGTTGGTGCGGGAAGATCATGCCGCGGAAGGACAACTTGCAACGACACATCAGGACGCAACATCCTCATGATTCCGTTCCCATGTAGCATCCTGACATACAGCCTCAATCTGTTCTGACAATCAATGATTCACAAAACTTGTCCTGCTCGAAACAAATTCTTGTGATTGATCTGCAACTGCCATGTAAAGGGTCCAACCTTTATTGACTTCGCAATAGACTGGGTGGCACTCAATCCACAGCCTAGTTGGAAGCTGGTTGAGCTCTCTCGAGCGGGCAGTGAATCCTTGCTTGATCTTAGTTACAGGAAGCTCCACAAAATGAACTCTTGTTCTTCCACTCCAAGCCCCGTATACTTGACTTTCTTTAAAGAGTGGCTTTGACGATCTGCTTTAGATAGACTGGCCAGATATTGCCAAGATCTACACTATCTATCACCCACTGCCCGTACCAATGCATCCCTTTCTCGTAGCTCGGTCAGGCGGATAGCTTTCCTTGTGATATAATGGGCCCATTCTGACTTGCAGCTTATGCTCAAACTTCCGTATTATGCCATTCATGCATATGTGGTAGGCCTCAAAATCGTGGGGTCAGGACCATCGTCTGTCCCCCCGGACTCGAAAGACACATAAAGACCGCCCAAGGTGCCCAAGATGACTTGAACAACACAAATCACAATCGAAACGTCCTCTACTTGGCTCTTACTCTATTCATCGCATTATGTCTTCAATATTCTGCTGCACCAACCCTCAGCCATACAAGAACCGCATTCTCGACCATGAACCGAAGTTCCGCGAGTTTTTGACCTGGGGCTCCTATCCAAAAGACAGCTCCATCGAGGATGCTGATCCCTCACCCCAGCACGATACCTTTGTCATACAGGTCGTCCGTCAGGTCAACTATGGCCCGCTGGAGTCCAAGCGATACTTTCTCCGCGTTGCACCCGGTAGCTTCGTCGAGGTAGGCGAGCGATGGTTGGTTGAAGCGAACCTTCAGAAGCTCAACTCGTAAGAATCTTCGCATACCAGCCCTGGATCGATATGTTCTAATGATCTCAGCTTCAAAAACCTCAAATGTACAGCTCATAACAAGTTTTTCGAGCTGAACGTCTACAAGAAGGATCCGGTTAACAAACATCACTGGCGTGCAAATATCGCTCGCCCAGCTTCAGAGATAGATCTTTGATTTGGTTGCATGTCACTTGAGATATGTGGATCGTTAGTACGTTGCGCTCAAGGGAAGAGGCGCACAACCGACATATGTGTGGCACGCCATCAGGAGAATCTTGAATCCAACTGTTAATCTACGCATCGAAACAATACCTCTTGAATGTGCCCTCTATCTAGGTCCGTACCAAGACCCATATCAACTGACTGTCGTGCGAGAGCATCTTGCTGCCCTGGATACAGCTGGTACTGCAACGCTCCGCTTATCGAGTTTTCCTCTGACCAAGCAAGCCATGGGCAAGCAGTATTACGAACTCTTGCTGCCTGGTTGAAGAAATTGCGTACGTAATGCTGGTCGTTTGGTTAAGTAAAGGACTTTGGGTAACACCGTCAGAGCTCCATCGCAGAAGCAACTGCCGGGAGTGGCCCCCCATGTGTGCTCTTTGCGATATGAAGCCAGGAAGTACAGAGCGCAATGATAATCAAATTCGCATCAGTCGTTATTGAGCATTCATTGGCCGTTCCATCATGATCATCTAGCATCATTGGCACTACCATCAACCAACTGTGGAAACGCCGCGCACCGTGCTGCATGCCGTGGGTATACTACTACATCAAAGACAGAAAACGCCCGCTAATCGCATCACATAGCTCCAAATTCCTTGCTGACCTATCGACCGTTAAGCCCGTCTAGGTCAGGTCCCTTGAATCCCGTCTTTCGCCCTGATCCGCCCTTCGCGCACCGCGCCAATCGTCACAGCCGCTTCACCCGTCATCCATCCAGGCATCTTCTCGCCGTCGATGATCCCTTCTTCTACCAGCTGCCGGACGCCTGCGAAGACATGGGTGCCGGTAAATGCAACACGAACATTGGGAACCCAGCCATCAGCATTTTGCAGTCGCTCCACCTCTTCCGGGGTGCGATCGAGGAGAGACGGGCGGCCTCTTCGGCCGCGCGTGGCTGGGTTCTCGCTGGGTCTCGAAAGGGAGTCATTGGACTCGATAGTCTTCGCAGGGAAGGGGTCATCGATTCGAACTTCAAATCGCTCAAGACCCTGGCCGTCGTCAGGTTGGGCGGATGTACCGAATCGGCCCTGTGCTATCTCCCTTCTTCTCTTCGATTCAGGTGTGTTCGTGGTGTCGAGAGATCTCTTCGGTCGTCCAAGCCCAGATTTGGCGGGAGGATTGTTGGCCATCTTTCCTTTGCCCTCTTTTCCGTGGTCGTCGGTCTTCTGCGTGGTGATGAAGTCCAGGGCGTTTTGGCTAAAGCTGTGATCTTGGAAGATGCTCCACCCGCCTGTTGCACCATTGCTCTTGCCTGGACCGCGATATGTGAGCAAAGCATCGAGGGACTTGGATGTGAAGTTTGTGCTGGCAAGCTGATATCTCGCTGATGGTCGTGAGAAGGCTTTGGGGATTGCCTGCTGCACAATGTCCCTTAGGTGTCGTCCGTCGTCACCTACCACCTGCCCTGTATGTGTAGCCAAAGAAGAGTATACAAATGGCGAGCCGTTAGGCCACACAAAGAAGACAGCCTTTGCACTGTCCACGTTGTGTGAGTCCAGGGCTAGTGAAGCCTCATTACTGTAAGGTGAGTCGTGTATGTAAACACGTAAAATAGTCATGGGCGATGTCTTGATTCTTGTGATCAGATAGTGCGCCTTCATCAATGGTGTGAGCTCGCGGGCCAGATTTGCCATGAAGGTCTGGGCTTGGAAGCGCGGCAGATGGTCCGAGTCGTTGGTGACTTCCATATCAGTGACAGCTGAGCGCGCATTCGGTATCCTGGTCAGCCTCCGTGCGGTCCAGCGGAGCGAATTTGGATGGTCCAGCAGGTATTGAATTTCAGCCGTGGCGAGCATGTACATGGATACGCCGCTGCGCCAGTCTCCTTCCAGTATGCGATCGAGCACCTCCCTCCGCCCGCCTTTGCGCGCAGCCAGCTCGCGATATATCTCCAGCAACTCTTCGAAGCTTTGCGCAGGCTCATATAGCTGCTCGTTCAATTCGTCCTCTTCGTCGTCTTCTGTCTCGGCACGATCGCCCAGCAGAAACGGGCGGCAGAAGTCGCGGTTCTTCTTGCTTAGCCATTGCTGCGCGAGCGATATGAGCGATGGACGCGACAGCTTAGTGAAGGTACGTTGGACATCGCGATGCGCTACAGGCAGGCGGTGCGAGTGGGGGATGTTCCTATAATCCGGAGCGGTAGCCATGACGTGCGCCGGCCTGGTGCTCACATAGGAGCTATGCGAGTTGTTTACCGCGCCTTGCTTATCGATTGAGACGCGACCCATGCGTACCGTGACATGTCACGTGGTATGTACTACGCCTGCCTACTATCTCTAGCTTGACACCTAGCGACTATCTCGATAATGGGTCTAGTACTGTAGGACAGAGTAGAACAGTCTACTCTTGACGAGCGACATGCAGGGATACAGAGCATTCGCTCATGTTGAACCACTGGTTGCAGACATCACGTGCAGCCATCCCACAGCGTCGTCGCACGTTCACGCTGCAAACGCTTCAGCCCGGCCTCCGCCGCACGATCGTCCGTCATCGCCGGGTCAAATCGTGGGCGCGACGGGGCGACATGATTGGTCACGCTATCTCCGATGATTCTTCTGATTACAAACCTGCCGATTACTGAGCAGAACAATGACAAGAAGCATCTGTACCTGGGTGCAAGGCGGCAGCCGTCACTCGCAAGTGCGCGACTGTGAAAGGATTACGGAAGTACACTGCCAGAAATACTGTGCATCCAGCCTGCGACTGCAATCGCCCTGCCTCGAGTCACTTGCCCCCAACTGGAGAAGAAATACGAAGATCGGAAGGGATCCCGGGGGGCAGACGTGGGGTGTGTGCGTCTCGGCAAAGCCATCTATTACGCCGGTAGATTTGGCAACCAAAGGTTCACGCATGTCCGATAGCGCGGGGCTGACTGGCTCACAAATCACAAATCACAAATCCTTCCACTGAGGTCGATTCAACGTCACCACTTGCAGCTGTCACTGTCTGTCATCACCACGCTGCCGTACCATTTTCACTGTAGCACGACATCGTATTTTGAGAAATACTGCAGCACTCCCCACCAGGACATCCGCGACGGCGACCCACGACTCGCCTGACGCACGCGCGCGGAATCGGACCCATAGTTTGTAGCCCTCAACGGGTCCAGTCGGCTCCACGAATTCCCCTCGATATTCGACTCCATCTCCTCAACATCAACGCCTGTTCACGACCACAATCGCTTCCCAGCCAAACCACCGAAAGCCAATGTCGGGATACAAGGGCCCACGCGGCCCCAACGTGTCCCAGTACATTGCCAACCTGAACCAGCTGTCGCCCGCCTCAGAGACACTCGCGGACCCGCAACCCGTTGGCGACGACTTCTCCGCCTTCCTCAACACCGACTTCTTCGACATCAACGGCGGCACCAACGTTGACCTCAACTCCCCCATCGACTTCGGCGTCGACTTCGACATCAAGCCGTCAGCGCAACCCACTGCCGAGAACTCGCCGAGGAACAGCATCAGCACCGCCAGCGCAAAGCCCAACATGGAATTCAACCTGAATGGTGAGTTGACATCTCGCTACACGCGCTTGTCGATTTGATGTCCTTTATGTTCGTTTTTGTATTGTTCTCTCATCAACGTGTGGGCTCGAGCATTCTGTGCTTTTTCTGGCCAATCAGAGGCGCAGTCACAGCACCACTCCCACTATCGCATGCATATGGACCCCCACTATGCCTACCCTAACCACTCACGGCGTGAGGAACACCTGCAGCCCTGCCGCTGAGCTTGACGTCCCCTCCAAGCACGCAATTGCCCGGCGCAAGCAGCGAACCTCACGACCTACATCGTGACCTTCTTGACATCCCCGCTTCCCCGTCTCACCACACTGTTCTCCATTCTCTCTGTTGCACGACCGCAACTGTCTCGTCTCCAACGCAGCCATGGCTGACTTCGATTTCTTCACAGGCGATTTCCAATTCACCGACTTCTCCAACTTCACGGCACCCATCCTCGACACATCTATGCCTGCGCTGTCGCAGCCTCAGCAGCCGCACTACCCGCTGCCCACCTACAACCACCAACAACCCGCGCTCTCATCTCTCCCCTACGACGACTCCTCGGACAAGAAGCGCAAGGCCGACGACATGTCCGTCGGCACGCCCATGCTCAGCCTGGACGACCCGGCGCGCTGCGCCGCCGAAGAAGACAAGCGCCGCCGCAACACGGCCGCATCCGCGCGCTTCCGCGTCAAGAAGAAGCAGCGCGAGCAGGCGCTCGAGAAGACGGCCAAGGAGATGAGCGACCGCGTGCAGCAGCTCGAGGCGCGCATCGGGCAGCTCGAGACGGAGAACACATGGCTCAAGGGCCTCATCACCGAGAAGAGCGCCGGCAAGAGCAGCTCCTCCGACATCAAGGCGCTGCTGACCAAGCACGAGGAGATGAAGAAGGGGGGGAGTAGTCCCGAGCACGTCGAGGGCGTGGGAACCGCGTAGACGGATGGGGCTGTCCGTGCAAAAGCGAAGCAGTACATGGTGAGGAGAGGATAACATTTGATCGTTCTTGCTGTGTTTATGTTCATGTTCATACCCGGGGTCGATTTTGAAAAAGGATGAGGCTGAGACTCAACGACGGACAGACTGCTTACGATGGAAAAGCAGTCTGTATAGTCCTAGTATACGATGAAACGAGACATCGCGTAGCGATGTGATATGTGATATGCGATATGCGATACCTTTTTGATTAGTTCAACATCAGTCAAAAATCAAAAGAAAGACTACCCATTCAATTCTGTTTCCTTGCCCCCTCTCTCCTTGCCCAACGTCTTTCCAAGTCGTACTGCCCCAAATCCCACACCCCTTCACACGTCACCTCACCCACTTGCTGCTGCCCCCCATAGATTCAGGTTCAGTCTGAACAATCGCCCTCCGAAATTGCCCCGACCCGACCACCGGATCCGCTCGTTCGTAATGTCCAACCGCGCCTTCGCCATCTCGCGCGCAAATGACGCTATCCACCAATCCGCCTTTGTTCAAACCTCCTCGGCACGAAATTTTCTCGACCCATTAAGGCATCCCGTTGAGTCGCAGGCTATGGCATACTTGACGCGGCTGGCACAGGAAGTCGATTGGTGGGGGTGTGGTATGTCGGGCTGCTTACCGTGGTGGTGACGGTGATCCGGAAGAAAGCGTGGACTCGTGTTCCGTCATGGGGTACTCACAGCGAAGACTGACTGGAGGTAGGAAGTGAGGCAGTCGTGGCGAGCTGTTCGACAGTTTACTGTCGCCCGGAACGAGTGGCTGTTGGAAAGAGACGAAATCACTATGCAGGGGCAACACGTTAACATGTTGACACACCACTTCATCTACCCGTCCATAGCGACAGTCTACCAGAATCTGCCCGTCATGCTGTGACTTCTCCGATCTTAGACGGCAACAGCCTGTCGGCTGGGTGTTCAGAAACCCCCACTGACGACAGGGACCCGCTGCAGGGTAGAGCCAGGATCCGGCGGAAGGCAGGAGGACCCTATGTGCGTTCTGGCCCGCTCCGTGCATGCACATGCATGCGTTAGTGTCTAGCTGGATCATATGTTACTTTCATGTTGCTGTGTGAGTTAAAATGGACACCCCACGCTCGACAATTCGTCAGGTTGTGGCTGAATGAGTGAGTGGTTTGAAGGTGCCAGCATCGCTCGGATGACACAGAAGTCTGACAGAACTGCTCGTTACGAGAACCTGTGTCTGAATGTATTGCGGAATGGAGGAACGGACAGAGAGGTGTGGGACCAATGGAAAGTGCTCTCACGCGAAGAGAAAGCAACCATTCGCTGAAGGGGTACCTTCGTCTAGAATACTGAACTCTTTGATCAGAACACTGGACTCTTTATTCGTCTTACTCGCTTTACAAACGGACATATTTACACCAATAATTCACACTATCAAACAGATGCGGCTCGAACCCCTACCATGCGACCTCAGGCGTAACCACCAAATATCTTAACACTGCGTCCCATCCTCCAAGCGCCCCAAAGAATCAATGCGAGAATCCCTAGGTTTGCAAACTGGCGGAACACAAGGATCAGGAATGTCGTCGCGAGGGTGGCGGCGTCGGACCAGTCGGTAGTATCGACATAGAGCAGGACTACATCGTAGATGATGAACAAGTCGCGAAGCCAGATCAAGGGCACGACAAGGAAGGCGAAGCGAGCCAAGTCGGTGCGCTCAGGAGACTACACGGTGTTAGTCGCGGACCTCCGACTGAGGAAGGCAAGCAAGCAAGGGGTTGGAAGAAAGAGTGGGAGCGAGAGAACAGGGAGTCAAGGGCAGACGTACACCGAGCGCGTTCGTACTTGTCGTTCTGTACTCACGCAAGACTTCGATGGTAACGCTCAAACTCGCGGCGACCACGATAGCTTCATGCACGATATACGCGATCCGTGTCGCGCTGTCATTGTGCAGCACATTACTCCAATCGAGCACACTCCCCTGTCCCAGACTCCCACTGCTCACATCCCTCACACTAAGACCCCTGGCCCAGGCCCCAACACCCGTACCCAACATCGCAAGCATGATGAGGGTGTTCCAGATCTTGCTCTTGAACTTGGGCGTGGCGATTCCGGTTCCGTTCTCCTGGACATGCGAGCTGTGTATCCAAACGCCACCGTTCAGCAGGACAGTGAAGAAGATAGTCGCCAGGGTTTTGGTGAAACTCAGCGCTGAGATACTGCCTGCATAGCCGCTGCCGGAAATATCGTAGGCGGTGCGGCCGTTCCAGCCCAGATCAGCGTTGTAGGCAATCGATCCAGCAGTCTGGAGGAGGTCTAAGATGAAGCGGGTGAGATACGCGACGAAGAAGCAGAGCAGCGCCGGGTAGAGAAATAGGTATGTCCCAAGAGGTGTCTTGAGCGGCGAGGCACGGGCAGAGTCGCTTTTGGCGGGTGAAGAGAACTGGCGTGCGCGAAGGCGGTGGAGTGTTGGACGTGTTGCGAGACCTATCAGTGCCAGGGCGCCGCCTGCGACGATAATATCCAGAGCAAAAACGGCTTGGTAGGATGGCCGCTCATGGGTAATGTTGAATGCCATTGTAGGTCTGGAAGGTCGGAAATCTGCCAGGTTGGTTGTCGAAGCAGTTGGAGACGATCATGGTTGTTGTGGGTCGTGGATTCCAGGGGGTGTTCCTCATATTCTTGCGTCGAAATGACGTTCCGCGTGTGGTTGGCGAGTGACGGGTATCACGGACGTTAGGACAGAGCCAGTGTGACGGTCGGGTGTAGGAGCCGTTAGTTGTGGCGAAAGCTTGGCTGGAGGAGTCTGGTGGGAAGGTTCGCCTGATCGCGAATGCCTATACGTCTAGTATAGAGACAGGACCAACAACCAGAAGTGGCGACAGAATCAGACATGATGAAGACGGAATTGATTCAGACCACAGTGTTGGTCATAAAAGTGTGCGAGCACATGTTATTGTCCGTAGCGTACACCAAGCAGAGCACGTCTAGGATCTTAGCAGGCCTAAATCATCGATAAAGTCAAAAAGCTGGGGGCAGAGTTGGGAAATGACAAGTTGCTGACGTCGTCAGGCTATACCGAGACTCGATATCCAAACCAGGACCTGGTCTGTACGCGCACCCCGATCAGCAAAGGCGATGCAACGAAGAGCACACTCAAAAAATGTATGAATTCGCTGGCTATGAACATGCTACCTAACGCCTTTATACAGATGATGTAACCGCACCTGAGGGGCAGCCAACGCGCTCTATACGCGCCGGGCCTGATGCAGCCTGCTGTTGTGACCATGTACCCATACCGTATGTGCAGTGGGACCGGGCGTGGGCTCAGCTCAACTGAGCCTGTGTCTGGTCCTTCACGTGCACGCAGACCCCCCTTGCTCGCAACATTCTATATGGCGATCCAGGTGATAGTGATGACAATGTCCATGCCCTTCTTATCGGCGGCATCCCACTTGTAGCTGTATGTTCCGTCCTTCTCGTTATTCCAGTAGGCGCCAACAGCGCTGTGCATGCCGCGGCGGCCGTGCTTCTCAGGCTCTGAAGGCGAGCCGATGTGCTGGATGACGGTGCTGTTGGCAATGTACTTGAAGGCGGGCTGGGTGGGCTCGCTGCCCTCGGTCTTGGTTGTTGTGGCGTCAATGAGCGACTTGAGGATAGTTTGCTGGGGCATGTCAGCTGCTGAGATATGACAGCGTGGTGTGGCATGGGCGAAAAGAGAAGAGAGTCAGAGGTGCGACGAGCGCTGTGGTTTTGTATTCAGATGGCGGGGTCTTAAGCCGCTTCATTAACACGGACCAAATGTTCTCATCATGTACGAGTGCAGTGCGCGCACGCGGAAGGGGGTGGATTTTGCTCGCGTGCGCAGATGGGATGGCTTACGATGATGGTTGTGTTCCAGTCGGCGACCTTGGAGTGGTCGTACTGAGCTGCGTCGCCAATTGCCTGCTCGCATGCCTAGCCAACGTCAGTGGTGCGTCTTTTATGGCTGCTGCGGAAAGGAACTCACGCTGCTGGCAATCTGCTGGAGCTGCTCGGTGGGAAGCGGTGAAGCGGCCTGTGGCTGTCAGTAATTTGGCCCAAAGTGCTGCGCATGGACGACTGACGGCCATTATGTGTGAAGTGTGGTAGAGTGTGGATATGTGTGGGTAGTTGGTGGGCAGCTCGTGGGTAGATAGATGCTGATGCGTGACGGGGTCAAAGTGGCTGTTGTCGATAAGGATTCGGCGCAGGCGTGTTGTTGTGTCGTGAATGTTTGTTGCGGCGCGAGCTAGCCCGTTGCTGTAGACGGCCAGGCCCGTTTCGGCCGCTCGCAACGTGGGCGTAGGTGGCGGTTGTGATTGGTTGCCGAGGGCATCGCAGCTGCCATGATCGCCGTTCCCACTCGACGCATGTCTCCAAGAGCTTGAATCCTGCACAAAGCTTTCTTCAACAGCTCTTCCTGCGCCCGCCTCGCCTCAAAGTCTCCAAGCCCCTAGTCGTCCAGCCGTTCTGTGCGACATCAGCTCGTGCATTGATTGCATTGCCGCCCGATTGCCTCTGCAAGCACCTGCATCTGCAGCACAGCACAACATCGTCATGTCCAGCCAGCCTCTCCTCCAGACCGCCCCGGGTGCGCACTCCCCGCCAACAACCAACCTCTTCCACTGCTAATTCTTCCCAGGCAAGCGCATTGCCCTTCCCACCCGCGTCGAGCCCAAGGTCTTCTTCGCCAACGAGCGTACATTCCTCTCATGGCTCAACTTCACCGTCGTCCTGGGCGGCTTGGCTATCGGTCTTCTCAACTTCGGCGACAAGGTGGGAAAGATTAGCGCCGGCCTGTTCACCATCGTTGCCATGATGGCCATGGTCTACGCCCTCTTCACATTCCACTGGCGCGCAAAGAGCATAAGGATGAGGGGCCAGGGCGGCTTCGACGACAGGCTCGGTCCTACCATCCTCACCTTGGCCCTGTTTGCTGCTGTCGTTGTCAACTTCGTGCTCAGGTTGACCATGGCCGATGACAAGAAGCACTAGAGGCTGCTGAGGAACTATCAAAACGAGTGTAGCGAGAGCTGGAACCCGGGGCTAGGATATAATGATTCCGTGTCAAAGGCATGGCACGTGTAGGCGCGCTGCATGGGTTGGATGAGCGGAAGTGGTGCGGTCGACAATCCTCTCAGCCATGGTGCGTCGTCGTTAATGGGATTTGATCAAGAGGATTGGTCACGCTGTGTGCGTACTTGTAGAGTGTATCGATGGGGTGTGTTTTATTGTAGGCTTAGAGCTATTGGCGCGTTCATTGGGACACCACAGCTTCGTTGACTGACTGACAAAATTCAAAGACATCAAACATTCATCACTCGTCTATCGAACTATGCAACCTTCAGACTCGCTTCGCAACCTTCTTCGCCATATGTAGCCGTCCCATAAGAGCAAACACACTCGACACCAATGCTACTCCTCCAGCGTAGAAGATTGCAGGGCGATATACCGCGATATCACCTGGCCCGGCTTTTTCCTGGCCGCCTGAAGCTTGCAATATGTAACCGGCGACAGGCGCTCCCAAGAGGTATCCTGCTGTCCACCCTGTGATCGACATCGACATCGCCACGGCTGCGCGTCCAGGGCCGAAGATACCGGCAACAACCGTTGGGAATACCGTGAAATACGCTCCGTTGGCCACGCCGTTCAGAACAGCGAAAACAATTAGCGGCCCAAGCGTGTTAGACACAGGCCATATGGCCAGCATGCTGATAGCGTTAAGCACCATGGTGATAACCAGAGTATTCGTAGGACCAATCTTGTCGCATAGAGGTCCGCCAGTGAAACGTCCAACAGCATTGCATGCATTGAACGCTGCGACCAGTCCAGCACCAGTCGTTGATGAGAGTCCAAGCGATTGTGCAAAGAGGGGAAGGTAGTAGGGCGGGACGAACAGGGCGAACGTGCCAATCGCACCTGCCGCAAATACAGCCGTGAAAGGTACGCTGCGGAACATAGCCAGATCCACAAACGGTGCCTTCCGTGCTGGCGCAATGCGATCCTTCATGAACCAAGCAGCTGGCAGCCCCAGCCCAACAGTCAAAAGGCCCTGGAATCGAAATGTCCACGCGATACCAACGCGCTGCACCATCTTCTCCAACACGATCGCCATGATTGTCCCGCCTACTCCTCCTCCTAGCTTGATAAGTCCATTAGCCAGCCCCAGCCGCCCAGAAAAGTACTGCACCGGTAATTGGTTCGTGATGGCGTAGACAGCACTCATTCCCACGCCCGTCAACAACCCGATTGTACCAAAAAGCCCTGGTACGTTACTCGTGCAATCTCCTGCCGCAATGAGCCCAAGGCCCATCATCACGATACCTGTCATCGCCGTGTACCGTGCCCCAAACCGCTGTCCGAGCTTGGTACTTATGACGCCAAATGCAACACCGCATGAGAGACTTAGCGAGCCGATGAAGGAAACAGTTGAGGTGGGAACGTCCGAGAGTGTGCTGTTGAGAAGTGCAGTCTGCAAGACACCCCAACAATTAATCACGCCGTTGATCCAGAAGGTTACAATGAACCCCGCAGCGACAATGACCCAGCCATAACCGCCATCAGGAATGGCGGTGGTACTGAAAGCGCCCGGCGCGCCTGGTGCGGAATTGGTAGGCGTAGATGATCGAGGGGGGGTTTGGGTTTCTTCGTCTGAGGTGGGATGTCTTCGAGACTGGTAGGTGAGGTCGAGTTCTGAGATTGCGGCTGAGTTTGGGAAGGAGGAAAGGTCCAGCGTCGAAGGGTTCTTTGATGTGGCATTCGAATGAGGCAAGTAACAGAGCTCCAGCTCTGGCTGCTCGAGTTGTGTAGTCGTCGACATCTTGGCCCTTGCAGTGTGTCTCCACGCTGGCACAATTGCTGTTTATATTGTCTTCTCAATGTCAAAGCGAGAGGAAGCCCATCTCTATAGGCGAGGAGTCCAGTTATGGTGTTTTCCCAGCGCAGAAATTTCTTCCATAACACTTCTCCTTCGCCCCATCTAGTCATTGATATTATGTCACCTTGAACTGCTGCATGGTCAGGATTGCAAGATGGACGTCACCAGCCAGCAGTCATGCCAGAATGCGCCAATGGCCATCGTCACGGCTAGAAGCTGAAGCGGGTCGAAGCTGAGTGATGGATACTGTTACCATGCCTTGGGCAAATTCTGCACTTGAACGTGCCGTATTCACGCCCTGTTTGAGTTTGCACGCCTTGTCGTGGTTTACGCCCTGTGTGTCAGGGAACGAACCAATCAGATTGCGACGGACTTGCTTCTAGACTTCCGGCTGCGGTTAGGCTGCTTTCCCCACCCGAGGACCCCAGCATCTGCGACATACCTCAGCCAACGTCTCCATGTTGTGCTCCACGCCTATAGTCGGTTCAGCGAAATGGACACTACCGTTGATTCCGAGTGGGAGGCATTGTTTAACTTGCCTTCTGATGACGTCTCATTCGACTTGACCAGTGCGAACGGCTTTCAGGACAGCGACGGATTCGACTCGCCTCTGATCTGCGTGTCTGGACAGACAACACCAGGTGATGATCAGCATGCCGTACAGCTTGGAGACAGTCTCCAAGATCTTCTAGATGGTACGGCCCCTGAGCATGGGCCGCTCAGTGCGCCACAAACTCCAAAAACCGGCGGACGCTTTTCCAAAGAAGTAGTACGAATGCTCAGGAATTGGCTCAATGCTCACAAAGCTCGTCCATATCCTACCAATGAAGAGATGGAACTGCTGCAACAGCGTACTGGACTCAATAAAACGCAGATCTCGAATTGGTTTGCCAATGCTCGCAGACGAGGCAAATTACCAAGAGCGTTGCCATCCTACTCATCCCCTAGCAATTCGAGCAAACCCGTCGAAATTGCTCCGAGGCCTGGCACTCCGGCTTTGATGCGTAGTTCCCGTACAATGAATCCTATGGAAAGGTGGCAGTCTTCTCCCCCGGAGCACGAGCCGGCTGCCGTTTCAGATATTGCTCGTGCCGTGGAATCCAACGGTGGTATTTCCTTGGGTAAGTAGTTCCGGCATCGTTGGGAGCATACATTATGACTGACTCTCTTCTCAGTTGATGGTAGCCATTATCACACTGACTATAGAGACAACTCGGCGCAGTCTTGGTACAATACTTCGTCGGCCAGCAGTGCAGGAACTTCCATTTCAAGTGAGCTGTCTGGAGTCTCCCGGCGTTCCACACCGTCAAGATCGGCTGAGCCTGTAGCTCATGCTCGCCCCCTCCGGAAACGAAGGATCAATAAGCAAAGGACACGCGTTCGACGAACCTCGCTAATCGGCTCCCTCCTCCCTTATCAGTGTACCTTTTGTACAGAGGATTTTAAGACCAAACATGACTGGCAGCGCCATGAAAAATCACTGCATCTACCAGTGGAGCAATGGGTTTGCACCTTACATGGTCCACAAGCACTGAAATTGGACACTGGAAACATGTGTTGCGTCTTCTGCGGTGAAGCTGAACCTGATGAGGAGCACCTCCAATCCCATAATCACCAGCCTTGCCATGAGCGAACGCTCGAAGAACGTACTTTCAATCGCAAGGATCATCTGAACCAACATTTGCAATTGGTTCACAACGTCAAATTTGCCAAGTGGTCAATGAGCTCATGGAGGATACCAATGTCCGAAATCAAAACTCGATGTGGGTTTTGCGGACTCAAGATGCAGATGTGGGAGGAGCGCATGAATCACCTTGCTGGACACTTCAAGCAAGGCGTGACAATGGCGAGCTGGCAAGGCGACTGGGGCTTGGATGATCGTTATCTGAAACTTCTAGAAAACGCAATACCTCCATGTAAGTTCGCGTGATGTGATGGACGACCAGTACTGACGACTTAATATAGACTTGATAGATTACGAACGGAGTACACCCGCTCCATTTGGCGCAAGCAACCACCCCTATGGGTCACCGACCACAGCTTATGAGCTTATCAAGATCGAGTTGGATCACTCCATGCAGAATCATTTCGATATCTGTGGGAAAATGCCTGACAATGCCAGCATGCAACACGAAGCATGCCGCATCGTGTTCGCGTCTGAGGCTCTATCTATGCAGCAAGAATCACCCCCGTCATCATGGCTTCGCGACCTGGTCATGTCCAGTGAACAGATTGCGACCGAAGCCAAGTTTGGGCCCTTGAGGCTTCGCAATGAGTGTAGGTTCTCGACGCTGAAGATCAACGGGCGGGATAACATCTTCGAGCATTGCCCGCTTGAAGCTCAGTTGTGGACGTTTGTGAAAGTTAAAGAAGCGACAGCCGTGCCTATGACAGACGAAAATCTGCAGGAGGAAGCGACCAAGATCGTGAACTACATGGAACAGATCTCAAAGACGCCATCTGATGTCTTCGCCAACTGGCTTATCAAGCTTATATATGCAAGTACAGACTGGCTACAGAGTTTCAAGGCACGTGTCGGCTGCTCAGGATCAGAGAATGCTTATGGCTCGGAACCCCAACGAACTGATGTGAGTCTGGCGTACCACTCGGCTCCTGTTTTACGGCCTCTACCGCTACGTATGGAAACCGGAATGCCGCCCCAGTCTACTCTACCGCAAGTCCACATCGATCCAGCGACTTATCACCTGGCAAGAGGATTGGAAACACCCCAGGACGAGGCCCATCTGTTCCCGCCAGCACGATCTAGAATGTTCATAAACAGTGCCAACTTCTTCTCATGGCTGGTCAGGGATCTCGCCCGTTGGACAGCGGCGGCCATGTCACCAAACAATCCAAATTGCCATATCCCAACCGACGAAGAGCTGCAACACCAGGCAAGATGTATCGTGTACGATGAGTAAGTGCAACACTTTTGGAAGCATCATTTAGCATGGCTGACTGACATCAATCAGCGACGATCCCTGGAACCAGACTGCTGCAGACAACGCGCAATGGCTACGACAATTCAAAAGGGACGTCGGTATCCTCGACGAGCCCAACGACCCAGATGAAGCCAACTTGACTGGCTTGTATATCTGATAGGAGAGTGGTCGCTTGACGCATGCGATCGACGGCATCGAACTGATCCGAGAAGATATTGATCGCCGTTGTTAGACAAAGCGTCGCTGCGCTTGGCGTCTGTCACCCAAGGATCTGTTCACGACCCCACTCTTGGTGTTTGCTACAGAGATAATCGCCATTGACAGGCTCGGTGTTCGGCGAACTTCGTCGTACGAAGGTGTGGTCGTTCGATAGCTGTCAACGGGAGAGTCGGCTGCACAATCGCACAGCGCGACCCGCGGGGCAATGTGTCTTCTTTTCACCGAGCGGAAAAACCGAAGATTCAAAGTACGCCTTGCGTGTATGCGGCTCAAAATGGCCCCGCTACGTAGTCACCAAGCCTTCACTAAGCCTGATTTGTCGCTAGCCGGAGATATCGGCACGAGTTTTCCATCGATGAAGTCACGAGACCTTCGCAATGCTTGTCAGCCCAGACAGTTTGTGTCATACGCGCAGGATTGGTACCGCGGCTTCGCGGCTCAACTGCCCCCGGATTCGCTGTGGCTGATGTGACTAGTGCACGGGCTGCCGAATAGCCGTGTGAGGCGTAAGGGTTCACCTGTTCGCGTACAGTTTCCTGGTCACATGGCCGCCCATCCTTGTGCTGATAGGGCATCATCACATCTCTCAGGGTATACGTAGTGCTCGGATGCGGTTAGTCCCAGATGTCTGTGATCCACCTGGGAAGCTTGGAACGGGATTAAAGTCTTGAGTACGTATGTGCACTGGATAACACGGCTTGGCTTGCTTGTAACCTGGGGAAGACAAGAGCATATATACTTCGCTCGGTCCCCTCGTAGGTTCCAGACCATTATAACAAATCATTCCATCAGATTTCCACATTCGGTTACCAGACAATCTTCAAGCTCAAAAACCAACTTCACCAACACAAACAAACACAACAGTATCGACCAATCTCTCCGGGTCGACGTCACACATCACACCAAGGAATTGTAGATGCCTGTCTCTAACCACTCCATCAACGCCCGAGACCTGTCATCTCGCCTCTCGCGCCTCGCGCAGAACGACAACAACAACACAACGCACAATGGCGCCATGTACGACGACAGCGCCTCTACCCACGGAGCCCGACGAGTCCGCCGAGCCACCTCCCTCGACTCGCTCCCGCACTTCACAAAGTCCTCAACCATGTCATCCACCTCTACAACCTCGACGCGCTTCTCAGCGCTGCACGCGCGCCCTTCGCGCGCCCTGCACCGCAAAGACGTCCACGTCAGCGCGGGCGAGTTCAGTCTCCCGCGCGTCCCGAAGCGCAGTCGCAGGGACACCGACGCCAGCAAGGAGAGTGAGCCCGGGCTGGCCAGGGGCAGCGAGAGGAAGAACGAGCGCAGCAACTTCGAGAGGCATGCGTATGGAAGGCACAGCAACCAGTGGCTTTTCAATGACTTCAGCTTCACGGATGCGATTAGGAAGGGATATGGGAAGGTTTTCAAGCGCGATGAGTAAGGGGAACATGAGCGTTTTCGTAGTTCTGGCGGCGGAGAAGGTACACAGGGATATGCTGTGGGGTAGTAGAAAGGTGGGAATTGGGGCAGATAAGCAATACAAACATTCACGCCATAACCGAATCTTCTGTCCACGTGACGTCCTCGTAATTACCGATCGTGTATCCTTGTAAGACTTTTGTGCGTCTGTCCTGCATGATCTGAACCAGTTGGGCGCGCTGGCGTTCTATTTCTGTGTTAGTTCGAAGTACACCAAACAATGAGTGGTTGGTACCGATATTGCATATCCTGTGTGCTCTAGATGAAGAACGATCGAAATCACTGGCGGTTACCTGGCGATGCAACATGACATGCTCAGTTATGATGGATCAAGGCTACTCGGTCAGATGTACTTAGTAATCCGCATCAAGAGCAAGAGAGCCCAACTGGATAGAACCTTGCACCGGACATTATTTACCTCAAGCCATCTCACTGGAACCTGACTCACTCAAGCTCAATAAGACAGCTACGTCTTTCGTCGAGTTGTAAGGATCATGACATCACATTGTATTGCTTATTTTGCTCATGCAGTAGCTATCTCCTGGAACTTGGAATATGTATGCATTGTGATTCGTTCATTATCGGTGCCTGCAGATATGTACGGACCCCCCCCCCCCCTAGGTCTGTATTACATTCAAGCGTACCAGCTAGATAAGTAGGCGCTCTGGTTAGTTAGAGCGCCTACCCTGCACAGAGAAACAGCAGCAGGTGGGCAGCGGAGCTATATACTTGGGCTAGGCAAGGGGTACTAACGTACTATGGACCCTGATCCACTTCTACACGGCCACACAGAGGCGATGGACTAGTTTTATGCTTCACTACCCTCGTTACTACTCTGTCACCACCCGCGTCAGTACCGGCTGTCAACAACTAGTCTGGCACATAAGTAGCACGTGACTCGCCCTGACACAGAATGTGACGGGTCTGCACATTATTGAAACGATTATACAACATGAATTTTACCAACTCTATAGCGAGCAGGCTCTCAAGCTTTACGCAACTTGGACTCTTCTCGAGTTGTACGCACTCGTGGGTATGTGCACGAACAGCCTTAATCTATATCGGCCCCGTTGTATGGTCTTTTTACAAATATTGGCCTCTGCAGCGCAATCATGTCAACTACTTCAAAGCCGAAGCCGGATCATCCAAGCAGTACCGCTATTCTGCCGTTTCGGCTTCGATGACTTGGCACCCAGGCGGCTGATTATTGATATGAAGGACCCAACGATATCCAAGCACTAAGACGGTGAGGCCCAGACTCCTGGTTTCCTTTGCCAGTATGTGGAAGTCTGACCGAAGTTGCTTTTGGGGTTTCCGCGCACGTAGCATGTGGACTGCTTCTCTGTCTGCCATCCAGATCAGGGTCATGGAACAAGCTCGCCAGTCAGTCATACTGGCAAAACGATCAAAGGACCTGTATTGCGAAAAACGAAGCATAGTAAGATGTGGCAATGCTTCGTGCCTATGCCGTGCATAGAAGGGTACAGTGATGGAATCCTGAACCACGCGTTCAAAGTCACTTTAGAAGCTTACGGACAGAATCCACGGCATAGTAAACATGCGACTTTTGCAATCATTCACTACATTGTTGTCGTATATAGGCCTGCGGTACATCGTTCTCTTGCTGCTGGAAGCTCAAAACATCTTGGACACTATCATGATACCTTTTAGCAATTCATTCTCTCGAGCTCCCTGCAATATGTCTCTATGTGATATCGATCTACCCATGAACAGCAGTTGTGCCTATATATTGTATATGTTCAGAAGAAGCGTGTCCACATTCGGACAGCACAAGACGCAATTACCGAAAGGCTCCTGGTTTCATAAAGTTGAACAAAAGCTACAGGGCTTCAGTGTATTGCTTCTTGTATCGATGGAAAACAATTCGGGTTTTAAGCTATTTAGGTAAAGTACAGCACTCTACAGTACGCTGCAATGATACAGGCAGCAGTAGTTGAGTTTTCAAGCCCGCATGAAGTCTATTCGTCACAGCAAGATACAGATATACGTATGTCGGGCAATGACATGTCATCTGGCAGCACCGCCCATTGGTTCGTGCGGATTTCTAGGCTTCTCTACATTGCTTTCTTGTATTTACTCACTTGCGATTTGCTTCACTGGAGACAACAAACGTCACTCCTGTAAGCAGACAATTTGTTCGGATGCAATGATCTTGCTCGTTGCGCACGCCTTACAGCTAAGTGTGTAGAAACTTATTATGGCGTTCTAGATATCCTGATACCAAAAGATTTGTTCGACTTGTTAACAACAGCAAAAATCGAGTTACGTCTCCAGTGCGCCGGTCAGACCCCGCCCAAGTAGCCATTGCGTCATCATGTCCTTGAATATCGCAAGCAATCACCTGTGGTAACTAACATCAGATCTGGTAAAGAAAACAGTCGTATACATCATCTTGGTGAACCTGTCACATCCTCCTGTCGAGCGGCACAGTTCAGTCGTTACACTCATGGAGAACGGAAGAAGTCTGTCGGCAGGAGATCATAAACACCGAACTCCTTATTCAGGCTGATACAGTACATGTTATGTCTCATCTGATGAAGTCAGTGGATAGCAAACAAGCACCTTTGTCTCTCTAAACGAACCTCGATGCGGAAGTTGCCATCTCCTGCTTTTGTCCTCACAGCTTCAACAAGGCTGATTGGGCTGCGTACGTATTTTGTTGAAAGGTATTGCTGATACGGCATCACACTAGAGGTACTGCTCATCTTAGATATGAGCTACTCGCGGTGAAAGCTGTCTTGGATTTTTTGTATGGTAGTGAACGTAGCAAAGGATGTGTCAGCCGGGGAGACTCGATGCGGGGTGCCCATCGAGCTAAATAAACAGGACTTAATTTCTTCTCGAGTCCGTCAGCCGTTCTAAGCGCCTCCATCGGCAGAGATTGCATACTATGCTGCTTAGCTGGCCAATCATCACTGCTTCTCGGGCCAAGGGTGACCCTTGTGATCGCACAGCCTACTGGATCTGGAATTTGCCTGTAAGAAGAATGCATTGTGGCTTTATATGAGGGCCGCCGTGGTTCGATGACATTAATTTTCTTATCAAGCTGGCGGACTGAGTGGCGTCTGTCTTTCTAGTTCCTGCTCGAGTACAATCTCAGCCTGGTACACCCAGCCTTGCGTATTTTCAGCCTGCCGTACTCTCAGCCTTGTACACACCAACTGTGGACCCTCACCAGACAAATAGGCAGACACTTACTGGTACCAGACTCGAAGAAATCGAGCTGAAATGCTTATTTGTTGTACGCTAGAAAAGACCAGGAGACGCAGTTTCATCGTGTACGTGACATCATGCTGTGCAGAGTTCTTTTCTGCGGCTCATCCTCCAGTCTTGGGGGCCAAAGGCACAAAGTGGAGCTAATGCGCGCTTTTACCACATACGCATATCTCTGCCGTCTTAGACCGACTCGTTCGGTTTCGGGCGCAATATTTCGAGACATGTAAAGGAGGATGAGGGTGTGCTGGACAGAGGCTTGTGGACAGTCTAGATTACTGGCTGCACTTTATTACCCACTCGCTTCAAAGTACTCCGGCAGTGCCTCCGTCAAAAACTTTGGGTTCCATAGCGGCCTCGAATCATCGCTGGGTTGGCTACCGTTGCTCTGGATGAGACCTGTCGCAGCGTGCGTGACGAAATGACAACCCTGACCGGAAGATATCCACAGCACCTTAACGAAGGTGATACGGTAAGTTATTCCCTTGTATCATCCCATCCTAGATCTCAAGCATGGACAGGGTATCGAGTGCACTGCAGCACCTGCCCGATCACAGCAGGACGGAAGGCGCATTTCTCCAAGTGCCAACCATTTTCATCCCGACGAAAACAGTCATATCTTAGAAGCAACAAAACACAGACCGGACTCGACAGAAGGAGGCAGTGTTGTTCCTGATGGGGGCATATCACGCAGCTTGAGTGTCACAAAGACCAAGAGACAATACCACGTCTGCGAAGGGCAGTATGCAGCTTTGACTGCGATTGGTGCGCAGTATGATTCGGAACGCTCAGCGATCTTGGATGACCCAAAGACGCTCGGCGATAGGATCAGGACAGGAATGATCAAAGCGGACAGCGCAAACGCTGAATTTTTACCGTCAGATCAGGTCGAAGAACTCATCACGGTCGAAAGTGTGTCAAAAGAGTTAATGCGCTTTAAATTGCATAATGATCGTGACACAGTGGCGCATGCTGTTGTGGACATTGTCTCAACACCCCGTGGAAGTTCGTCACGGCAGAGGCTCTTTGCTATCCTATGCCTGCAAGAGAAGGCTTCAGAGATCGAAGACTTTATCAAGGAAACAATTTTCGATGAAGATCTACCATTCTCTTTCAGTAAGGGTGTTCCTAGCGATGTGTACCGGAGCTCGCCCAGTGGCGGCGAAAAACGACCAGTGGAATTGTTTCGCGTCAAGGACAGATGGAGAGTACACGAGCTCGAGTATTTCAACTCGAGCCAAGGGAAATTTCTCGCACCCTATTTCGAGTTCAGCATTGGCGATAATCAAAAGGTCCTTCACTATCCACTGAACAACGAGCTGGTTCTGCCTTTTGTGCAAGACATTTTCGAAGACGGGGGATCGCGAGGCGAGATACCGCTCGCCATGCATCGTGTGGGAGGCTACTCGGTAGTGCGGAAAGTGAAGATTCATCCAGCGCATCACAATGCTCACTCGGATAGTGTACGACCCTCTCACGTTCCCTGAATGCTTCAGCGCTGACTTATGCTCAGATATCTCGCGAGGATCTCTTCTTCGCTATCAAGGAGCTCAAAGTACCCGAGGGGGCCGACAACAATGAAGTACTCAGTCTGAAACGGTTCAATGACAAGCGCCATGACCATCTGATCCGATTGCTGGCCACGTACACGTACAACAACCGATTTCATCTAATATTTCCATGGGCTGACGGTAATTTGATGGATTTCTGGAAGATCCCAAAACAACAACGATGTACTGTCGGAGATACAATTTGGATGTCTGAGCAGATATGGGGTCTTAGCCGTGCCTTAAAGAGTATTCATCTTTGCAGGATGAACCACAAGGATAACCCGCAAGGTTTACCCGAAGAGACCTACCGTAAAATACACGGCAGACATGGCGATCTCAAACCCGAGAATATTCTTTGGTTTCGATCTATCAAAAACTCAAGGGGCGACCAAAGCATGCATGTTCTACAAATCGCCGACTTTGGTTTCGCTGAGTTCCATGGGCCGAATTCAAAATCGAACGTAAGGGTCAGTCGTATCCCAGGCTTCACAGATTCATACAAAGCACCAGAAGCCGAGGGAAGTAAGCGTGTCTCACAACAATACGACATCTGGTCTCTGGGATGCATACTATCCCAATTTGTGATTTGGTGGATGTGGGGTTGGGAAGGCATCGATGCATTCTCGAAACGTCGTGCGGATGAGGGTTTCGACGTAAACATACCAATAAGGGCGGATACCTTTTATAATATCGATCATGGTCGAAAACGAATCATCACTTTGAAAGAAACGGTCATCAAGGTACGGGGTTCTAACGAAATTAACGAAAGCCGCCTAATCATCCATAGGAGTTCACCCGGATCAAGACCGACCCAGCGTGTAGCGATTACATACTTGATCTTGTTCAAGTCATTGAATGGGATCTAATGAGGGTACAGCCAGATCGGCGTAGCAAGATTGAGACAGTAGAAGAACGGTTCGAGAAAATGCATCGACGCTGTAGCAATGACTCAGACTATTGCATGAAGAAGAACAAAGACCCAATAAGACCACCAGATAGAATGGATGATATCATGGAAGTCTCCACTTCGCCGACAGCAAGCAGAGATATTGGATATGACGTGTCCGGCGGGCGTCTCGGTCGATGGACACGTATCTCTTCTTCGGAACAAGAGGCAACGAATGACAGGACATCTCTCCAACAGGACGAGGGTTCAAGACCAGGTGACGTAAATCATTCACTATTGGATTCACCTATGATTTATCTCACGGCACCCAACGAATGTCAAGGAACAATGGTGTCTACGGTACCTGGACGAGTGGCGGAAGAGCAACTGGCAGGAGACGCAATGCCCAGCGATGCGATTGTTCCAAGCGCTAGATACCTATATGACGTGGTTGGTTTGCCAGACTTAACTCAGCAGGCGCATATTAATGGCGATAACGATGTAGACGCACGAGATCTGGAGAATGGGTCCCGATTTGCTGATCAGCTGTCGAATGGTAGCTCACCGCCCATTACAGCGAAGCCGTGCAAACGTCAGCGGTTTAAACAATGGGTCAGCAAGGTACTGGAGTGCTGTCTTCCAGAACATGACTCCAACATATCTGAACAGCCCAGATCTCAGCGACTGAGTAGGTTCTTGGCGTAAGCCAGGACTTTTGTACACTTGTCCACGTAGTCGCTCCGACGTTTCTCATCGTATGAAATCGCTGTCTCCTCATCCTCCGTAATTCTAGCCGGCTTACGGTACACTACGAAGTAATACCACAGTCCGAGCGTTATTCCCGTACATACAGCAGTAATAGCAACGTAGACCCAAAGATAGCTCGATACTCTCGCGCTCCCGTCGTCACCTTTCCAGTCGAAGAAGGTCATGGAAAACACCGTCTGTTGACACTGTTGTCAGTCTCTCGCTGGCGCACATTAGACTTTGAGGTATATACTTACAGCAAAGAATGTACCAGGCAAAAAGACCATTGTCACCAATGATATCGACTTCATGACTTTGGCATCCTGGTTTGTCGCCATTGCAGTTTCAACTGCTATCTCACTGTGGGTCTGATAGGGTCAGAACAGACTATAAACCAGTACGCCCATGAAAACATACCCATTGTGTAGCCATCGCCATGCCATCTACACGCATTGTACAATCTCGTATTTTATCATCGTAGTCGTCACATATGGTGGTAAGCCGTGTTTGTATCTTTTTAGAAACCTCCTTCATCGTACAAGACGCATTCAGGCTATTTCTGTATGTCTCGTGGATCAAATTTTCCCGTACAAGCTCGTTGGTATGTTCCGACATGCGTTCCACTTGGACCTTCCAGGTTATGATAGAGTTTCGTAGGTACATCATGTCCAGCGAAGCTGCTCGCTTTGCTTGATTCCTGCTCTCCGCTGCTTCTCGGTTGTGGTTAGTCTTGTCCTCGGTTCGCCTATCAAGGTCAAAGATCATGGTCTCGAGATCGTCAATACTGGAGTCTACAACTCTTTTATGTCTCCCAAATTCGAACTCAGTAAAGATCCCAGGTAGAAGCATTGGGTGTCTAGCCTCTACAGTGACGTACCGCAGTCGATCTAAAATACTTTTCTCGATTGTGGGGGTACTTCCATAAAGTATTGCGAAAGACATGCCAGTCTGGGGGTAATGGGTGACAGACAAAGCCGTGTCATTTGGCCAGGCTTTAGACGTCCTGCAGTTGTATACTACAAATCTCTTGTTAGACACCAATCATGTTAAGTAGGTCATGGGACTTGCGTGCCTAGAGAGGGTTGAGTCATCCTAACTCTTTCGCAGCTAAAGCTGGGGACATCCGACCGCGCTATTGCACGTATGATCGAACGATGTACCTGCAGTGCTTTGCAAATCTTCTTGAAGGTAGATTGGCTGAATGGAACTTGACGCAAGCTTCGTTTCTGGGAAGATCCGGTTGCCACCGCCGGGCAAGCTTTGATTTTAAGTACTCTTTTATCACCAAGCCCAGCTATCGTCTCCTGGCGACGGATACCAAGCTTCAATGGCAAGTGCTTCTCCGTGTAGTTCAACTCATCCAGCCTCGACGGATCCTGGCGAGATACCCTGCTCGTCACAGTTGTTTCAGTCTCGCCTGCAAGACTGCGCAGGACTCTGGGTCAGAAGGCTCGATAACACTAAACGATCAAACTCACATAAGGATAAATCCACAATCAAGTGGATCAACTCGCTGCCACACAAGTTAGATGGAGCTTGATGTGAGATGGGAATCATCGCACTGAATCCAACCATGTTGTCCAATCTTCCTCCTGCTCTAGGCACCATATTTGCGGTTCAAACTTCGTGAGTTGGTCAGTACAGACATTGACGGGTTTAGACTGCTTACGGTATTGCTCCCCACCACCTTTATCACGACTGCGGATCGTGCCTCGTACGTGAAGCGCTTCAAGTCCACCTCACTACTTAGGCATGCATCATCATGCGCCCAATCCATTGCTCTTTTCTTCAACTACAAAAGACAGACCAGCAACCTTTATCTCCTGCCTTTCGATGATGGGGGGAGTAAGTTGGCGGTCTGCAGGACGCAGCACATCGGGATTGGAGGCGACACGTGCGTCACACGAACCCTGCAGCCGCGCCATATCTCTAAAACCGGTGAAGCCGCCCTTGGCTGGGTTTGCCTTAGCTTTGACGCAACTAAGCTTGTCGTGTCACTTGACTCCGCTATCGCGTTGCCCTCTCTCCAAGGCTAAGTCTTGCACAGAATAATTCGTCCCACGTTGTCCCGCCAGCACAGCCCGCAGGCGCCGCGCAAGGCGCAATATCACCATGCGGTAGCTCTTCAGCCTCACTTTGCTCTTATACACATCTCCCCGATAATCACCAGCTAATGAGCACACTAAGCTATTTACCTGAACTTTCTGCATCTCTTGCGGCCTCCTTGATCTTCGACATTGGCCCAGTAGAAAATCATGAAGGTTGCCATGATCTCAGCTCGCTACATGGACCAACATGCTCTCGAAGAATATCTTGCGCAACTATTTGGGCACGGCCAAACATCTGTCACTGTAAGTCTTTTGAAATGTTCAAACGGCTGACGCTTATACGGGCTCGAAACAGTGGCGAAGAGGTCGATTTCAATGCATGCTGCCGCGAGCATTGACACAGGTAACGTTCAACAATGGAGCTTGAATTAGCACGGTCAAATTAATAAAATTAGGGAGAATTAGAGGGACTGAAGGAGGCTGTGGAGTTTGAACATTACGCTGAGCCATGAGAGGATGATATCTCCTTCGGTCTGCGCGATCGTATCGCCTGTTCGTTGCCTCACGCGAAATTTGTCAGTAGTAGTCCCTCTTTCACGCAACTGGAACAATCTCAGGTGCATCCACATTGCAGAAGAGATATGTCATTTTGTAAAAGAATATCAAAATGCTATGACCGAACAGTGGCAGTCTCTGCTGGAATCCTACTCTTTTTCCATGTCAATAAGCTGCTGTATACTCTTGGTTCTTTGAGTCGGTCCTTCGTGAACAGCCAAGTCCTGTATTCTGTCCTGTATCCTTTCCACACGATTAGACTGAAAGACCGCGTAGACCGGATCAAACTTTTTTGCTGTTCGAGGCATCTTGCATGGGCGTTGATAGTAAGCAGAGTCAACCTCCATCTTACGGCACATCTGGCTGATCAGGCTGTGCAGCTCAGCAGAGGTTATCCTGTTGGTTGTTTCTGACACAGTTACTATCATACGCTCTTCTATGATGAACAGTAGTTCGTGTAGAAACAGAGTGCAGTCTGGGTGTTGATGGAGTTGTTCAAACTTCTGCTGCATGTTCAGCGTTGCTTAGGCAATTAGAAAGATCATGCTTACCTCTGTCACACCTTCTTTCACAAGAACAACAAATCGTCCATTCGGTGCTGGTTTGATGTCAAAATACATATCTGTCTGGGAGCCGGTAGGATAGAGCGCGAAGCGTTCCTCCCCAAAAGTCACTCTTCCAGCAGACCCCTGAAGACACCAACAGACCATTTCCAATAAGATACAGCCAAAAGTCCAGATGTCGTATGAGCGAGATATTCTTCCTCCCTCAAGGTCGCATTCGGGAGGTTTGTAACGCGGGGTATGCTGAATGGATCTGTTCTCGATGCCCGAACGGCTCCATAATGAGTTTACAGCAGATGCTCCTAGATCAGCAATAACAAGTATACCATGCTGGTCACAGGTGGAGTGATACCAAAGTATGTTCTCTGGCTTGAGGTCTCCATGTCTTCCGAATTTCCTTTGGTCTTCAGGCATGAGTGCATCAGAAGGCGGATCGTGGATCTTTCTCAGAGCATCGGTCAATCCTAGGATCTGCTTTGCAATCCAGCAAATGGTGGTGTCAGCCAGTGATTGTTGTTCCATATATAGGTCTAGATCACAGCGAGCAAGAGGGAAGAGTAAACAGTGTTCCTGCATGGAGTTTCGCGGTCTAGTCCAGCTGGCCAGAAGCCTGACTAGATGATCGTGTTTCAGGTGGGCGAATCGGTTAAGCATTGCGACTTCTTGCTTGAAATTCTGCTCTCGTTTTTTCTCGGTTACGCCATTTCGAGGTTCAAACCTTTTCATTGCAAAACGGTTCTTGGTCTCAATCTGGAACTTCTGGTCAGCTGAATTCTTTTTCGAAAGCCGTAACTGTCTTACTGATGATAGACCGTGGAATTGGTGGCAATATGGGTGTATCTCAACCTGGTCAACAACTGCAAAGCCTCCATATTGGGTGGCACGTGAGCTCTGCGACTGCATGAAGGGCAGGATCACTTCCGTAGCGAAGTCCACGTGTGAGGCATGTCCATTGTCGTCCAGGCCAAAGACTATGGGGTTGAAACTGCCTTGATATTGTATGATACAATCTCGTTCGTGAGGCATCCAGCTGAAACCTGGTATGTTCGATCGTTCAAAGGATTGTATCGGTTGTGTTGGAGTCGCAGTACGATGGAGCTTGTATCCATCTGACCTGTTGTATGCCAGTGGAAGATCGCAGTCCTTGATACCCTCATCTAGGCATTGCTTAATACAGGGACCCTTGCTCAATAAGCATAGCAAGGCGAAGATTACGATGCATTCCTGGTTGATCTCAATGGAAAGACGAGGAATTCTCTCCATCTTGTAGACCTTAGGATAAGCAATGGCATAACGATTCAGTTCTCTCGTAATCATGTCGACGGTCAGAACCTCTTTCAGCAGCTTAGAAGGCCAGAATTGTTTGCTACCTCCATCAGCGTGGGGCACAGCAAGATTACGGAGAAGGCTTCCCAGATCGACATTATTATCTGAACTTTCAACTGAATCTGATACGTGGTTCTCATCTTCTGCAGGCGGAGTAGGGAGTCTTATTGTGTCCTGTGGATTGATGCCGGAATTGAGAAGGTCTCTACTTTGTCGCAGGATACCATCGCCAGTATCAGGATACAAGTCGACTGTCACCGTGGGTGGCGGTGGCCGCGGTGCCGGTGGTAAGGCCCTCTGGAATGACCCCATGATGTAGGTAGAGAATGTAGGAGAAGTTCGGCTGTACGAAAATGCTGGGCTGAGGCCTTAACGAAAAGTGGCAGGCACACTTTCTTATATAAACGATTGTTTGCTTGGATGAACGAAGTTAAGGCGAAAGCTCGAGTACAATCATAGTGACCTTTTGCGTTAACAATAAGGTGCTGAGCGATGAAGGACTCCTCAAGTTATCTGAGCCACGCTGTGATACGCAAGGCAACCAGGCAATCGATACAACCAACGAGGCGGTGAATACACTCTGGATCTGGCATGCTCTCTTAACGTGGCTGTTCGATGCAGATCCGTTCCTGCGATAGGATGATATCTCCCAAGCCCATACAGCGAAGTAAGCCCCAGCCTGATTGTAGTATACATACTGTGGTGGCACAAGGGCTGAAGGACCTCGAGGAGGAGCAGTAAGTCTGAAAACCCGGTCCTTCCACCAAGTGCGGCAGACATGCAAATGCCGAGGCTGGAGTGGATGCTCAGCCTTCTTGTCATGCACGCTGCATCTGCGCAATAGTCAAGGGATGGCTTTCGCACTGCCTTAAGCACCAAGCCTTTAGGCTTTTGGCATCGAGACGTGGTCGCGGGTGCCAGCAGGGACTTGCATCTGGACTTAGTTCAAGTCTTGCACGTGGGCGGCTTGGTTTCTGTGCTTCTCAGCTGTACTGGGACATCGGGACGGCACGCAGGTCATGGGTCAAGCCGGTGGCGTTTTGGGCTTCAGCCCGGCAGACGACGCGGACGCTTACTCTTCGCAGATACCGGATTGACAATCGAGGGCCCCATGAGCTTAGAACAGAGCAATTTTGCCTGGTTATATTTCTCCGTCAAGAACGCTGGCCTTTAAAGTCTTGGGCGAAGCAAGTAAATTGCAATGACGTCATGAGTATCAATGAGCTAGGTGGCCTGCGCATCGTGATTGAGAACTAACTATGGTCCAAAGAACCGAGTCTGTAGGTTTTAGGTTCTTGCAAGAGCCTCTATTCGTAAATACAATATGTATGTCTTGGGGTCAAAGACAGTATATTTATACAAAATACGGGCGGCAACATGTACCTTCGACAAACGTTGGAAGACAATACATCTCCTGTCACCTTCCAGACGTTTTGGCTCATACCAGCGAGTGCAGAGTGCAGGTATTGATATGGATTAAAGTCGCTCGCTAACAGTATCAAGCCTTCCTCCGTGTGCTTCGCCGCGTTTCTTCAGCAGGCAATTGCGCCTGCGCCTTCCTCTTTGCACCTTTTTTCGTTGCAACTTCCTCGTTGCTCTTCACCTCCTTATCAGCGTTTCCTCGCTTTTTCCCGCCTTTCCCAGTCTTCGCTTCCTCGTCTCGAATCGCCTGCACAATGCCTCCCAGCCTTCCCTCAGTCATCTCCCCACTTTCATCTCCTTTTCCTTCGCTCTCAACCTTCCCACCCTCTTTCTTCACACCCTCTAACTCCCCGCCCTTCTCTTTATCATCCTCACCATCACCACCGACATCCGCCCTCTCACTGCCCAACACATACGCCACCCTCTCCACATCCACAGCTCTAACACCCAACCTCTCCCTCTCCCTCCCCACCCCTTCCAGCACACCCTTATACTCTTTAACATTATACTTAATCCCCCTGTCCCACCCCCTCCCCGCCTTCGCCTTCCCCGGCCCCGCAACATCCGCATCCCAACACGACCAGCGAAACAGCTCGTCCGAGAAGAACGGCACTTCATCAGGTCTACACACGCTGAGCAAGAGCGACGCAGTCGCGGGCCCGATACCACGGAGCTGGGTCAGGGTTTTGAGGGCTTGCAAGACGGGTGCTTCGTCAATGGGCTTGGCGGGGGATTCGGCCGGGGGAGAAGGAGGGAGCTGCGAGAACGCGGATTGAGTGGTTAATAAGATGGCGTCTGGTGCGTTTTCTTGGACGAGCTTCATGAGGCTCGGACGGAAGGTGCCGTGTTTTCTGCCAACGGGGTGGGCGTGTTAGTACGTACCTACGCGTGTGAGGTGTGCGGGATTGGGGCAGCGACTGGAGGGCGTGGAGGTCGAAGTGATGTGGGAGAGACGCACAGTTTCCATTCGACTAGTTTCTCGACATCTGGTTTCTGTAGGTGTTTCGTCCCTTTCGAGTCTGCGAGCTTCGTGGGTATGGTGTCATAGCGGAGTGCGTCGAGATCTGCTAGCGCGGATGGTGCTGTGGTTGGGTACCGGGAGAGGACCTTGTTGAAAGTGGAGAGAGATATTCTGTCGATGTGCAGGCTAGACATGATGGGGGTGATACTTGGTTTGTTTGTTGATGTAAGTGTTGATGGAAGAGGTGATGCAGATGATTGGTCGACGCGTCACGACGCGTGCAAGTTACTTGATTACATAAGTCATTTGATTGGACAAGCTATGTAGTGCCCTACAAGCCTCCATGATACTCTACGGCCTCAAGCTTTGGACAAGAAAATGGATATCATCGGTATGACGCCTTACTACATGTGAGCAGAGCAGAACACGCTGCTTCGACAGTCGTGTTATCATGAGTCTCCGTCCATCCTAACATCTTGGCCTGCCTACGAAGTCTTTCTGGGACGTCCCCTCCCACGCTTGGGCGTGCCACCGCCGCGAGTAGGCACGATACCACCCCTTGTAGGCACCAAGCGCGGTCGGCCAATAGGTTTCTTTGGCGGTGGTGCACTTGCGGGGACTTCATCATCACTGTCCGAGTCCGAGTCCGAGAGGTTCACAACCCTCGGTCTCTTGTTGATGCTCGTGAAGGTCGATGCCGGCGCTGTGACTATGGTCGTCTTACTAGTGGCAGTATTCTCGTCGTTGCGCTTCGAGCTAGCAGACACGACCTTGATCCTCTTGCCCTTCATCTCGGGACGATTGAAAAGGGAATTGGTGGCTGGAGGTGGTCCTGAGCGGATGGGCTTGTCAACCTGAGCTAGGTTAAGCTCTTCCTCCTCGGGTTGCTCTTCTGCGGCAAGGTCATTGAAGAAGTCATCTACGGGCGCATCGTCATCCGAGTTGAAGAGCGCCATCTTGGCACGCAAATTCTCTTGAGCCTCACGCTCGACAGCAGCGGCACGATGTTCCTCGGCTGCCTTGCGCTGAGCCTCTTCTTCGCGCTGTTGCGCCTCGAGAGCGGCCACAGCGGCTTGCTGGGCAAGAGCATGTGTTTCGTCTGTCTGGCGACCATCACCGTGCGTTTCGTCCTGAGCCTCGTTCTCTGCTGAGGGTTCAGTGCTCGTAGTGCTGTGTCCGAGATTCATCGATGGGCGGCCCTTCGGTCTGAACCCTGGCTGCGGGGCTGCTGGCATCGACCGTCGTTTCTCAGCTCGCTCACGGGCCCTCTCCCGCTCTCGCTCACGATCGCGTGGTCGTACATCACCGTCACGGAAGTCGGCTGGCAGCTCAGTCGGCAGATCTTCATCTTCGTCTTGATTCTTTCGTGCAAGCCAATTGGATGCACGTTGACGGACGCGCCCTTGGTATGCGCCATCTGCCTCCGCGTCATCATTGTTGACCTCCTCATCAGACTCCAGCGTCATCTCCTCGTATCGATGTGAACCGCGTGGACGGCCAGGCGGCTTAGCAGATCCGCCAACATCATGGTTGCGTTTCTTCGTTCTGTACGCCTCGTCGGGTTCGACTCGGTATCGAATGACCTTCGTTGCTTTCTCTTTCTCGTCAATAGTCCGCGCACTGCTCGCCTTTGGCATGACATCCGATTGCAATATAGAACCCACAAAGTCGGTTTGATCTTCCTCCTCGGGTGTCATCTGGCGCATGGCAGCCTCGCGATGCTCTGGCACTGGCCGATTGCTAATGTTCTCCAGAATCTGGGGATCCAAGAGAATCTTTACAACCTTCGACTTGTTCTTCATCTTCGCGGCGACAAGTAGGAACCTGTCCTCCCGCTTAGCTTCTTCGAGAAGTCTGCGCTGCATCTCCTTCTGATACTCTTTTCCAGATACATTCTTTGGTTCCAGAGGTTGGTCTTCGTCTTTCTTTTTTCTCTGCTTTTTGGACTTCTTCTTTCTGCGATTACCCTGCTCGTCTTCATCATCAAGATTTCGCTTGTGTCCCAGGCGAGGGATGTCGCTGTTAGGATCATGTTTGGGGTAATAGCCGTTCCCGTCGTCGTTGTGAATGGTGTCGATATCGGCAAAGCCGCCGTTGTCATTTACAGTACTATTTGCATCTGGGACAGGGGAGTACGCAATGCCGTTGCCCGAGTAAGCAAGGTCTTCGTCCATGTATCGAGGGTCCAAGGATGGATCAGCCATACGGTCCTGCTCAGCTTGCTGTATGCGGCGCTGCATGGCATTCTGACCCATGCCCTCGTCCTCGCGCATCCAGTTCAAGTTGGACACGCTGAAATCGACGAGGCATTCTACAGAGCGAGGATCGGCCACCTTCCTCGTGTCGTGACCGAGAAGGGTACCCTTGGGCTCGTATGGTCGCTGACGAGGGTCGCGTCGACAATGTCCGGTATTGCAAACCCTCTCGCAGTGGGGGCATTTCCAGCTGTATTGCTCCATGATTTCCAGCGGCATCTTGTCGTGGGCCCGGAACAAAGTGCCGTAACAGAAACCTAGATCGCAGTTTGAGCAGAACGCCACCTTCCAATTGGGATGGCGATGAAGACAAGTGTGACATGATTTGTGGTTCCTCAGCCATTGTTTGGACTTCTTATTGTTGACCTTCTTCGCGATTCCATAAGCATCGACCTCGACCTCCTCATCTTCAGAGTTGTCCTCGACATGTGGAGCCTTGATGTCTACAAATGGTCGAATCTTCAGCTGTTCCTGGCACACTTGGGCCGTTGTCTTCTTGCTTAGATACCTGCGCTCCTCCTGTAGGGGAACAGGTGTTTTCTCGGTCATGTGACCATCGATATCAATGATCTGAGCACGCCATTCTTCGTATTTGTGAACAAGATCTTTCCACTTCCATTGTTCGACCCACTGGTACCCGGACTGACAACCGCAACTGCGGCCCATACAGTAACAATCCATACAGACGTCGTATGGCTCCTCGATCTCAGAGTCGAAGAGATTCTTGCAGGACTTGCAGCTAAGGAATCTATTGAAGATGTTACACCTGCAGTAAGCGCAAGTCACGTTGCTGTCAAATGGCAGAAACTCGCATTGTTCTCTGGAGTTGTGGTCAAACATCTCTGAAAGCATAATGGTCTTGTACAGGTCGAATAGACGCTTGAAGTCGCGTTGGACTTGTCGCACCTTTAGCGAATGCTGGACTGCTTCAGCTTGCTCACCGCCAGCCTCGACCATGGCACGAGCAGATTTGATCAAATTTGAATACTTCAGAAGCGAATAGTACACGATGGCCTTGTTCTTGTACTGCTCATCACGACATACGATCCTCGAATTCGGAAGAGCCTCCTTGATGGCCATCTCCAGTGTCTCAACGGTTGTACGGTTCCAAGCAATTTTCATGGTTCGGGTACCGCGATTCCAGACTTGATGCGGAGCAAGAGGTGGGATGAGAATGAAGTCGCCAGGGCGCTGTTCAACGACATAGGTCTTGAAGGGCGCCTTCTTCCAGGCGTTGAGTTGTGCAAAATGGTTCTCCACTTCAATATCATGCCCAAGCACAGAGAGCCAGTACTCAGAGACGAGATGACGGTCTTTCATTTCTGTCATGAACCAGAGTGACGATCCCGGGTGCTCCTGCTTGCCGTCTTCACTGATTTGCTTGGAAGCGTCGACCATGATGTTCTGGCCCAAAGAAGCGCACATTTCGCGGTGTGATGGTGTGTAGGTACCTTCGTGTCCGATATAACACATGAGGTTTTCGGCCCGCATCTCCGGGGGCAGACTGCTCATCAGATCGCCAGCGCGCCCAATGCCACGACCCTTGCGCCCAGCGAAATCCTCTGGCGCACCAGCTCCGTCGACTTCACCCGTGCAATCATTGAGATAGAAGAGACCGGAAGGAATGTGATCTTTCAATTTGTCCTGCCACACTTGCGGGCAGTCGATGTCCTTGAGGTATATTCGCTGGCGTGTCTTGTCTCGGTAGCGGTCTGGATGGTCGAAGAATTGGTCGGTGAGCTTGCTCAAATGCTTGAGATAGTGTTTGATTGTAAGCGGGATGTTCTCTTCGGTCGTGAGGTTGCGCGCGGTCTCAACTAAAGATAGGTCAGTCACCCCTCTCATAGCAACGGCCTAGACTCAGCTAGCAACATACCTTTGTCGCCGTGATTGGTACGCAGCCATGAAGGAGTGAATGTCCACGGATCCAGTACCTCCTCGAAGCCATCGATCACCAAAGGTTTGCCGCCAATAATGACATGCAGCAAGACAAGCTTCTCGAACTGCTCCATGCCATTATTCTCGATCATCTCATACGATATGCGGTCGACATATTGGAAGTTGTCTGCGGTCTCGACGAAAGTGCGCACGTCAAAGTCAGGTGGTAAGGGCTCGAAGGACGCCCTCGGGCGTGCTGCAGGCATCTTGAATGCTGAGGCGCATTCCCAGGGTCGCGTATGCGGGCCGGGTACGCTTCGGTGCACCTCCGCGGTGGTGTGGCGGTCGCATGGGTGGTGGAGGGGGGTTGCAGGCGCCGCACGGAACTCTGCAATCGCCTCGACGAGACTGGAGAGCGCGGCGGCCGGGTCGCAGAGTGTTGCGACGGTCGAGCAGTGAATTGTGACAAACACGACCTGGAGCTTCTGAGAGGCGGGAGCTACCTAGGCTCGGGAAGTGCACGGACAGCACGCTAGCGACTTTCTTTAGACTCCAGCAGAGCTCAGCTCTCATCTTGACCTTCACTCTCACCATTGTCGATCGTTTCAGGGTGCCATTCAACGCATGTGACCTCCGCATGGTGCTTTCACTTGTGTAGCTTACGTGCGTGAAAAGAAGTTCGTCTAAGGTTCTTACGGCGCACTTCATTGACACACTTTCATCAATTGCCGGACCCGCTTTTCCTATATCTCCAGAAGTGACCCAGATCCTTGCACATCTACCGTTCAGTCATGGCGTCTCCAATTCTTCGAGCTGGTCGTTTTGGTGCACGACTACACCACGCTGCTGGCCTGACATCACAACCTCACACATCGTGGCGACGAAGTCTATCCTCAGCCTCACTTCTGCTTGCGAGACACCAAAGAAATCCAACACAGCTCCTCATCATTTCAAGCACCTCACAGACTTATCGACCGATAACAAAAAGCCTCACACGCTTCACAGTCCCCATCTCAAGCATAGCAACCACAACCCAAGAGCCCGTCAAAACCCTCCCAGCTTACAAGCCACCAACGACTGGCCTCGTCTCTTACCTTCCTGCAAAAGTCATCCCATATGCTGAGCTCATGCGTCTTCAGGCGCCTGCTGGAACCTACTACCTGTTCTTCCCATGCCTGTTTAGCACGTTTCTGGCCGGTGCAATGGCCGTCCCTGTCGCCGCCCCAACAGCAGTGCTCGGCACGTCAGCGCTTTTCCTTACCGGCGCGCTCATCATGAGAGGCGCAGGCTGCACCATCAACGACCTCTGGGACCGCAACCTGGATCCTCACGTCGAGCGTACTCGACTACGTCCACTTGCACGACGTGCGGTAACGCCGCAACAAGCCATCGTTTTCCTAGGCGGCCAACTGTCCGTTGGTCTCGGGGTCCTGCTCTCCTTGCCCTGGGAGTGCTTCTGGTACGCCACCCCGTCGCTGATCCTCGTCACTCTCTATCCGCTGGCAAAGCGAGTGACGTACTATCCGCAGTTTGTGCTGGGTCTGACCTTCTCATGGGGCGCCATGATGGGCTTCCCCGCGCTAGGCATTGACCTGCTCGTAAATCAGGCTGCTTTGACCGCGGCTGCTTTCTTGTACGCCAGCAACGTTGCCTGGACGGTGCTCTACGACATGATCTACGCGCACATGGACATTAAAGATGACGTCAAAGCCGGCATCAAGAGCATAGCGCTGAAGCATGAAAAAGAGACAAAGGCAGTCTTGTCTGGCCTTGCCGTTGTGCAGATTGGTTTGCTCGCGGCATCTGGATACGCTGCGGGACTGGGTCCGCTCTTCTACATCGGCTCATGTGGCGGCGCAGCGCTGACGCTGGGAACTATGATTCGACGCGTCAAGCTTAAGGAAGTCAAGAACTGCTGGTGGTGGTTCGTCAACGGGGCCTTCTTCACAGGTGGAGCCATCAGTCTCGGGCTGGCTGGCGAGTATGTTGCGCATCTGTCAGGCTGGTACGATGAGGTCGAGAAGGTTAAGCAGCAGAAGAGTATAACTGTCTGATTCAATGAGTGTACCAAAACGCATCTGTATAATAGATCATTTCAATAGAGGGAGCAGTCTTGGGTAGGGTTCAAGGCTCTAGGCGTACAAGACACAATATAAAGTCTGGTTCAGGACGGTCGCCAATCTCGGTGTCTTGCCCTCAGCAACCAAGATTTGGTCTTCAAGACTTAGTCACACTGCTTTGATCGTCCGCAGTGCTTGTAATAATCAGGTTGAAGTTGAAGACTCAGTAATTCTCGCTGAGGAAGCTAATCTTGCGCCGCGATCGCCGCGCCTACTTGCACGCTGCACCACATGGCCTCCTGTTTGCACGTATGGATGCCTGTCAGGCGCCCCAAGGGGTTGATGGTCTAGGCTGCGAGTACTGCGTTTCTCTTGAGATCCTGCGCAGCTGTGAGGTAGAGTTGAGTAAATTCCAAGTGTACCCTCTCATTGAACGAAAGTCTTCTAAGCGAAAGTGTCTTCAAATAACGTCCCAGAATTTTTCCAGAGCTGGTGTTTCCTGAGGTTCTGATTTCTGGCTGTGGATTCTGGCAATGAAATCGGAGCACCTTGCCCTTATACCTCCAACCTTCACATAAATCCCTGCCCCAGTCTTGCGCCACTCCTGATCTTTGGCACCTCTCGATTCAAATAACTCGATCAGCTTGAAGATTTCGGCTCTCAACGCCCTCAAATCTGCTTTGTGTTTGGGTGACAGAGCGCGCAACAGTGTCTCAGCTTGTATTGGCTCTGGTAGTTGAACGTGCTGTGATTCGAGATAGGCGCCCAAGGGCGCATATCCTGTGGTGTCGATATACCCTTCCAGAAACCGGCTGAACCGTGACTTTATAAATCTTAGGGCGCTTTGACGGCTGTGGAAATCGTCATCAATAAAAACATTGGGATCGGCGCCATGGTTTAGAAGTAACCCTAGGGACCTGATGTATTCGAAAGGAGCGTTTTTGTTCTCACGATCTGTCAGCGCCCTTCGTAGTACAGTCCGATGTGCAAATTGTTGATTAGGACTTGCTCCTCCTTCTAGTAGTACCTTCAGCATGCGCGGCAGTAGTACATAATCGAACCTTCGTAGTGGAAAGCATGTACAATGCAACAAGGGTATGCCTGTCGTGTCGAGCGCGATCTTGCCGCGTCTGACAAGCGTATCTGCGACATAACGCTCCAATCCGTGGACGACTGTCAGCGCAAGGAAGCTGTGAATCCTCGGTCTGGGGTGGGTCAGCTGCTCGCCATTGTCCACGATGTGGATACGTTTCTCTGCAAGATATATAGCGTAGTGCGTGTACCATCTTGAGTTTTCAGCTACACCAGTTTGTCCTGGGTGTTTGTCTCCGGGAACTATACGGTAATGGGTAGAGACCAGGTTGTCAAATTCATTCAGCAGATCTAGGTTAGATGCGCTGTCCAATTTTTCAGCAACTTGCGCCATTTTGAGAGTGTCTTCAACTATATCCCACAGATGTAGGCGTTTGATAGGATCAAGATGTCTCTTCAGTCCGGGGAACCTTTCGCTAGTTTTCAGTTCCATGATGGCGATTTGCAACAGCTGCCTTGGGGCATTGAACTTGGATCCTGTAGTCCAACTCAAGATCTTACTCCAAACACGGGCGCTGTGTAGATAGTCTGCCACAGTCCTATGAAGGTATACAACATCTTGATGAATTTCCTTGTCGACTCCCGAATCGGCTTTAGCAATTATCTCGATGACACGCGGTCGGAGTTCCAGCAAACCAACACACCGGCTTTTGAGTCGGCGATCAACGTCTCTTTCGGCTCTTGTCTTCTCTAATGTCGAAGTCGGACCAGCTGGGGTATTGAGTATACTGGTTTCGTCTTTAAATGCGTGCAAGAGTCCGGTAGCGGTCAATTGGAGGTAGTTGCAGACTTCTTGGTGCGTGCGCACTAGCTGGAATATCTGAGATGACTGTACTTTGTACAAATCTGGGATTTCGCTGATCATAAAATCAAAGAGGTTCTCAAGATCTCTTGGTAAAACATTCAATCGAACACGCAAGTCTTCGGTTGTATCCCCGTTTTCAATACCCTCGACGAGTGATTGGACTACCAGCTTGACCCAAAGGAATACACCAGCTGCTGCGTCAACAATCTCAGTGACTAAAGAGTCTGCGTCATTGTTATCATCATGCGACGGGGGATCTGTCACGGGAATGCGTGAACGCAACTCGGCTTCCACATATGCAGTAATATCGGAATGTGTAAGCTCATGGAGGCGCATCTTCGGTACATTTCCAAAGCTGGTTTCGAAAGCGGGGAGTGGACGACTCGAGATGAGGGCTTTTACGTTCGAAGACTTGCTTGCAGTCAGAAACATGTTGGCCAGCCCAGTAAAGTCGATAACGTCGGGCTCAAATTCATCCAATCCGTCGACAATGAAAGCAAACCTAGTGGAAACTGCAGGATCAGCAACATGGCTCGTGAATCTGCCGAATGCTCTTCGAAGCTGGTGGAACGTCGGGAACTCATCCCATACCGCACCATAAACGTATTGCTCTGGGAATAACATGGAGCATAACCTTGGTTGTTGACGAAGAATCTGCCAGAGCAACGACTGAAGAAGACCAGTTTGTGATCTCTGGACGGGTGCTCCCGCTCTCCAGAAATAAAATGTCGCAACTACAAGTTCTTCATCGCCAGCCCATTGATGTAACGCTCGTTTCAATCTGTCATCTTGAGTCAAGTATTTGAATAGGGTGGATTTGCCCGATCCAGCTTTACCACTGATCCAGTAAGTGCCACTTGTATCTTGGAGCCATGTGAGAAGGCTAGGACGATCTCGCCCTACAGTCTGTGCTTGTAAGATCCAGCTGAAAGTTTTTTGATGAGCATCAGCAATATCCTCAAAACGATCATCCTGTCGATGCGAGTAAAGTTTGCTTCGAACTCTACTGTAGATCTCATCGACGGTAAGGGCTCCGCGAGTTTGAGACGAGACAGCATCAAGGACCTCCTTGTGACGTTTTGCTGCAAGCCCCCCATCAACTTGCTGTTGATCATAGATTCTTTGTGTTCGTGTCTGGATATCTGTGGTGAGAGCCTTATTACTGTTGATAATGTCTGTAAGTATCTTGTAGCTCGATGCATCTAAGCCCTGGATAATTTCCTCTTTGATCGAGACCAGGATCCGGAATTGTAGCTCATCGCGGATGGCTTGGAGCCGGGATTGTACATCTCGAACCTTTTGGGCGCTCCAGGCCGTACGGATGGCGTGTAACCAGGATCTGTACGCGTTTCCACCCGGCTTTCGAGCAAGAGAATTCAAGACTGTAAGTAGTTCTGACGCTATTGTCTCGATTTTGACTGTCAAAGCCTCCAAAGCCTAGCCAGCCGTGGATTAGCTATCTTTGAGCTGCCATGCACATGAGAGCAGGGACATACTTGGTCTTGCTGTGCGAGCGGACCCGATTGTATCGGAGCTGGTCGAGTCCATGACCTGAGTTTCGTACTGAGAGCTACGACATCAGCAGCGACTGTCTCAAGTTCTGAGTTTTGTATGGTGGAGCCCGCCTGCTGAATTTCACGTCCTTTTGAGAGTAGCTTGCCCGAAAGTTCGACCAGCTGTAGAATGTTAGCTGCAAGACTGAGGCCAGCGATAGCGTCCATCTGCACCAGCGAATTGCGCAGGCGAAGCGTCGCGGGACACCAGGCTGGAGTCCACGATCTTATACATTAATGGGGCGGCTGTGCACAACGATAGCATGCGCCGTCCAATCGCTGCAGGAACCTCGCGCCACCAGCGCCTGCACGTGGGCACCATGACACGGGATCACGTGCCAGTCAACGCCCCAAGTGAGCTACCCAGGTACCTCTGTGGCTTAGTGACAGCAGTGTTGACATGGCTGTTGAAGTCGAAAGGAAGGAGTGGGTCTACCTACGAGCTGGTGGGTTCCTTAGTGCTCGAGGTGGGGAGCCAATGGCATCCCATGCACCCAGCGAACATTGCACCCGCCTGAGCTGAGCCCACCATTTCCCCTACACAGAACCCATCTCGCAAACATCAAACCTCTCTCATCTTCGTGTGAAGCACATCTCGAGGCTGCCAATGGACCTGGCCACCTTCCTTTACGTTCTCACAATTCTCCACGCCGGCTACCTGATCCAGCTCTCCTTCCGCCAACCCAGCTCCAAAGTCATCTCCACTCCGACCGAATCATGGCTCATGTGGCTGGCGGCATCGCCGGCAGGCATGGTATTTGCACGTCTGATCACCCTGGTCATCGTCATGCATCATGTCACAATTGCAGTGTCTCTATCCAACATGTGGGCAGATAGCGAGTCGATGTTACGGCATGTGTGTCCAACGCCTGGATACCTCGATCCCCAGCTCTTCACGTGGTCAAAAGCTACCCTGGCGTCGTTGAGCTTACTGTATCTGGGGACGTATGTACGATTGACAGCGTATGCACAGCTGGGCAAAAATTTCACCTATCGTATTGCGAAGCCAGACGAGCTTGTTACCTCCGGGATGTACGCATATGTGCGCCATCCCTCTTATACGGGGCTGCTGATGGTCTTGCTGGCTTATTACTCGCTTTTTATTCAGCCACGAGGGCTGGTGAGTTGTTGGGCGCCGCTCTTCGACGAGAGATTTGTCACGGACGTGAGATATGCGTACCTTCTACCAATTGCCGGATTCAGCTGTGTCATCTATCTGTTTATGGTGCGGCGAGTCGAAGAGGAGGAGGCCATGATGGAGAAGGAGTTTGGTACGAAGTGGAGGGAACAAAAGGCGCGGACTAAGAAGTTTGTTCCGTATATTTATTGAAACGGGGTTGGTTCAATGTAACCAAAAGGTATCCTCACGATTTCGGGACGGCTTGCGATCAGTGGTTTAGTGACTGGAAAACCCACGACAGAGGCGAAGTGAAGAAAAGCATCGCCTCGTGGTGTATAGTAGGTGCTGTGATACAAATACCCAGCTGTGGACGTGACCAGATGACGCAAGTGGATCAACGGGGATGACAGACGGCTTGAGAGAGTTCGCTCCTGGTTGTGAAGACTTTAAGTAGGCGTCGGATCTGTTGATTCGACTGAGGGCGCCCAAGTAGTAGTGTTGCTCTTGCGTTGCCCGAGAGAAAGTAAACGTGCATGCTTTCGTATACACCTACCCAGCCTCACAGTACGGAAGGCAATGGCATCGGTCCACATATAGTACATAAAGGCTAGACAGTAGGGCCGGAGCGTGCAATTTGTTTTTGCACATATTTACCGTGTACTTACCACTGCTGTGTCACTGGTGTCATCTTCCTGAAGTTTGAACAAGCCCAACAACACTGCCCGGACGTCCCGCCTACGCACGCACAACACCGAAGCAGCTGACAGCGAAATCTACAACCCACAGCATATTCGAAGATTTGGTGATCCCGACAGATCCCAGCTCGACTCGACAGCCTCAGCGCATCAACACACACAATCCTACCACCTACCTAGCTCCATCGCCTCGGGGCAGCCGCAGCCCCACAACCCAGATCTAGCCCCCCTTCCCACGCACGCACGCACCAATCACCGCCTGCCAAAGAGCGCGGCTTTTAACGCCTTCCGTCGACGCTTACGCTCCCTGACCCTCATTTTCCACCGCAACGCCCGTATCTGCCTACAACACCCAGGACCGCAAAAAGAGCCCCTGACATCTTCCCGCTTGTTGCAAAGGAAGAACTCCAGACAAACATGGCCCGTGGTAACCAGCGCGACAAGGCGAGGGAGAAGAACCAGAAGGAGCAGGCTGGCAAGGTGCGTTTTTGTGTTTTGTGTTTTTGTGTTTGTCTTTTGCTCACCAGGCTGCTGGGATTTGCATGATTTGGACCGGACCGGGAACGTGCTGAATCAACTGACTGACGCCTGCTGCAGAAATCAAAGAACACCGTACGTGCAGATTCTCGATACTGAATTCCCAGATCAGCCGGGGCATCGCAGCAACCCTTTTCGCCGCCTTGCTTGGGGTATTGTTTCTGGGGGTTGTGGTGAGTTTGACAAAGGCTGATTTCGCTCCTCTGCAGATGTCGGGCACCGAGCAAGCAAAGGCCAAGGAAGATGCCGCTGCTATCATGCGCGCGAAGCAGCTTGCAGGTACGTTCCTCTCTTCTTCCCTTAGACCCTTCCCCCCGTTCTCTACTGCGGACGTGCTGGATGCATGGCGGTGCAGCTACTGCGCTTATCTAGTCTTACATCTCTTGTGTGTGTGTCTGTGGTGCGATGCTGATGAGTCGCGCAGCCGAAGCAAAAAAGGCGGAAGGTGGCGCCAAAAAATGAGCAAGCCAGAGAGGCAGGAGCCACGCTCGACAGCGAACGTGTCTGCGCAATTGGGATGGGTTGAGCATGGAAAGGGAGTCACCGGTGGCTCTTGCAGCTACTGCGAAATGGTGTTTTAGCAGGTTTCTGGGTACGCGGTATTTCTAATGGAACGAATTTGCGGTTGACAATGCCGTGATGCTATTCGCCCACTTGCGCCAACGAACAAACCCTTGAGTAAAGCCTTTGTATAGGACGTCTGGGATATATTGTGCAGGTCTAGGTCCTTCTGCAGAATACGCAGTCATGCCTCAAATCCGTCTTCTTCGAAAAGATTGAAGGCTAGCTGCAATACCCAAGTAGCCTCTTCGTAGAACCTACGGGATGGCAAAGCTCGCCTTGAGTCACGCCTTCCATGTACCGTTGCCATAAAGAGTCAATCTCGTATATTGAATACTAAGTCGCAAAGAATCTCGCACACATTGAAGATGTGGATTATGGTATAATGCTAACGCTGACGTGCAGCCAAAAGTGGTATAAATGATAATCTTCCTCGTGGCAACCCAGAAGCCAGTCTGAACGCGCCAACATCAATCTAGAAATTCCTGACTCTTCACCAGCCCATCCATTGATTACTGCCTTTCCAGGCCTCCATCGTCATTCGAGATCCTTTAAGATCCGATCATGCCGGCGAATCCACCAAAGTTGTTGATGGCTGCACTAGCGGGGAAAGAGTTCATGCCGCACAAGCAGCTGCATGTGCAAGCCTGACCCTGGCCGTCGGTTCCTTGGCCGGCGATGACGGTTGCGCTGGCGAGTGCACCACTGCCGGTACCAGTAGCGGCTGCACCGCCGGCGGCGACGGTAACGGTAGAGGGAGCGGCGGCGGCAGCCGGGTCGACGGACTGTATGGCCGAGTCCTGGAGCGTGGTGCCGTTGGACTTGATGGCGAGCTGCTTGAACTGTGCCATTGTCTTGTCGCCTTCAAGCTTAGCGTTGATACTGAAAACCATGCCCTTTCCGCAGTGTTCGCCCTGACGTTGCTTGCAGTAGAACCCTGGTTTTGGTCAGTTTTGCTCTCGATTCTCGACACGCAAGAAGCACTCACACAAAGCATCGGTAGTATCGACCGTCATGTTCCAGGTCACGCCGGGCTTGCCCTCGGGGTTGGGCATGAAGCCCGAGTCCTTACCACCTGCCATGGCCTTGCAAGGTTCGGCAAAAGTGGACTGCGTAGCAGTGTGGTTCTTCTGCATGAACTGGAACTCGACAACGTCGCCCATGTTGGCGGTGATCGACTCCGGGACAAATCCCAGAACAGGGGCCATTCCAGTTGCGACGGGTGCCAGTCCACCAACAACAACCTAAATCTATTAGACTATGCACAGTGGATGAAGATGAGAGATCTCACAGTATGTGTGGCTGGCCCGGTTGCGGCGGCAGGAGCCAGACTCATGACCTGCATCTGGGCCGCAGCCAAAGTGGCGACAATTGGGAGCGCGTTGATGTACTTCATTATGACTAGGTGTTCGTGATGTCGTAGACGTGAAAGGAACGTAACCGCCTGGGCTGGAGAGAACGGTGTTGTTGATTAGAAAGATCGCAAGGCGCTACGAGAGCCGGCTCGGATAGTAGAAGTGAAGAGAAAGACTAAAAGAAGATTGGACTCGTAGGAAGAGACTGTTATGAGGCAGGCTATGGAGAGAAACTGATGTGTGCCTGGGACATCAAGTGCTTAAGAACACGCATGAAATTGTGCGTCTGGGGGCGGCAGAGAGAATGTACCCATGACGAAACATAACGCTGTTGTGGCTGGGCAAAATCCATCCAAAACGGGCATTCACTTGCAGAAATTGACAGAAGCCAGGCACAGCGCTGAGGCTGGAAGGCGTGGCGGGGTATCATGATGCTTGACACGTTGGAGGTGGGTTCGAGGTTGTCGCGGTAGCGTCGCAGATCCGTCTCGCATCGTGGCCGCACGGCCCAAGAATGGCAATCCAACTCCCGGCGCAAGTCTTCCGCAAGTCTTCGACCAGTGGGAATGCCTGAACACAAAGGATGGAAGATCGCCTGCCGCATGAAGTCTCTTGGTAATTCATCTCGCGGCGGAGGCGTCCCGAGGCTGTGAGGCAGGAACTGTTGGTGGTCGTAACCCAAACTGGGTAGATCGCTGGCCAGCTCACTCCTAATTGGCCAGAGACTTTCACACTCGACGTCTTTCCGTCCTGCTGGTCGCCAGGCAAACACATTTCCAACATGCGCTGTTTGTAGCGTTCGTCATATCTCTCAATCTCACTGTTTCGGTGCGGCATTGCTCGGGACCTGCTGTCCCGCATGTAGGCCAGTGTAGTATCCTGCGTAATACCACGACATCATAAGATTTTTCAGGTTCTCGTCCTGAACTGTCACCACGTTAGCCTGTCAAGCTCCACAAATTTCCCGGATGCGGAGCTGTCAGTCCCTAAACGTACCTGTTCCCAGCAGGGCCTGAGGCATCGTGGCGAAGACATTGTCCTGAGGCATCCCAGCGTTCTTCTCTGCTGACCGGGGTGCTTCGGATGCGACAGCTTCCTGTTCTCTGTTAGTCTTGGACTTTTGTATCGTGGGCGTGTGATGCTGAGTCGTACCTGTGGCGCAGTACTTGCTTGATCCACGTACTCAACATCTTCCGTCTCGTGCATTGAGTCCTCGGTGTCCATCTGATCCGAGTTGGCGTTCGCCTTAACAAGGTCGTCATGGGTTGGCTCTGCCTCGCCTACAAGGTCGCCATGATCCCTACAGTCTTCAGCACTGCAATTCTGGTTGAGGCAAGCGACTTACTCGCGCAACTCTCTCAACTCCTCTTCAGTCAGAACGTCTTCCAAGCGCTTGCCAGATTTGGCGATGCTATGGTACTTCTGGGCGGATGTTAGCAAGTGAGCCTTGAAACACGTGACGAAGGAGGTCCATTTGCCTCATATTCAGCTACCGCATCGTTCCAAGAGTCTTGTAGGAAGGAGTCGTCCCAGGCGTTCTTGTCGCTCATGTCTATTCCTGGCGCCATAGTGATGGGTGCTTCCTCGATCGCGAAGTTGCGATATTCCGTCGCCTACAAACGAAGTGATGGCGAAAGACAAACTACAGTCTCGGTGCAAGGGAAGTGGGGTAATCTCTGTAGGTGTTCAAACGTTTGTGTCTAAAGGGAACAAAGTTCGCCGTTGACAGTTGCGCTGTTGTTGTTGCTGTTGCGCAGGCAGTCACCGCCAACCATGGACCACTCGTTTTAGCGGGAGCCGACTAGCGCCCGCCAAAAAAAGTTCAGGTCGAAGGAGCTTAAGCCTCGATCTTTGAACTTTCACAAGTCTCCATTCCCGGTTCCCACAACACACAGCAGCCCTCACACACTCACAATGGCCGCTGCAGATCTCGCGAGTAAGAAGCGCAAGGGTATGCCGAATCGCCTAACCATGTTCTTCCACTTGTACTAACAAAGTGCAGGCGCAACCGAAGCTGCGCCCAAGGCGAAGAAGCCCAGAAAATCGGACGACATTGCTGCCCCCGCAAAGCCTGCGAAATCCCCCAAGGCCGCCAAAGCTGCGCCTGCACCTGCTGCCAAGAAGAGCGCGCGCAAGACGGCTGAGGACTTCTTCTCAGAGGACGAGACGCCTGCCGCAAAGCCCACCAAGGCCACCAAGGGCAAGAAGAAGGCTGAGCCCGTCGCTGAGGCCAACGGCGATGAGGATGAGAGCATGCTCGACTTCGATGTGATTGAGGCGAAGAAGGAGACCCCTAAGAAGGAGGCCGCAAAGACAAAGGTCACCAAGGCGAAGAAGGGCAAGAAGGAGCCCGTGGCCGAGCCTGAGCCTGTAGTGGAGGAGAAGGAGGTCGAGGAGGTCCAGGCGCCCAAGGCCAAGGCCACAAAGGCGAAGAAGGGAAAGAAGACACAGGAGGAGCCCGTGGAGGAGGTTGTCGAGATTGACGCGGTTGTGAACGAGGCAGGCGATGTCGAGGATGCCGTTGAGGACGATGACCAGACCGCGGCCTTGCTCGCTGGCTTCAGCAGCGACGATAGCGACACAGATAACGACGTTGACTTCCCCGAGGACTCCACCATCGTCCCCAAGCTCACAAAGTCGCAAAAGAAGGCCATCGCCAGGGCCAAGGACACACCCAAGGCCACAGAGCCAGGCGTCATCTATGTTGGGTATGCAGTACCCATCCTTCTCTCATGAATCGCACCTTACTAACGCTCACCAGACGCGTCCCTCGTGGTTTCTTCGAGCCCCAGATGAAGAAGTACTTCTCGCAGTTCGGCCGCGTGCTCAACCTGCGCCTGTCGCGCAACAAGAAGACCGGCGCATCCAAGCACTACGCCTTCGTCGAGTTTGCCTCAGCCGAGGTCGCTGACATCGTCGCCCGCACAATGAACAACTACCTCATGTTCGGCCACATCCTCAAGTGCGCCCTCATCCCCAAAGAGCAGGTCAACGAGAACCTCTTCAAGGGCGCAAACACCCGCTTCAAGGTCGACCCGCGCAACAAGAAGGCCGGTCTCGCCATGGAGCGCGGCGCCGAGCGCGACGTCTGGGAGAAGCGCGTCGTCAAGGAGAACAAGAGGCGGACTGCCCGCGGCAAGGACCTGAAGGAGACGTTTGGTTACGAGTACTCCGCCCCTGCCGTCAAGGGCGTCGACGCCGTCAAGTCTGCCGCTCCTCTCGAGATCGCCGCCGCCGAACCCCAGCAGCTCCTGACCGAGGCGTCCGCAGAGACGAAGCCCAAGAAGGGCAAGAAAGCTGCTGAGCCTGCGCCGGTCGCTGAAGCACCCAAGGTCGAGGCCCCCACCACAAGGACAACACGCAAGCGCAAGTCCGACGCCGCCGCTGAAGTCGCTGCCGCCGCTGCCCCCGTCGAGAAGGCCGCCGCGAAGCCCAAGAAGGCGAAGAAGGCCAAGGCCTAGGAGCCTCGCCTCCCTGCGCTTTCCGATTTCGTCTTGCACAGGATGGCTTCCAAGTAGCTCCGTCGGGAGTGACGGGCTTCTTCGTTTGTATCGGTCGGTCGGTTGGACTTTCTGTGTTAGCTCGCTATATGTTGTGCATGCATGTTTGTTTCTACGGATACCATAGGGGAAAAGCGAATCAATGCATTCTGTTTGTGCCAAAGGTGTCTTATCGCGTCGGGGGTCTTCATTCATTCGTCGTGATATCACTTTTCCCACCCACAACGAACCATTCCTTGACGTGTTAGTACTGCCACGGGACACGACGAAACAAGACACACGTGAAGCGTCGATTACTCTCATTTCCGCTAACACAACAACTAGTGCTATCGCTGCTACTTCGGCGTTCCTCCTGCCCAGCTCCAAAGCCAGCCAGCAAGACACCTCACCTCACGTCACCTCACCTCTGTCCTCTAACCCGCTCCCACCGCGGCAGTCTAACCAGTCCCGCTAACGGCCAACTTCATCAAGTGATCCATGAACGTCTGCAGACTGACATCGTCCGTGAAGATAGTCTGCGCGGACTGGCTAACGCCACCGTAGCTCTGTGTAGTATGGGTGGTGGAGGGGTTCAGCTTGCTGAGCAAGAAGCGAGCCTGGGAGCCGCCGGCGTCGCAGACGATGAAGCGGGGAAGGGGGAAGCGGTCCTGGATGAGGTCCTTTGCGTCCTCCTTGGGGGCCTCGAGGAGGGTTGCGAAGTTCTCGTAGCCTTCCTGGTCCTGGTAGCCAGCTTTGCGCCACTCGGCCATTGTTTCGCCGTGGAAGATGAGGATGTGGAAGAAGGTGTCGAGGAGGAGGACGGTCTCGTTCTGGATCGAGGACGAGTCGAGGAGCACGGGCTGGCCGCCTTCGTGGTCGAAGCCGTAGCTGTCGAGCGTGGGCTGGATCATGATGAGCGAGTTGCTGACGTCCTCGTGGTTGAGGATGTGGCGGTAGAAGGCCGTCTCGTCGGGAGAGTTGTTGAAGACCTGCAGGAACTGCGAGCGACGGAGATGGAACATGAACTGTGGGTATAATGTGAAGTTCTTCTCCAGTCTGGGATAGTTAGCAGTGCGCCGCTTGCATGTTGGATCATACATACCTGAATGAGGATGGGTCGTCCTTCCTGTACTCGGCAAAGCGCGAGCAGAGCCTGATGAGCATGCGGTCGACCCATCTGAGGACATCCGGACCATCGTCAACCTCGGCCTTGAAGACCGCTATCCTCGACATCAAGACCGCTGCTGCCTCCTGATCGAAGGACTGTGCGATCGCGGGATCGCCAGAAGGCCCGCTGAGGTTGCGCGCGACTGTGGTGACCCTCAGGTGGAACTGGCCCGAAGAGTGCTGGTAGTATGTGAGGAACTGCATCATGCCCTTCTGGGGTCCAGCCTGCATCTGGTTGGGGCCGCCTTGGCCGGCGATCTCGAAGTAGATACCGTAAGACGATTCAGGGTCGATACCGCACATCTTCCACGAGCATGTGTTTCCAATACCGCACTCTGTCTCGCCAACAGATACAGACTTCTTGTTGTTCGAGATGGCGTGACCGATCAGGCCGGTGACCTTCAGCTCCTTGGTTGTAAGGACCTCGAGGTTGGCGTTGAAGGCCATGAGCAGGTTGTCCTGGTCATCCTTGTTGAAGATGCGTACGAACGACTGCTTGTACATGGACGATGTAAAGCTATCTGTCAGAATCATGTGTCCACCTGTCGAGTTGGAGAGACCGCGCATTTCGAGCAGACCGACCTGGTCAAGACAACCAGCGAAGATGTCGACGATATGACCGTTCTGCGCAACGCGCTTGGCGAGGTTCTCGTAGAACTACCACATGTTAGTGCTGGAACACCGCTCAGTCATTTCCTTTCACCCACCTTCAGCGCCTTCTTATAGTACTTGATGTTGTCGCGATCAATGTCGTGATGCGATCGAATAGCCTCCTTCAGCTCAGGGCCAACGACCATACCAGGGCCCTCAGTGGCTGGGCCACCAGAGAAAAGCATGATGCGCGCACCGGCCTCCCGGTGACGGAACTCAAGCAGGCCAGCGGCAATGCTCAGCGCCACACCAGTGCACCTCAATGGGCGCTTGTCGTTGGCAACGGGCCAGGGATCCCGCTGAAGCTGCTCGAGAGCGTTGGTCAACTGGAATTCGCACTGTGAGACAGGCAGCAGGAAACGTGTGTCGACATTGCCCATGGGCATCTGCGGTCGGCCGGGCTGCTGAGGCACGTTCGGTCGGGGCGCAGCCTGTCCGAGGCCGAGCATCTCGTGGACTTGCTTTGTGGAGTAGTCCTTGCTACCGCGGAAGACGTACGATTTGGCGCATTCGGCATACCCAAGCTCGTGTACTTGTGCCTGAAATTGTCAGCTTACTGCTGGCCACTGAATGTCATGTAGTCTCCTACCATTGTGCCGTATGTGATCAGACCAACTAGGGCGTACTGTGGCAGCAAGCTCAAGCTCATGATGATGGAATCCTTCAGCGCCTTCAGACTGTCCTCCTCCTGGCAGGTATCGACGACGAACAGGAAGATAGGAGGCGCAGGCGCTGGGCGGGGCAGGCGGTACTCGATGGTTGTGCTGCCAGGGTGGAGCTCTGGTGGAATCTGCTCGGCGGAGATGTCCTTGTAGTGCGGCGGGAGGGCGTTTCGCTGCAGACAGAAGGGACATATCCACATCCTTGCGCGCATGTCGACCTGGCTGAGATACAGTCAGCTGGTGCAGTCCGTGGATACCATGTGTGTGTGCCCTTACCAGAAGGGGTTGAGGATGGCCTTGCAAGGCGCCTTACAGGCGACGGGGTCATATTGGAGGAGCGGGGTGTCGGTCTTCTCCTTCAGAGGTGTGTAGAGCGCACCGATGGGGACTACCAGCCGCGATGCTTCCTTGACTGATTGTTAGCATGCTGTATGTTGCCATTGCGCCCGTTGGCGGTGTACTGCAGTGCTGCCGTACCATGCGCGAGCTGGGCAGCGTGTTCCAACTAAGGCGAACGCCATCTGTGTCCTCGATTTGACTCCATTGGTCCTTGAGAGCTTCGAAGTCAGCCATGGTGGGCGATGTCTACGCGGCGGGCGGCGGTGGAGCGGTGGTGTTTGGGCGGTGTCTCGTGGAGGGGAACGCGGGCGCCCACAATTCGAACACGAGGGGTTGGCAGTGCGCAGGCGGGCAGGCGTGCGAATCTAGTCGCAGTCGAGCAATTAACAGCGTGGCCGCAGCAGAATCAGGCTACAACAATACCGCTGAACTGCAAGGTGTACTGTGCCGGAGCTCTCTCGATGTCGCTGCTGCAGTTGCCAATCTGGCAACTGCGGTCGAGCCAGCATTCCGAGTCTTGCCCTATTGCAGACTAGCGCGGCTGCCACCTTCCAAAACCCAAATTTTCCATGCTTCCATCTCTTCTTCTCTACATCGCCAGCACTACAAAACACTACTTACGGCAGCCCTACCGTCTTCCATGGCGAGGGCTGTTTTCGCGCTGCGCGTAGAGGAGATCAGGCCCATGGCTGGGCGCCCGACCTGGATAAACTCATTCTGAGTATCATGAGAGGTTGGGAATCAGCAGAGGTCACATCCTTTAAATTTGCACATGCGTTCTTTCCAATACGTCATGACCATCGCCTGTCTATCAGTCCATCATCTGCAAAGTGATTTCCATTGTTTACTCGTAAAGTCGGACCTTACTGACTGATCTTGTTGCGATCGCCCCCTATTGAAGACAAGCACGCCAACCCCCCAGGCATCCCGCAGGCTTTGTTGCAAACGCTGCTCGCCAAAACAACGTCACGGTATTTGACAGCGTTCGTGACAACGACATACCACTCAGTTGACGTTTGCACAAATCTTGCAAGTCCAGCGATGTTGCTTCATGCGAATCACGTCACTGCCTAACATCAATAGACTGACTAGCGTGCTACAGCGTTCGCGACGTTGTCCTAGATATCATCAGTATTTGTACTTCTCTCTTTGGAGCATACGACTGACCTCATGAAACGTGAGCAAAACTTGCAGACGGAGTCTACCCTGGCCTACCAGACCTCGGCTATGACCACGGTAGTGTGTTATCAGTGCGATCATTTCCTCTTCGCTCAGGCCCTGCATGCCACCTAGTCCGTTGGCAGATGAACGACGTCCGTTCTTTTCTTCAACCTCTCGGGAAGTTGGGAGTGGGTTGGAGGCGCGCAAGAGGAGGCTGACAGGCTCGATAGGCTCGACAGGCTCGGGAGTTGTGGGGATGACGCGTAGTGCCTTCAGCATCGCTGTAGCAAACGTGAGTAAGAGATTACGTCTAAGCAACTGGGACTTACAAAGCGAACGGTACTTGAAGTGAAAGATAGCGATGGCATGTTCATCCTCTTTGCCGTCGATATCCCGAGACATGCAGCTACGGACTCCCTTGCTCTGCTCTGGTTCGTCGACGCTGGGGAGATTTAGGCTTCTGTTCACTTAACGATCTCTTTGACGGACCTTCCGTGATGTGATAGACCAAGGTCTTTCACGACTTTGTCCGGTACACGGCCAATCTTCGAGATACCATGCGGCCTGTCACTACCAGACAGCGAAGTGCGCCTTGATACGCGCGCACGCAGGTGAGAGGTCCTGACTCGAAATACGAGGGCTGTGATGGTACCGGTCGACTGTAGCTTCTCCATCGTTGCTTGGTCGAGATGGACACGAGAATCAAGATCTGCAACACAGATCAGAGCGCGATATGCGGTTTCTTCATCGAGTACTCACCAAGTACGAATTGCGAGAACTGGAAGTTTGAAGTGAACCACTTGCCGCGGATCTTGGAGCGTGCGCCGGCTAAGGTGTGTCCGTCGGCTTTCTTCAGCCTACCGAATCGTATGAGTGTGCCGTCGATATCCTCACCGTCCAGACGAATTTGCACGCGGACACCGTACTTGCTGGTGTACGTGTTGGCGACTTGTAAGTGAATCTCAAACGCACCGTCAGCTTCGACTTCAACATAGTTGGACACGGTGTTTGGCGCTCCATTTGCTTCAGTGTCTGCATATTCTTTTAGAGGCCTGTTTTGGGAGATGACCTTGACCTCCAGCCCAGGGCAGCTGTCCAAGACGGCCATGACTGTATCGACTGAGTAGTAAGTAAGCTTGTATTGTAGAGAGGAGTGGAAGTAACGGTGGCTGGCAAGAAGAAGTGTAAACACGAGTACCTAGGGAGCTTGCTTAAGCGGGGGAGTAGCGGTAAGGCCGCGGCGTTTATATCGTAGTGAAGGCAGCTATCAGACCTGATGAAAGTGAAGATGAACTTTAATTTCAACCCAGAAGAACGTAAATCTGAGGTCGGCTTCCGTAACGGTCGCATTTGATTGATCTGGAAGTCACGTACATCTATTTTTTTTCGAAGGAGGCTGAAAACCTTCGAGCCGATTGTCTCAGCCATTTGTACAATCATCCGCTCAGCTTATGCTGGCTAGCACATGCATCATGTTGTAGGAAGCGCTCCACTAGCCGGCCTCCTCGCCCCGCATTGATCGAAGCTGCCTCTTGTTGCTGGAAGCTGTCAGCTCGCGAATGCTAAACCATTGGACGGACATCTGACCCTCACGGTATATCTCGCAATCGCTGCTAGGTTTAGCACTTTATCGAGAACCTGAACAATCTTCACGCAAAAGACTCATGTTTGTGATGTCAACACCGGTAGCAAGATAGAACTAATGGGGTGTGCTGCCGTTTCGAAGACTGCTGAAATATTGACTAAACGCAGCACGATACCCATAACGTGCTACAGCCAATGCTCCTGATGCCGCGTGAAACCTCGGCTGAAGCTCTTCTTCAGTCATCCAGTACAATGACGTCGATTCTGCCACGCTCCTGGACTCTCGCACCGCTTCCGATATCATCACGCTCTCGCTTAAGTTCTCGCATGCTGCCATAACCCTCATTAGACTCGCGCTTCACGGACGTAGCTTTTGCATCTCTCTCCTAAGCGTTGTCAGCTACGCTTGTATATCGTTCCATGCTACCAACCTCATAGAACTTGAGTAAACCGCGCAGGCTCTTGTTGCTTTGGCCCCAGAGCCCGTCATCCCGACCCCTGTAGACCACGATCATGGCGATGATCTCTTCGACCGTGAGACTATCTTTGTATTCGGTTTCCACTGCAGGAGAAGATTCGTGCAGTGTCGGGGGCGTCGCTTCTAGGCCTATGACACTCTCGGGGGTTGATGGAATCGCGGCAGGTGTCTGGTCGGGCCGCCTGGTTGAGTTCAGAATCGAGCATTGTGATGACATATCGTGCATGGTAGGCGACGGTACGAGGGCGTGAGTCGCACGTGGCGAATGTTGCCGAGAAGGCACTTCATCATCCACGGTGCCCTGTCTAGTGGTTCGTAAAGCCTCGTGCTGTTCCGCGGTTTGTACGTTACCGGTGCTTCCTCCTTGAGTAGGCGTTGTAAGTCTTTGTGTACCCACGCTCACAGGCAGGACACCGAGTGACTGAAGAGCGGCTGATCGAATGGTTAGCATGAAGATTTGACAGCCTATAGTGATATTACACACCGTGTGATCTGTATTCGAACCGATACGTCACGAACGGGCCATTATCTTCTTCCAGTTTTGACCCCATTTTCTCCAGTATCTTCTGGTGCTGTGTTTACTGTGAGGACGTGTCAGCTATGAGCTTTTGCGCGAAAAACGAACTTCAGATACCTTGTGTAATGCGAGCGGATGTCTCCTTTCAAAGCCGTTTCTGGTACTTCTAAAGGAGCTTCATCATGTAATTTCAGCTCTTTCGAAGATGCTCTTAGCCCTTTCCTGGGGTAATAGCGGTGGTCTGAGGCATGGTGAAGTTCTACTTGCATGGTGCCTACGTCTTTGAACTAATCCTCTTCTCCCTCATCACTGTCTCTTTCAACTGCAATATAAGCGATGGCTTTCGGCTGAGCTTTCGAGGCACTCACTGATGGACAGCTTTGAGAAGCGGATGTATGAGTGCTGCCATTCACCATTCTCAAGCTTCTCAAAGGCTTCAGACATATGTTCCGTGCGATCACAGTCCATTGAATGACTGTAAACACTGTTGGATTTGAGACCATCCAGCTTCATCGTAATTGAAACGTTACTTGGTACAGCGCCTGCTTTGATGGTTACGTGGACTGCGAAATCCGCTTCCGAAAAACATTACATCAGCTGTCGTACTCAGCAGATATTGTATTCGAGTACAAGTTGAGTTGTGGAGACAAAGTTGCAGACCGACAAAAGGTCACACCCACCATCAGTAAACGACCTGATTCCGCGATCTGGCTTTCTGGCTTTAGTAGCAATGACCATGGGGACAAAAAATAAAAGTAGGAACAGCGGAGAGAGCGGGCCTTCGAGAAGGAAGACGCCCTTTCAGATTGGCCGTCCGATAACGTTTGATAGAGCTCCGTCAGAACCAAGCAACAGCCTGCAATGAATAGGAGGTAAATTCATTGCTTAGTCCCGTGAAATCATAGTCTATCCTTTACGATGTCACTTTCGGATACGTGTCTACATGACGACCGGTCCATTAGAGTGGCTTTAGACATCTTCGCTGCTGCTGAGCTCGCTTTTGACATAGACTTGGGCTTTCACCTCATGCTTGATACCATGATCTGTTCTTTCTTCAGGTGATGGCAGCCGAAGGTCTTGTTTGTGCGTAGACTTTGAAAGACCTCGTTCGAATTACAGGGCTTAATTGTATTCTTCTGTCGGTGCTTCATCATCGATGATTCGGAGGGCTTTCAGAGCAGCTGTTTGTGTCAACGGACAAACTCTCCGCTAGAGCCACATGGATAGGCATTGCTTTACAACAAGAAAGCGAGGTGAAATCGAATATTACATACCAAGGGAGCGGTATTTGAACCGCATAAGTCCAAAAGGCTTCCTGTCGAAGTAGTCGTAGTTAGTGCAAATTCTCGGAGGCACCTTGGCGAGTTTAAGGTCCCCCAAACTTCTGGAATGTTAATACTTTGCATTGTTGAGGTCTGGAAGATCTCACACAGCTTGATGAGACCGGATATAACCCTTCAAAGCCTTTTCTGGTATGGGGCCTACTGCTGGTAATGCGCCAACGTCTTTTGGGATTCGTAATCGTGAGCCCTTCTTACTGCTAGGCTCCTTGTGATTCCTGCAGATCTTGAAATTCGTGATCCAGCGATAGTGTATTTCAATGCATTCTTTCAGTTCGACCTGTTTACGAAGACTTTTGACGTCTACAACGCCTTCGAATTCCTCCCCTACACGAACGTCAGGACGGTCCAAGTACCTTGCGGTGCTACAATACCGATAAGGAGCTCTTCGAATTGATACTCTTTGAAGTGAATTTTGCCATCTTTGCGGTATGCAACACCCTTCATGTCGTTCGGCACGGTATAGAACTGTTCATCTGGCTTGACCACGCAGCGAGAAGTCCTGTGACCATCGACCCACACTTCAATCTCGACACCAAAAACTTTCGGGAACGGTTTGCTGATTGTCGTTCTGACACCGAAGGCGGCTCCTGTTTGCGCCTCGATGTATTTGTTAGCCTCCGTTGGAGAAGTCTGCGCCTCGTCGTCCTCAAACTCGGCGAGTGGGGCTTCATTGACGATGATCGCCGTTTCGAGACCTGGAAAATCATTGAGTACCGCCATACTGCTGACTCTCGATGGGCCAGAATGAGCCAGACCGATGACGAGTATGCTAACAATGCGACTGAGCAGCGTGCTTTTGTTGTTAAAGCAGCAACGATACTTGACGAAAAGATGGCGCAGCTCGCGTGTTTGTGTGCAACTGTCAAACCTGTCGCAATTGCTTGCTACGACATAGCCGACTTTTCTTGTCAAGTACAGTGTGCCTTCTAGCACAAGTCATCGCGGGTAAGAGCGCCTGGATTACAAGGGACTTGAGCAGGCACCACTTCATTGCTACTCAATGAGTGTACATCGTATCTTTACTCTAGTTCGAGCAAGATGTAATCAAATGAAGAGAAAGCATCATGGCTACGACAAGAACTTCGGGAAGTACTTGCCGGTTAGATGAACAGTATGCCCTCGAATAGTTCCCATCTCGTTAAATGGCCATAGGTCTGGTCTACTTAACGGTCGGGACCTGCAACATTCTGGTGCACGGCTACGTTTACCTGCTGGACACATTTCACTGAATGGATATCGCTGAGGTTTCAATGGCCAGTCGTGCAGAACGGGAATTGTGCAGCCCTGAGAGGCTCATTAACGCATATTGTATTGCGCTGTAAGCCAGTCAGCCTGCTGTCACAAGACAGATAGACCTAAGAACTACGGACATGTTAGACAGCACCGAGTTTCGAGGACTCGTTCTCTTCCGACACACCTGATCAAGCGATAGATAATCAGGCGTCTCACTCCAGCAAAACGAGAGTACAGTGGCTATTAAGACTGAATTCAAAGAGGAAGCATCGACAATCATTGTTGCTTACCTAGGTACTCTTGCATACCTATGTTAGGTACAGTACATATGTCACGTGTGCCTATTGTTGCTACAATCGAGCTGCAAAAGGTGAAGCACCAGATATATCACCTGAGGTCGGTAGTAGTAAGAGACAGATCATGCGATGAGTAACAGAGCGATACCAGATCGCTTCAGTCCTCTTGAAGGCTTTGTGGATATCATAACAGGCACACGTGCCTTCGACAGCACTTGCTTTCGAATACCTGCGAAGTTCGGGGCGGTAGATAATTGGGGACATTCCGCGTTAACTGGCTAAAGTCAACTATACCCGTTGGCAAATTGACTTATTTGAGACTTGACTAGCAGAAGAAATGTCAGAGCCATGTAAGACGTGAATAACCCGGACAGAGGATCTCGAGACGAGCTTTCCAAATTTCCCCATGCCGCAACCGTCCCTCCAGCCATGCCCCACAACTCCACCACACCAATGTAAAGTCTACAAGCCGCATCTCGATACTATCACCATGAACGAGAGCTCTCGACAATCGCCCCGCAGAACTGGTACTGAGTAGGATCTCGTTCACAGCGCACCCAATCAGACTGGACTCGTGACGCATAACGTCTTGATCGGCAGCCCTTCACAACACATGTCTCCGTGACCCGAGTTCGTGCAACCGCGTCACTTTTGCGCTTGCAAAAGCATAACAGCCGCGAAGCGCGTCAGGTCGGAAGACACGGGAGCGATAAGGTTACCAAGTGCAGCCTTCCAACCGTCTTTGTCGAGCTCATGACGATAGGCATTATTGACCAAGAAGCAAGTTCGACGATGATGTTTCAAGCTTGCGGAAAGTTTTGCAATCTTCCCGCAAGCACCGGGTGTGTATGAAAAAACGTGACGCAAGTGGTGTGCAAGCTCTCGACGCCGACCCGCGACTACGGTTGGTCCTCCCTGCGTAAGCGTTGAGAGTGCGCTGGTGACACTCCCATGTTACCGGTGAGAAAAGAAATCTATGCAGTGAAACAGTACTCGTGTCTTACCACCATCTGGCGAGCTGCCCTCCGCGAAACCACACCACCTCAGCGTGAGCGAGCACACGACCGTTGAGATCTGGCTCAGCCCTACATGACGCAACGATCGTGACTAGTCTTCGGAGCCGGCTGAAGTCCGGAGCGTAGCGTAGCACTAGCGGTACGCACGGCCGATTACCTATGCTTCGGCCGACTGACTGAAGTCTGCTGCGCAGCAGCACCACCACCACACGGACTTCATGCACTTGGTGATACTCGCCGCGCGCTCCGGACCATGCACTCCTTCGCTGTCACCGAGACATGGAGTCCTTGGAAATATTGCTTCATAATCCAGACAATGTATTTTTGTGGCTTCTAGATGCTGAGATTTCATGCTCTGCACAGCCCCCATGTGCTACCCCAGCCACTAGCGCATACGGGCGGGAACGGCAGAGCGCGCATCTGGGCCCAGATCTCTCCATGTTGACACCGCGATGCGATGTGGACCACACGTTTAGGGTGCTGACAGGAACATGTTCGTGTGTAGGGGTGCAGAATCTAGATTTTGGCGTTGAGGCTCTTGGGCGTTGGCAGCCTGTCAGCCGCCATGGTAAGTTGCGAAGTCACTGTGGGTGGACGACGCAGGGTTAGAGAGACGTTGGAACTTCGTCTCGAGGCTCTCATCAAGCCCGAACTTTAGGTGTCATTGTCTTCATTTGTATCACAGCAGAGGTCTCATTTGTTTCGTAGTTATGTTGTACATTTTAATCTTGCTTTGAAGAATATCGATTACAGAACGCTACAGGATATCATCTCAACAAATCTCGAATCTCAAAAGAAAGGCTTCACTGGCCTGCAACCTATCTATTGTTCGTGCCTGCTTTTACTCGTGTTGAAAGAAACATATTCGTGAACTCGTACCATGCGCCCGCTCTCAAAACGCTACATGAAAAATTACTACAAGATTCGTGGACTCGGAACAATATAGTACATTGTGAAGAGCCGCAACGCTGTGCCGAAGACCTGTTCCGTCCAGCGAAACTTCGGATGCAATGCATAAGAGACCAAAAAAAAAGGTTGCATCGCAGTCTTGTACGATGCACCGGACATGCAAAAGGTTCAGAACGGAAATAAGCAGATGGACCAGTCCGTTGCGACCATGAGTGTTGCAGCCGAGGCCACAGGTTCTGCGTGCGCGCATTGTTACGTGCCGAAGCGCTGTCCATCGGCGAGCGACGCCGCGGAGACGTCCGGGCAGCCGCCTGAATCTAGAGTTTGTGAACAGCTGCGTCGCCGCAGCTGGAATCCGTCACAGCAGTCTAGATTCAGTCGGAGCCGCCCCTGCGTCGATGTTTGCCTGGGAAGTCTACCTCAGGATGCACGACGCGCATGTGTCGTGTCAACGCATCGTTACGAGAGAATGTCTTCTCCTCAACACACAGTGCGCAGCGAACCTTCTGCTTCCGCGCGTTGTGGATGGTGTCCTCGTGACGGGTGAGATCATACGGACGAGAGAAAATCGTATTGCAAGGCTTGCCAGTTGTGGGGTTGATGCGCTCACACTTGTGCGGTCCGGCTTGTGTATTGCGATCAAGGATAGCCGCTGACGTCATACTGGGGCCGAGAGGGTTGACGTTGACATTCCGATGACCCTCACGCTTGTGCTTCTGGAGTTTCTGTGGGGTCTCGAAACGCTGTGTGCACCCATGATATGTGCAAGAGTAAGTTCCGGAGTCCGCGGCAGATGAGGCGGGCTTGCGTAGAAACTGCTCGACGCTAGACTGGCTACCATTTGGCGGATCGGCCTCGCTGGCGCTGGATTCCATCGATGTCAGGTGAGGGTGAGCAGGAAACTCGGGGGTCTGTTCTACAGTGGCGTTCATGGGAGTAGATCGGTATTGAGATGCAGTACCCATGGGCATGCTGGTCATAGTGTTCTGTACCGCAGGAGTGACGAAGTTAAAGCTCGAGGACGTAGGCATTGACGGAGCATTGGACGTCGAGAAGTTCGGTGAGAACTGTGGTGTCGCCCAACTGTCACGTCGGTAGGACTGAGCGGATGCTGTGTCGAAACTGGATTGGGTTTCGCTTCTGAATTGGTCACCACCGTTGTATTGGTTGTCGTACTCATTTGCGCCACCTTCAGGGAATAGTGGCATCTTCGACTCGTCGTCTTCCCTGTAGTCCAGCAATGCATCCTTGGGCGATATCGTCTTTACCATGGATTCCTCGGATCGCATCTGTGGCTTCATCGCATAGGCGGCATCCGCCTGCCGATTTTGCTCACGAGTTGCGGCAGCATTGCCTAGCATAGGAGAGTTGAAGGTATGACTGGGCTGACGATATGGTGACCCTTTGCGGAAAGGAGAGTCGCCACGCGATGCTGTGCTGGTTGGCGAATGTGACCGCGCGTATTGCGCAGCCTGTAGTGCACGTTGGACATTCTCGGTGGTGTTACTCCGGTATGGTGATAACAGAGAAGGTTGAGCTGGCTTTGATGGCTGTACTGCAGGTGCAGATACTGCGTTGGGGTCGTAAAAGTTGTCAGCAGCGATGTCGGTATATGTCCTCTCGAACTTTGGTACGATGGGCTGCTGCCGTGTCTCTGGTGGTATATCGTAAGTACAAAACTGATTGAACAGCCATGAATCGACCTTATGGAGTGTCTCACCATTGGCGGGCTTGATTTCGGACTCATCCAGCGCTGTGTGTGGAGTCGCAGGCGAATCGTAGCTGGATACTGACTGCCGTGCGGAATGTGCAAAGTCAGGCACGTCATCACCCTGATCCATCAATGCCTGCTTCATCGACATGTGTGCAGCCATGGTCTGGTCCATGTTGGACTGCTGTGCGTAGTTGTTGAAAGTAGCCTGGCTCATGAACGAATCTTGAGTAGGTGTGTGCGAAGGTGTCGGTAGATTGTTCGAGAATGACCTGGGGGGATATGTCAGCAAGAGCTGCTAAGGTATGATACGAATGCGTGATCCCGGAAATACTACTTACTGATAGCTGGCTGCAGGTGCAGACTGGTACTGCGAGGCGCTGGATCCTACCGAAGATGAAGAGGAAGCACGCTGGTGTCCTCTGTTCTGGTTCTGTACAGGGGTCTGAAGTGACTGGTTCTGCACAGTGCCATATGAGTTCCAGCCGGTCGAAAGCATGGATGAAGGATAACCGTTCGCAAGAGACTGAGGTGTGGGAGTCGACTGCTGGACACGGATCGCCGGGTTCGCAAAGTCGGTGAAAGCACCCGTCATGAAAGAGTTGGGCGCGTTGGTATTAGTGGTATAAGACTGTTGCTGAGACTCGAGGTAGTCGTTGAGCAGCTTCTGGTCGAACAGTTGCTGTTGTGTGGCGAGGTGTTGTGGTGTTTGTTGGTAGGTAAGATATTGTGAGGAGGGTGGAGACGGGATGGTCGGCGTATAGTGCTGTGGTACAATATGCTGACGTCTTGTCGGTTGCGCTAACATAATGTCGAAAGGGAAAGTAAGGGACCAAGCCGGGTGGCAAGTCGATTTATACTAACGACTCAACTGGCCGGTGACTCGGGATGGGTTCGCCGAAAGAGAGTCTCTTGATGAGGTGATCTGTGGAAGGCGGTGGAATGTTGAGTTGAAAAGGTCCGGCTGTGCTCGGACTAACGGCTTTAATTCTCAGTTCTTCCGAATTATAATGGATTGTAAATTGTCGAGAGAGATTTTAGGCGGCTTGAGGGTGCTGAACTGGCGCGGATTTTACTGTGCTTTTGAACAACGTCATAGGGACAGCATGACAGGGGTGTCACTGCCGTGTATGCATGGCGTTTCTAGAAGGCACGCTAAGGAAATGATCTGCAGTCACCCAACGCTGAACCCTGTGCACCCGAGAAAAGTGGCAGTGCTGAATTTTCATACAACCCTGCTCGGCTGCGATCCGAGATTCTAGTAAACGACCCTCTAAGAATACCAGCCAACAATAGTTAGACATATCGTAGAGATTTTCAGCCCTGCAGTCGCAACGTGCACAAGCTGCAGATGGAAAGATGGGGCTTCGTACAGCCGCGCGAGATACTTGGTAAGATCCCCTCAACGGAGATATGCGACACGCTCGGATGCAACTACGCGGTCGTATTGCGCCTGGAAACAACTGCACCACACGGCTTTTTGGCCAATCTCCGTCCGGTCGTTCGCGTGGTCGTATACCAAGGTAACGAACAGCGTGTCCATAGTCTACATTCCTCATGCTTAGAAGCCTATGCACAATTGGAATAGCAGATGGTGCTGCTGGCATTGAGTCAACTGCCATAGCCACAGCTCTCGACCGTGAAAAGGTCACATGCCTGTGGCTCATGTCTGCCTCTGTTGTACCCATCAGGTCATGTGCTATCGGTGACTCCTATTTCTCGCTTCTTGTCGACCAGAACGCGCAAGTCCGCACGCGGACAGCCGCTGTTGGATGATGGTAGAGGTACGCAGCTCGACTTGACTTAGCAAAGCATGAACTTCGAATGCATCTATTGGTTGCAGATGACCTTTACCAGGCTTGGCCAGATACTAGTGGGCTAAACGGTCTTACACGCAATGAACGCTAGAGGAAGAGTTGCAAGGTTCTCAAACACGCAAGTCTGGTCAGTCGGCCTTCAGCGAGGCTTCTCAAGGAGAACTCCGAGGGTCTACACGATTGGAGTCACTACTATCCGTAGATACCAAGAAGGCATCTCCACACGGACTCTCCACAATCTCGAGCAAAGTCTGCTTCGCCGTACCGTGCCGCAAGCATGTCCATAACGAGTGCAGATTCGAGATGCCCAATGCAGAATTCAGGGTCTATAGGGCTGCTGCACAGCCACGTTTTTCGGAGCAGGCGACTGGTCTAGCCGACCCAACACCAGATTTGTGGGCCACAGAAGCTACTAGCCACGATTACAAAGCCGAGGCTCATGACCTTCTGCCTACCACTTCTTACCAGCTGGCAACTTATCACCGATACGGTTTTGAATAGTATCATTCTCGCAGACAGAGCCCTTGTTCGTACTCGCATTGTTGCAAGACGCCAAGCATCGCTTACGGCAATGATGTCAGCATCATAAAGCGCTGCTTCAAATTCTATTTTCGTGAAACACAGTCCTGCGTTTGCAAATCGTTACCCGGCTACTCAGAGTCAATATCGTACTGGGCGTCGACGGTGTGCATCATTTCTTAGAGTGGACTCGATGCAGTCATGATCAACGGGGGGTTACGGGATGGTGTCCGCCAACCCACATTGTGTGGGTTCCTGAACGGACGCCATGCTGGCTTCGACATAGCGCAGCAGGCCACCAATCCGTGATTGCGGGCTCGCGAGACCCTGCGTCGGCCTGATTGTGACGAAGTTTCTGCCGCTCCATGGCCGCCGGAGGTAACACGATTGCCGATCATGACGCCTGAGGCATGGAATCACCACCTGCCAAATGCATCATCGAAACGCTGATCAAGCGCGACAAGAGCATTGCTTCTGATGTATCAAAGATAAGAGGCAGCGACATGCACTGTCCGTCGTTGCAGAGCGCTAAGGTAATATGCACACATTGCTTCTCATACACTGTTCTCAGCTCCCTTGCGATTTTCCTGTGGCTGCAAATGCAGGGCAAGAGCAAGCGCGACCTTGCCGCGGATACCCACTCAGCACCTCGTAGGGCTGAACAAGTGTGCCCACGACCAAGATCTGAAGTCATCGGCCCCGCAAAGCACATTTTAGCACCGGCCATCATCCACATTTGTCTACGATGGTGATCTCGAATGCAGTCTTCCTTACGTCGTTTGGGTTCAAACAAGTTTCCACCTGACCGCCCTATGCATCGTTGTACACGCTCGCTTCAAAAGACGAAGATCTTGTCGAGTGTTGTCTGCCATGTGTGTTATTGCGCTAAGAAGGAGCAAGTCCAGTACTGCCGCAGCGGAGCCACACCACCAATACTATCTACGGCTTTCTCGGCGGTTAATGTCGCAGAACTACCGAGTGCATGCGCTCAGCGAATCCCGTACGAGCCTGTCACGGCGTAATTCGTAATCCACAACGCAGCCCTGTACTTACTCATGCATTACACATCACTCATCTGAACATGACTTGAGCGCATGTGGATATCAAGAAGAATCTCATCCGAAATCCGTCCGTTTCGTGCAGTGGATCCAGAGTCGCTTTCGCATCTTGCACTAAGCTTGTACTGTGGGCTGACAGGTCGGTGGAACTCCGACCGTCCGCTCAACATTGCATGACTTTCAGCGCTACCACTGCGGCTGATGAAGCTGACAATTCGCCATCTCGGCAATCTGACACCGGCCGTCACTGGAAACTCTGGGGTAGCATTGCAGCCACCGCGTGGGGTTACAAGACCGGCGAACGTTGCCGATCTCGTTCGTGTCCTCGTAGTATTTTTGGAAATGAGGCTGCATATGTGGATAGTCGTATTGCTCCTATTCGCTTTACGAGGACTATCGAAACGAATATAGAACATCGATATCCACATGATCATCAGGAATGCAACTACGAATCCATGGTCAAATATCTTTGAAGCCAGCTTACACGAATAAACCATCAATGCGCGAAAATATGAAGTATTGATTCCAACTGCACAGCTTGAACATTGTGATAGCTCCCCGGTGCGCTTCTCGAAGAGGACTACCCCCGCAGGACTATGACCAGACATCCGATAGCTGGCTACTATGATTTCCCTCACTGGGTAGACTGTAACGAGTCCGGATGTCCGTTATCCAGTATCATTGTTGTTCGTTCGTGACCAATTTCCAGGCTCTCTCGGCAAGATGGGCAACTTCACACCTCAATACATCGCAATCAAGCGATATAGGCACCTCGTGCTCTATAAGCCTCATATGGCGCGCTAGAGCATTGTTCGCAGTCATAGACCTTCAGTCAGCTGCGCTCCCACACTGAGACTTGCTTTGCTTTGGCATTGAGGTGAGCAGACGCCATAGTGGCCAGATTACAATTCGAAAGAGCAAGGCATGACGAATCGAAACTTGACCGTTGCCCACCATATTGCAGTCAAATTCCTCCCCGAACATTCAAGCAGCCATAACCTGCACTTACATTAGCAACATCTTCTTCACTTTGACTTGTGAAGACCGGCAATGGTAGTGCGTGCACTGAGCGGTGAAAAATATCCGCGTCCTGGTGCGTAAAGTCTCATCCACATCTGCGATGTCCGAATAAATTGTTCGCTCCAAACCCTCCATGAAATTCAAACTATCAACAAGTTCTCCTGTCTGTAATCCGGATCGCAGCCAAGGCAGTGAGCACTCACGAGTATAAGGTCGCAAACCTACAGGGCCCATGTGACTTGATCAATTCTTGCTGACCACTGCAATAGTCCAGCCTGTTCCGACAAGCTGGTCACCATCGAAGTCGGCTAAAAGGGCTTGCAGTTTCATGTCCCCGTATCGCTCCTGGTTGAGCATGCAAACTATTTCAAGCGAGCGCCGAATGGGCCTCGGAAAGAGTCCCAAGAGGATTATATAATTCTGGATGATATGGATTGCGACATCTGTAAGTCGGCGCGACCCAAAACGTCAGATCTCTGATAACACAGTACGTCTGACATTGTTGTCGCAGTCAAGCTCCTCGTCTAGTGGCTCGAAACTCAAGAGATACTCCCATATGGCAGGCCATGGAACAACAAGGAGCTAGACACTACAGAAAATGCCACGTATGAGCTGTGGTACAAAGACGCGGGACATGACATGCTAAGGGCAAGCATTTGCATTCCAGTGCGCGGTAGAGCGGATCTACGCACGCTTCTTCATACGTCTCAGCATGGTCTGTCATGCTGAGACGGTCATCCTCGCGCTCACCGAGCTGCCTTCCAGTGCGACAACTACCGACAGAAACTCACTGCGCACACTTCTGTATCAGTTTGTCTAGTCCCTAAGGCTTTAGACAGTTCCAGCACCAGCTTCCTAGGGAGTTCTTCCTCGGCGTCTTGTTTCGATATGCAGAGCTGCAGCAAGGCGCAAGAGCAGAGTTGCAGGCGTGCGACCATCACCGTCACACCGATCGCAATGAGAGAGCGTGTTATCTTTGGAAGATGTGAATGATTGTATTTACGAACATGGCCGCACAGCGGGTCTCCGGCAAGGACTGTGCGTTGCAAACGTGTATATGCTTCATGCTGAGAGTAGTGATGATAATGAATCTCAATTGTTTCGGTGTGGAAGATACATCGAGCTGAAGAACACATATTACAGTCCTGTATATGTGTTTGACGCAAAATTAGGTTCACAGACGAATCAAGCAAAACATTTCTCGCTGGCTTGATGAAAAGTACAGCAATTGACCGTCACTATGTGCATATTGAGACTGACTTGGATAGGCAAGAAAAGAAGCTTTCAACAACCATCTCATTTATTTAGTACATGCACCACTTCCTTTTGACACTCAAAGATGAGCCCTACTGCTTATCTTATGTACCATTACACCAGCATTAAAACTTTCTAATAACAGACTAGATCTTTTCAAGGTACCCTCTAAGCCGAGTGACGAGCAAACATTGGACTTCCTGCAACATAGTAGACCAGGTTTAATAAATTGGTAGGACCTTGCGTCTCATTCAATTCTAACAACCGGCAAACCTTGGTCGAAGGGCAATTGCCCAGATTTGACATTGAGGGCGACGACCCAGCTGAGCAAGTGACGGGATTTACGGTAACTTCTGAGATCGTTGGACTGCAGAATCCACTTCTGAAGTGATATGAAGCGCGATTTTAGTACCTAGGGCCCATGTATCATGTGTGTGGACATGGCGTATAACATCGTACGTAGTATGCCTTTAGTACAATTCACTGCGTCTCTTAGATGGAGTCTAGGTCCAGATCAAATGGCGATTCCTTGCGCCAGACCAATGGCCTTTGTCTTATGTCTGCAACTATCTAGATTTTAATCCGCTACAGACATGGGGAAACTGGTTGAAGCAGCCAATCCATCGCCCATTGGGACGCACTCTGAGAGTACGAAGTGCGTTGCAAAGTCGCCTCGCTGTCTCATTGCATGCAAATACTGCCATTATATCCTGGAGGAGCTCCTCGACGAAGGGCTGGTGCCTGTTTTCACTAGTGAGAGTACTAGGCTAATGTGTGAGCGGTGAAGCCAGAGTGCGTGCACACGGTGTTTGTCGGAGCTACCTACACTGCGGTCCTAATCACTCTACTGCATCACACTTGTGCCTTTGCCTTGCACTCCAACCTTGACTTATCGCCCATCGGTTCCACGAAACGTCGTTATGCCTGAACTCAGGTCGGTGAGACCCAGATTGCTTCTTCTCAGACGAAATATTGACTAATTCAGATGGCAGTACCGTGACGAGCCAAGGCGGCATCGTCGTGATCGAGCTTGCGAGCGGTGTGAAGCATCATCTCCACCGCGCGTTGTTGACTCAGCATAGCGACTTCTTTAAGAGAGCTTTCAACGGCCGGTGGAGGGAAGCAAGAGAAGGCGTGGTTCGCCTCCAGGACGTTGAGAATGGTGCTTGTAAGTATACATTGACGCTGACCCCAACGTTGCTGATGCAAGTAGTCAACCTCTTCGTGGATTGGCTGTACTCTCAGAACGTCTGCTTGCTTAGGGAACTCGACGGTGACAGCAAGGACATATCGATGATCAATGCGATTGTGCTCGGTGATCGACTACTGGCGCCAGCGTTCACGGACGCGATGCAAAGATCGGTCGTCTTTGGGTTCGTCTACAGGGTCAAGGCTCCATCTTTTGCTGTCATCACTTGCGCTTACAACAATCTGCCAGCGGACAACCCTATACTCAAACTTCTCGTGGACGCACATGTCCTCTTCTACAAGGAGTCTGCTTCGGAAGCAACAACAGAGGCTTGCGATATCGCGAACGCGCTTCCGTACAGATTTCTTCTTGGTATCATGCACAAGTATGCACAAAGAAAGCAATCCGGCAAGAGAGACCGACTGCGTGAGAGCGACTATCACTGATGCGGCTCGAATTCAGGAGGGCAATAACATTGGAACGGGTTTTGGGAGGTTTGCGGTGACACGGAAGTGGGATTGGGCGTGGACGGAGGGTGATGTTTGAACGGGCATGCGACATTGCGAGTTGAAACGCAGGACACATTTCACGCGAATACGAGCCAACAAACTGCAAAACTTCCGACAGATGCAGTCCGAAAGAGCGCATTGATCTCAACGAAATCGTATGCCATGCTTGGCTCCACAGTACAGACGGCGTTGAAAGATTGTCCTCGAATCAGCATCGGTCGCTTGCATGCTTCCGATGGAAATTAGGAGGACAGCTCCATTTGCGATTTTGGCAACATTTGCATGCACTATATCCACTCAGTAGGATTCGCAGACAGCATCCACCTGAATAAAGATATTCTCCAAGTCAAGTAGACTCAGGCTTGGGCTGTCATCGTTCTGTACTGACGCCTGTCGACCATTTGGCAGCCACCAACGACAAAGGTCAGGCGACCTTTTCTTGCATCATGTTTCAGACACCCAGCCGGTTCAATCTCTCTCCACCTGCATGCTGTGCCTCACTGCCGGATAAACTGGAATACACCTGTTGAAACTCGTGGAAATTTTCGAGACTGGGGAGGGGAGTCTTGAGCCGCGAGGCGAGACGCGAGATCTGAGCATGTTCAGTCGTGAGGTGACTACGGATCCTACTGACATCTTGAAGTTGCGAGCGGCAAATGAAGTGGTAACCGTTGTTGCTCGCATCGCCGATAAATTACACTAGATTTCAATTGCCGCGGCTTTTCTGGTAGCATCCCATGGCCACAATCTTAGTTAACAAGGGCCGATATAGCTCTTGTCCGGGTTTCCCGTCGCCATTGTGAGGAGTAAAAGAGGAGCTGGCCGATGTATGTCGTCACTTTTGGAGCCGGAAAGCCTTTTCGAGACCGGGTGACTGTTTTGAGAGCTGCAAGATTGAAGCAACGCAAGCAAGTCTCAAGCTCCTGCAAGAGGTCCAAAGAGATTGCTCCGTTCTTACTCGAGGCATTTAATCAGGCTGAAGCGAGTGATTGTCTTGGAAATGCAGTCTTCACCTATCGCATGGCGACCGCCGAGCTTGAGAGTGCTGCATGCCGTGTCGTAGACCAGCCATGAAGCTGAAGTATGCTGTTCAAAGGGTGCCTGAGGGCTCGGGCGATCTGGAGATGCTACTTTGCGACAAATACCAAGCCCCATTCTCCACCAATCCCCGCATTTTGGCCGTGTGCCGCTACCACAAGCCGTCAGCACTTCTTCGCTAGGTCCGGTTTGGGCAGATGGCACTGGTGAACAATGAGCAAAAGGAGCTTTCTTGATTGGTGCAATAACTACGTCCTTGGCGGCCGATTATGAACCGACGGATAATTCCAAGGCCCAGCAGTCGGTGGACGTACCACTGTTCCCGCCCTGGCCCGCATGCGCCCAGCTCCCCCAGAAGATGTGACTTTAGCGGCCATTCTAACGGCATATTCACCGTCCAGCCATAGGACGGGTTTAGAGGAAGATCGAACGCGCGGGCGGAAGCTTGGTGCTTCCACCTGGCCTGGATGAGGTACTATCTCTCTATCAATCCTCAGACGCACGGCGATCAATCTTCGCCCTGTCTTATATCGCATAGACGGGTAGACCTGCAGCCACCCTCTGTTCCAGAGGCCTGTAATTCTTCCATACATCGCCCCACAGGCCGGGTCTTTAGTCAACGACACGGAGACATGGTAGAGGCGGTTGCTGGAATCTTACAGTTGTATACCGCCCGTCGCATCCTCGCCGAAATCCAACATCGCATCAACGGCTTCAACACTTACGGCTAACCGCACCCGCTTCGCATAGCGCGCGACACTCGGCGCTCACAACCTCAGCCTTAGATGGCGACCATGGTGCAGGCTGAGAGCGTAACCACCACGCATCTCAAGACTGCCGAGGTTACCATCGATATCCAGGAGATCCCCAGCGCGGTCAAGCCGTCGCTACTGATCCTCCACAACGAAGGAGAGGAGGACATCGTTGGCATCTTCGCAGATGTACTGGGCCAGAAATGGGAGTCTGCCGCCTCAGTAGACACCGCAAAGGCAGGGCCGCCAGAGACTGTGTACGGGTTGAGGAATGCGCTTGCAGGCACACAGCTGGAGGGTTGGGACCGGTCGAGATTGTTAATCAACACACACCGCGTGGACGGGGGATACGAGCTCGATGAGAGTCTCACAGACCGCTGTGACTACGAATACCTCTATACACGCACGCCTTTCTTTCGCCGAGATGTTTCGCGTTACCTCTCCTTGATCTTGGGGCAAATTGCGCCTCACCGAGACCTGGCAAAGAAGGCGCGTACGACATTGATCTCCACAACCTTCCCCGACGTACACGCCGCTCTACCGAATCTCGATATTCTGTCAGTCGGTGCTGACGCTATAGAGATACGAGTGGATCTGTTGGAAGAGCCACTGGCTGATGGGACCGTGAACAAGGCGCCTACCAAGGTTCCCAGCTTGAGGTATGTTGGTGAGCAGGTTATGATTCTGCGCCAACGTACAGAACTGCCCATCATCTACACTACACGCTGCACCAACGAGAATGGACGATTCCCCATGGATGACCCCAATCTCTTTTATAAATATCTGGCGCGCGCGATTCAATGGGGCTGCGAGTATATTGACGTGGAGCTGTGGTTACCAGAGGAAATTAGACGGAAGTTGGCGGAGAATAAAGGCTGCAGCAAAATCATCTCTGCGTTTCACGACTTCTCGGGCACGTTTCAGTGGACAGCGCCAGAGACACAAAGCCTTTTCGAACGGGGAGCGGTTTACGGAGATATCGTCAAGATGTATGCGCTGGTAAATTCCATGCAGGAAAATTACGAGCTTGAGTACTTCAGGTCGACTATCCAGACCAAGTACCCACATCCGCCCTTTTCGGGACTCAACATGGGTCCAATGGGACAGCTGTCGCGTACTATGAACAAGATATTCACCCCGATAACGCATCCGCTCCTGCCAATGATTGCAGCGCCAGGCCAATTAAGCGCTGCCGAGATCAACGCAGCGCTCCACACCATGGGGCAAGTTCCCAAGCAGGACATCTACGGTATTGGCAGCGTCCGGTCCACATCACAAGCGATGTTCTTCGAGAAGTGTTTCAATGAGCTCAGCCTCCCACACTCCTTCATGTTCGCACCAAGAGCGCCAAAGGCCTCGATCGAACACATCCTTCGCCGTCCCAATTTCGGAGGAGCGTACATCAATCCTCCCTTGGCGGCGTCCTCGGCTGCATACCTCCCCTCTCTGTCCAATGCAGCGCGAGCCATTGGACAAGTTGACACAGTGCTGATACGCCCAGGCCCTAACAGCTCATCTTTTATTGGGGATAACGCAAGGTGGAAGGGTATTCGCGCAACATTGACCCGCGACTTCGTACCTTCGGCTTACAGCGGCGCTGCTGCTCTGCTTCTTGCCAGCAATGAGGCTGATGCGTCGGCATCGATCTTTGCCCTGAAGAGTTTGGGCATAGGGCCCATCTATACGATAGGTTTCAAGTCGACTGGCCCACTATCGACCGATGTGCAGCCGGTACGGTCCGTTGAAGACGTGAAACGTCTACAACAACCATTTGTTATCATCTCGGCACTTCCCGCGGAGAAGTCGCTGCTTGTTATTCCTTTGTTGAAGCACTACAGGGTTGATGGGCGTAACGGTAGTACAAACGGACATGGCAGTGCGGGAGGGAAGCCCGCTGGAAAGGTGTTCGTCGACTTGGCCAGTGGGCCCCGTAAAGCTGACCCACAGGCTATTGCAACGTCGGCGGGATGGACTGCATATGGTATTAGTGACGTCTCGGCGTGGACAACTGTCGAGACGCTCAGGCAGCTTGTTGGGCAGAACGTGTGTTACGATTTCGTTCGGTTGGCATCAGGACGGGGCCTCTTTTAGAGTCGAATAATCAAGACAAGTTTGAAACAAACAAGTTCTGGTAACGATCCGTGGTTAAGATGCGTCGTGACTACGCATGCAGTGTGTCGAGCGGCATAGTCATCGATCCTGCCACCTGCATCCCTTTCGTTCACCGCCAATCATTACCGCGGATATGCCGCCTTTCCAGGCTCATGCCGGCTGGCTCGAGATGAGGGTCCCTCGTGGGCGCTGTGCACCAGAGCACTGCACACTGCATCAACCACATGCTGGTACATGCATGAGAATCTGGATTGGTTCGCTTGTGGCAGTCTCAGCTACCCCGGATTCTAGGAATTACGAACTGTATGTGCAACTTGATTACCGGCGCCAAAGGCGTGCGCTATGCCACGTGCAGAATAACGTGTGAGATGCACGCAATCTAACGCCCAAATTGCAGCGACTTGACAGGGCTTCAGCCGAGGCAGGGTTCGAAGATTGAAATAAGTGGGTGACTGAGCACTGGCCGCCATGCCCCCGGCCATGGCCTCATGATGCGTTTAGTTTTGCTGTCCTCTCCGCATCTGCCAGCACTTGGCTTTCACGGCTAAGATGCGCCTTAGCCACAGGCATCTCGGTAGCGATGAGCATGCTCGATTCGGCCCAACGGTGCTTCATTGCTGCGGCACGGCGATAGACCGAGATCGCCCATCACGCGGTACCCCAACCGTTCTAGTACTTCGTGGCATTTTGCTGCGACTCAGCACGCGAACTCGTTCCAGTCGGAGGGGGCGCTCGCTCCCGCAGATGCTCATCAAGCCTTACCGTCCGTGACCCCCCCTGCACATCTCCACCGCCAGCGGCCTTAATTTGAACTACTGCGGCTGGCGCTGTGCATGCTCGTCGTAACCGTGAGCCTTCTTCTTCCCATCTACCGTCTCGTTCACATTGTGACGGTTGCTGGCCGCCATATCATGCTTCTTTGTTGTTGCTCGCCAGCGTCATCATGTCCACCGAGGTCTCGCAATCAGCGGCAGCCGCAATGTCGAGACCGCAGATCGGTATCGACCGCTTGCCTGCCCGGCGCGTCTCGAACGAACCGCGAGAGGCCATGAACTGCAAGAGCTGTCGCAAGCGAAAGGTGATATAGCTCTTCTATGCGTTGATGGTGATGCTGACAGGCTGCTGATAGATCAAGTGCAACCGTACACGACCAACCTGTGAAGCGTGTCAAGTGTTCGCTGTTCCGTGCATCTACGGTATGCTCCATTTACCGAGGGCTTCCCGTCATGTGCTTACCCCCCTCCAGACGCAGTCCCAAAGAAGAGAGGGCCAAAGACCGATGTTCTCGAGGCCTTGTTGAAACGTGTTGATGGGTTGGAAAAGCGTCTGCATTCAGAAGGGAAAAGCGATGAGCTGGTCGAGGAGCTCACTTCTGCTATCCACGATGCTACTGACAGCTCCAAAACCGGCAAAACCTCACCGAACGCACAAGCTACCGTTGAGGTTGCGCACAGCCATGGCAATGCAAATGTCGGCAATCAGTTGATGTCGCCCATAGAACCAAAGTGCGACCTTCAATAGCCCTTGCTTGAGCTTCCATCGTGTGCTGACACCTCGTAGCATCCAAACACCAACACTTGCCCCAGACCTATTGCTAGACACCTACTTTGCGAGGATACATGGCAAGCCCTACCATGTCCTAGACGAAGCCACAACACGACAGCGGTTGCAAGCCAATCAATTGCCATCGCATTTGGCTTTCGCGATCTACGCTGTCAGCGCAAGGTATGCGTTGAATACACTTTAGTAGCAAGAGCTCAATGGCTGATCCTTGCAGATATGCGCCTCATTATGGCGGGTACAATGCCGCTGTTCGAATTGGCTCAGAGTACGCACGACGAGCACGGTTGGAGCTCGACATTGACGAGCCCTCGATCGAGGCTCTGCAAACATTGATGTTGCTTGCGCAGGCGAGTTTCCAGTTGGGAAAGGGCAAGAAGACATTCATGCTTCTCAGTATGGCTCGTGGCTATATGCAGCTGGACAGCTAGCTAACACAGACCCCAGACGCCGCAACAAGTATGGCTTTTGCCCTAGACCTCCACCGCGAACTTCCTCAGGGTATGAAAGTAACACCCGCCGAACGAGAAGGCCGGCGGCGCCTCTTCTGGTCATGCTACCTCATGGATCGATTCGCAGCCACTGGCTCCAAGCGCCCCTCGTTAGTTCCGGACGAATCGATAGTCCTTCGCATGCCGAGCTGGCAGTTGCATCCTGGTGCGATTCTGCTGGAGGGTGATTACTTTCCAAACGGACAGAACCTGCAATACATGGGTGGCTCTGGAAAGGGCGGTCAGGGTAGCATGGGTATGCTCATTGGCATTGCCAGGATATTAGGGATAACGAATCGCTATCTCGCTGCTGGAGGGGTCAAGGGCGACTCCCACTTCCCCTGGCACTCGCTCTCGAACCTATCCAAGATTCGACAGGAACTCGATATCTGGGCTTCAGAAACACAGGATACATTCACCTCCATTGAGGCACTGTTCGGTCAGCCTGACAGTACCATCCTGGTTCTCTCAAAGCTGGTGTATCATTTGATACATTGCTTGATATACCGGCCATTCCTACCCGTCGATCTTGCAGAACTCTCATCAACATCACAGCACCAACCGTGGCAGATAGAGGCAACGAACTTGTGCTTCTTACATGCTAACGCGATTGCTGAATTGGTCGAAATCGGTAGGGCGTCGTCCATCATTGACTGGCCCGCTTTCGTCGGTTACTGTGTTTGCACAGCTGGCACTATCCATGTACATGGAGCGCATTACCCTGCTCGGGAAGGTGAAGTGTTCTCAGTTAGTGCAGAATTCCTGTCTCGTGAGATGCAGCAGCTTTCTGAACTACGTTTTATCTGGGCTGGCGCGCAACACCAGCGGGAAACACTGCAGACCATCTATGGGTGCCACTCTGAGCTTGTCACTTCGCTGGCAAGCAACCCAATGCGCTTTTCACCTGTCTTCCAACTCGAAGACTTCTTCGATAGGTACCCGGGGCAGGTGTTTGATGGCTCTCATGTTACGTTCACCGATATCCAAGTCGAGTCCATCCATGAGAGGTGAGCACCAGGTAGACCATAATGCACATTACATACTAACAAGTCGGCAGCCTTGCGACCTACAACATCGAGCAGCGCAATAATATGTACATGAGGAGCGGCATTGTAGGCAGCTCCCAGGGATACCAGCAGCAACAGCCTTCTCAAACACAGCAATCACACTATACCAACGGCCAGCCTAACAAGAGGCGCAGAGCAACCACCTCCAAAGTAACACCTCAGATCCAATCAGCACCTCTCCCAACACCCACTTCTACCACATACCCTCCTAATGTCAAGACGTCGAGACCTTCCGATGCCGGACTTTCCGAGCCAGCCTCGAATCCAAGCCCCGGCGATACAAGGGTGAACGGACCGACGAATCTGCCTTTTACACCACCACCAAACAATAGCACATTGAACATGCCGAACGTTAATCACGGCGCTGGCACTGGGCAAGGCGGAGGTCTGGCCCTTCCTTTCAGCCCAAATTTCTCATTCTCGCCACTTCCGCAATTTGCGAGCCTGGCACCGTCGCCTGTGCCTCGCCCGGCGAACCATGATTCGAACCAGGACAACTCCATGTCTCACTTCGATCCGATGCTCAGCATGCCGACGCCGTACGACCAACAGCCGACGCCAGGCGCTGGCAGCACGTCGGGTGCATCAGTGCACACAGATCCTGACAGCAAGGATCCCTTCCTCAGTCTACTGGAGCAACTCGCAGAGAATGAGGTTAGTCGAGGCGGGCCCAGCGAGCTGGACTTCTTCTTGAGTGGGCAGAGTGGGTAAATACTCACAGCTGCCAAAAGAGGATACACCCCCGGGAGAACCTCCGCGATCTATCTCACCTGTTTGTGGCATCAATACGGTGCCCACATTTCATGATTTTACTTCGCTCCAGCAAACATTCGATAGCCTTTAGAGCTACATCAAAGCCCCTCTTTCAGGGAATTACAGGCTGGGTCAAAAGACGACGTATTGTTGTTATCACTTTCTTCGTCAGCAGCGAGGCGCTTTGGAGTTTTGAAATTTGGCGCAGTCATAGACACAAGCATCATGGTCCACAATCATGAAAACTGGTCACGGTGATTTCTCCGACATTACACCAGTCATATTGTATTTGTATAATGAGACAATATCATTGCCTCGCAGCAGCTATGCTTGCGACGCCCTTCATATAACCACATTGATCACCATGCTTAGTCTTGCAGCGTGAGTATGCTGAACATCCTCATCAAGAACAGGTACATCAACCTCGGTGACAGCGCCGACCCACCTCTCCTCACGCCACACCACATGGAGGATTGCACAGATGATCAGCTTCCACAGGCCGTGTCCTGGTCTTTGACAGAGCACGCGTATGGTCGCTCACGGACCTGCTGCCCAGAATAGCAGCGCAACCGGCCCGGCCGCGGAAACCCTCCCGAGACAGCATAGCGCTCAAATCCAATCCATGTTGTCTGGTCGAGCTGGACGAAAGGAAAGGAGCACCATCCTGGTCATCGTACAACGGTCAAACCCCGGTACTCGTGCTGCACAGACTCCCCCAGATCTGCTCGACCAAATATCCCGGTTTCAGGCCCCCCTGGCTGATGTGCGTGCGCGCGACCGCGAAGGCGAATGCGAGAATGGGTGGGCAGGGGGCTTGCGTGCGAGAAGCTGCATGGGAGATGAGAGGTTCGCTGCAGTGAGCCCTGTGCTACCGTACCACCAGGAGAATTTCGCAGCGGCGACAATGGGGACGTGTGTTGCTGCCATGCACTCTGGCGGCACTGCACTGCACGCAGTCGAGTGTTACACACACACACACACGAAGTATGCTATTTTCGAGCTCACGAACACTTCACTACGCAGCCTTAGGAAAAGTGATCTAGTCCAGCATACTCAAACAGACATCATCTGAGCGTATCGTATCGTATCTATCCACCCTCATCCACGCTCACCGTTCACACACCCTGAACCCCCGACACCACACGCCCCCGATCCTGCACCTCACCCGAATCGCTACCATCCAGCCATACCCACCCTCCCCCCTTCAATGCCTCCCCCGCCGCTTCCCGCCTGTGCTCCTCCTCGTGGCCAGGTCTAGACAATCAGGAAGAGATCAGCAGGGCACCGCACGCACTAAACCGCACTAAGCGCGGACGACGAGGCTCCGGGCAGGGGAGGGAGTAACACGCATATCTCCATCTAGGTACGTAGGGCTGGCATGGTATGGGTGGTGATGACATGGGATCAGGGTGAAGGGGGTGTTCGATCTGCGGGGCGGATCGTGCGGGAGACGATTCGAGAGGGGAAAGGAGAGCTTCTGGAATGTGATGCGATGTTGAGAGTGCAGGGCAGGGTAGAGCGTAGCAGGGCTGGAGGGGTGGTGGTGGTGGGTGGGTGAGATCAGATATAGCCGATCCTAGTTATAGGAGAACGTAGGTAGGTGAAGGGCGCTACGTCTTAGCTGGCCTATGGTTTTGCTTGTTTGCTTGCGCATGGGTTACTGCTGTTGAGCATACTCGGCTCCGGTATGTATGTCGTCGGATCAAGGCGCGAACGGCTATATTGCATGCATGTAAAGTGCAAGGCAGGCAGGCGAGACAGCGGCTGCAGGCGAGGCGAGACGAGATGCGGGGGGAAGCTCGTCCCTTCTACAGGGCTGTCTGGGGAGGTGGATTTGCTTTTTGTGCGATCTAATCTCATATCAAGGATCTAAACGGTGTGAGTAGATGCGTTGGACCTGCGTGATGGCTATGTGCCTGAATGAAGTATGTTTCACGTATTCGTGTTGGGATGAGGAAGTGTTGCGATGTGGGTAAGGATGGATTGGTGTTTGAATTGATCTATACAGAATCACTATGTGTGGACGCCTGATCTACCGCTTGCATCGTGGTTCAACTAGCTCAGGGTACTGACTGGACACTTAGGTCATAGTGACAAGCTCCTCGGCAGAGACTGGGTGGATGGCCTGTGGAGAGCATTAGCAATGGTTCTCACTTGTGAAAGCGTTCGCTTCCCCGCAGCCGCACGCTTGCATGCTTGCGCGCATAGACGGCGCGCACTGCCACGCATAGTACCTGTTGCCATAGCATACAACCCACGTGGTTGCGAAAGTGGAAAGAAGGAAATGAGAGGTTTCACACTTACCACACAGTTATCGAAGTCTTGCTTTGTGGCGCCCATCTTGATTGCCACACCGAAACCCTGTAGAATCTCGCTGCTGCCCTGACCTAGGATGTGCAGACCGACGACCTTCTCTTCCGGCCCGACGCAGATGATCTTGTATGCTGTCGGCTGCTTCTCCTCAGGCTCCATCATGGCGAAGTACATGGCCGTGAACTCCGTCTTGTAGATCTTGACCTTGTCACCGTACTTCTCACGCGCCTCCGGCTCGGTCAGACCAATGGAACCGATTTCAGGGTGGGCGAAGACTACGCTGGGGATGTTCTCGTATACAAGGTGTGCGTCGTTCTTGCCACCGAACAGGCGATCTGACAGACGGCGACCAGCAGCGATGGCGACGGGGGTTAGCTCGTAGCCTCGGTCGCAAACATCGCCGATGGCGTAGATGTTCTCCAAGGATGTGTTCTGGAAGTCGTCAGTTACAATGTGGCTCTTATCGTTGAGCTTGATGCCGAAGTCCTTGATGTGGAGGTCTTCAATCTCAGGGTCACGACCAGTCGCAAACAGGACGGCCTCAACCTCGACGGTGCCCTCCTTTTTCGACTCCTTCTCCTGGTAGGTCACGCGCTTCATGCCGTTGCCAATGTCCTCGACCTTGGTGATCGAAGTTCCCTTGTATAAGTTGATACCCTGGCGCTCGTATTCCTTTGTGACGGCATCCTGGACCATAGGATCGAATGTTCGCAGAAGCTTGTCGCCACGGATGAAGAAGTGTGTCTTCGTGCCCAACGCGTGCAGCATACCGGTCATCTCGACACCAATATATCCTGCGCCACTAGTAGCAATGCTCTTGGGCTGCTGCTCGAGGTCAAAGAAGCCATCGCTGTCGATGACAAGCTCCTTGCCAGGAATGTCAGGCTTCTTGGGACGACCACCTGTTGCGATGAGGATGTGCTTCGCCTTCACGCGCTGGGTGCCTCCGTTCTCGAGTGCGACCTCGACCTCGTTCTTGGCAACGAACTTCGCACGTCCCCTGATGTGCTTGATCTCATCCTTGTCGAGGTTCCTCTCGTAGATGCCGTTCAGACGCTTGACATAAGCGTCACGCTTGTTCTTGAAGTATGGCCAGTCGAACTCAGGCTGCTCCTTGACCTGGAACCCATATGCTTTTGCGTCCTTGAATGTCTCTGCGATTGCCGCAGCGTTCCATGTAACCTTCTTGGGCACGCAGCCCACGTTGACGCAGGTACCGCCGTAGCGGCTCGATTCGATGGCGACGACCTTTGCGCCGTGCTTCGCAGCTCGTCGTGCCGAGGCGATACCTCCACTGCCGATACCGAGGACGAGGTAGTCAGCCTCTTCGGTGTTGTTGACGGGGGCCATTCTGACTGTCGATGTGGAGAAGTGGGATGATAGGTTCGAGAGGCGCGCAGAAGCCAGTGTTATCTTTGCGGTAGTTTCAAAGTGGGACCGTGACCAGAAGCTCGTGGAAGGAGGGGTACTGCGTGCGAGACTCGGTGTATGAGCTCGTAGCCTACAAACAATTGTTCTACGCATTAATGCAGGAAGTGGGGTACAGCCTCAACTTATAAGATGACGCAAGGACAGCTAAGATGGATTTGCAATTGGCTTTTAGTAAGCCTAGCGGTACGGGGTTCCAAATGCAGAAAGGCTTCACTGCTTGGTGAGCAGCCAGCGAATGTGTGGTCTAGAAGTCTGAACGAATGATTGTTGACAATCAGGGACCGAGCTCGTCACTATGCAACGCGCTGCGCGACTTGACCTGTACGTGGCGCGCAAAGAACACGAAAATGTGTGGTAATCGGCTTTTCCAGCATGGCGATGACGGAGCATCAAAGTCAAGTGCGGAAGGCTTGCATGCCGCTAGTCCTCTTTCGATAGCTCTTTCGCTGACCTCATCGATCCCTAGCTGCACGACAGCTCGTATGATCACGCTTTCTGGTGCAATTCCATACATTCACGACAACAAGGACAATAGTCGCAGTGCGAAACCACTGTTCAGCGTCTAGCAAGGCCATCGGTATCTTCTTTCAAGTCCAGAGAACCCCCAAAAAGCGCCTGTCGCTGGCCAATTGGAAAGTCGGAAAGATGGGAGGTAGATTGTCCACACCCAAGGGAGCTGATGGCTTAAACGAAAGCTCAAAACCACATTCGAACAACGCGCCTGCCCGCCTTTCGCGGGGTCGCGGTATCGTCAATGGCAGAGTGGGTGCTCCTTAATTGTGACAGCACGTCCACGACTGAACGCACGTAGACCATAATGGCACCTTTAGCTGCCCTCACGATGGCCGGTATACTCTTTGTCTACGCAAGAACATCGATACGCGCCGCCAAATTGAACGCTCAGAGGCACAGAGAAGCAGATGGTGGACAGATCAGTTGGCACAAAGAGAGCCTGCGACGACATGGACAACTCGAGCGCGTGGAAGACGACCGCAGTACCTTGAAGGAAGCTCTTGCCGGTAGCTTCTCACGGGACAAGACAAAGAAGACTGGAGCGGGCACTGAGGAGAAGCGTACAGAGTACTCCAAGGATGAGGAGGAGCTGCGCAGGATCATAGGCAAAAAGGACTGATGGCAGCACTGCAGTTCTGGACCAAATGCTTTGAGGTGCTGGCGTTTGCTTTGAGGTATTGGGGTTAGGTGTCCGTTCCATGGCCAGATTTCTTCGTATAGTGTCTGGAGGTTTTCAGCATACAGTGAGCCGTACAGGGCAATGAGGGCGAGAGACAGTGCCACGTGCAGTCAGACTCTCAAACTGATAGCAGGCTTGGCACTGCAATCATGTGGAGATGGCATGATACAACTAAGCTCTACAGCTACCGTGGGTGGGTAGTACATCCGCGGCCGGCTGCTTCTGTCATACACGATGGCTGTGTACCATTCCATACTTCAGCAGCACACATCTCACGCACTGGGCTGCAAGACATCGACCGACGGGTGTTGCTCATAGACATGTAGTGCAGAAGGTGTAGCGAACCAAGTGGAAAGCGCAGCATTCGATGTGTCGATGCAATTATTTGGTCAAAGTCTGATTCGTCGAGCTCTTCAGAGGTGGTGCGGCTTCCAGCTTCACATGCTCATGATTGGAAGACCCCGCATTTGACCAGAGCCATGGAACCCGAAGCTGTACCACCAAATCGAGCATCACAGCGGGTCTGTAGCAGCAATTGCATTACCAAGAGCGAGCGCATACCTCGGTGACAAGCAAGTGAATTGTGGAGTGTTTGTGTCTCGCATGAGTGATTTGTAGGCTCCGGTGAAGAGCCATGTAGTTTGGTAGATCACGGCGAAGGAACCAATCGCGACGATTTAGGGCGTTAGAGCTCGACCCCTCCAAGCATCATCGTGCTCCCAACTCGAGACGCAACACAGCCAAACCTCAGCCATTGTCACCTTTCCTCCTTCGCAGCCATACAAACAAACACTCGACCGCCGTCGCGCACCGCCGTCGCGCCCCACGCCCACGTCGATCTGACCTCAAAACGGTCTTGATGGAGCTTGCCCGGCTACTGGCCCAGTCGCGATTGCCGTAGGAAGACACCGCGTCTTCCACAGCTAGCGATAGCCAGTATGCCTGAGCAGGAGGAGGGAAGACAGCAGCTCAACGCCATTGCCAGGCCGCCGCGAGACTTTACGGACGTGTCACGGGCTGCACTGCGCAGCGAGCAGGCCAAGCGATGGACCAAGAGATATAGGACTGAGGTCGCAGCGAGCTCTAGCAGTCTCCTGTCGACAGTCGTCGCGGTACGCTCAATGCTCAGGATGTGTCTTAAATGAGGCTTCTGCTGACTGCTCACAGTATCCCCTTGATTCTGTGAAGACGCGCCTACAAGCGTACGTGCACGTCATTGACTTGTGCAAGCACTACTGACCTCAATAGCTACAAATTCAACTCGTTCACCGACTGCGTGCGCCATACGTATCAGACTGAGGGCTTGCATGGATTTTGGAGAGGTACAGCTGCAGATTGTGAAGTTTTGGACGTGGCTAACTCTGGCTGCGACAGGCGTTTGGTCTCCCCTGGCAAGCATCACCCTGGTCCGAACGGTCTCGTTCTCCATCTATCAGCGCTCAAAATACACTATCGACGACTGGATATACCAAGCAACTGGGAGTTCGCCGCTTGTAACTGCGAATACGAAGGGCGCATGGCCTACACTCTCGACGATATCATGCTTTGGACTTGCAGGAGCGACGGCTGGCGCCACAATCACAGCGATTGCGTGTAGGTTACAGGTACAGCTCCTCCAGCCATGTCTAAGCTGACTTTGATATAGGCCCCTTCGAGTTAACAAAGCTGAGCGCTCAAATTTCTGTCCTGATGGCGGACCGCAACGATGGCTGTAAACAGAATGATGCGATAAGAAAGAGCTATCAGAATCTTGGAACGTTCAAGACGGCGCAAAATTTGGTCAGACATCGTGGATGGACAGGCCTTTATTCAGGTTTCCACTTGCATCTTTGTAAGTAGCTTGGTCGAGCGCCTCACACAGATCAAAAACTGACGAACTGCAGTGCGAGATTCTATCGGCACGGGTATCTACTTTGTCACGTATGAAAGCGTAAAGCAGATCCTGGCCAATGCTCGAGGCACGTCTCCAACACACCCCCTGGCTGTAGTAATAGCTGGAGGACTCTGTGGTCTGGTCAGCTGGGCATGTGTAAGCGCTCTTCTCACGATGCCGAGTACAAAATACTCACTTAGACCCAGATCTTCCCCATCGACACAGCAAAGAGCATCTACCAACGTAATTGCCTTGTCGGTGGAAAGGACAAGCAGACACGACCCAAGATCCAGTTCCTCAATCCACGAATGTACCGAGGTACGTAAAGTCTACGAGCCTTCAACACCTTCGCGCTCAACTAATCCGTTCTTAGGCCTGGGCGTCTCCATGTCCCGCTCGTGCGTCGTCAACGCGATTTTCTTCACCGCATTCGAATTCACCAAGAAGCGCATCAACCGTATGGAAGTCGACGAGGAGCTTCTGCGTCGCCACGAAGAGCTCGACTGATCCAGCACGAACTCACGTGCTTTCTCGTATGTATATTGCATAGGTTTTGGAGTAGGATAGTGCACACAGTGGGTAGCACTTGGGAGTTTTATAGGCGCCCACAATTGTATGTAAGGTAGCATTTGATCGTGTATTTGTTCGTTGGCATAGCATTGAATAGGATGGTTGCTTTTGTGTTGACTATCTATCTGCTTGTTTGTGGGGTTTGTGAGTGAGTACATTCTTGCACCTCATGCTCGTGTCCGGCTGTTCAAGTATGTTTTCTGGTTGTTTCGTTTTCCGGCCACGTCTTCTTCACTTCCAGGATGTCATCTTCCTGGCCTTTTCATGCTGCGAACATTCAGTGCGCCGTCTTCTCACATGTGGCGGTCCCAATCCCTCCTCAACCCTTCACGTCGAGACCTTGGGATACTTGTCGATGCGCGGAACCTTGCACTTCTTGCCGCGCTCCTCCGTCGTGTGATTGTGATAGTCGCAACGATCCAGTTGTTTCCACGGGACGTATCGTATGCGCATGTACCGAAGGGCGACACCTAGTAAGAAGGCATGAGGTAGCTCATCGCGAAGCGCGAGCTCTCCATTCTCCTCTCTTCGGAGAGTGTTGTACTGCAGGCGTTTGTTGATGAACATCGTGGGTGAAATGATCTCTGATCAAACATATCACTAATCGTATGCTCCAATGTCTGCAGTGATTATCAATAAACGCCTGCAGTACAACACTCTCCGAAGATAGATTCTTAAAGGCGTATATGACCGCGCTGTAAAACGGGGCGTGCTCTCCAGAGATAAGACAGTCAACAAGAGCGTTCTCCGAAAGTCTCAAGAACGTGGGAGCCTGGAAGCGATCACCGAACTCGCATGCCTTGACTCTGCCCAAATGTAATGCGCAGCCTGCTTTTCCAGGTTCGTTCTGGGCAAATTTAACGCTTGTTGGGTAGCGCTGTGTGTACAGCCATTCGACAAAGATTTCAACTGCACATACTGTAAGTAAAGGTAATTCAAGTTTACACCGCGACAGCTTACAGGTTTCGCAGTCAACGTCGTCCAGACGTATAGCTTTCTCCGCCGCCTCCTTCCAATTGCCAGTCAGAGCGCGCACGAAGAACTCTGAGTGGCGTAGAAGCAAACCAGGGTGGACAAAGTACTCTCTGCTTTCGCTGCCGACTTTGAACTTGACAACGTCGTCGCGCATGATCTCACTGTAGGTAACGTCAACTGTTTGCTTCTCGCTTGCTCGCTGCTGCTGGTGTGAGTGAAACGCACCCGTAGCGAAGGGTCAGTACTTCCATACTCGTTGGGCAGGTGTTTTGCGCACGTGCGGTTTGAGATGATGCTGTTAAGTCTGAGGTGGGATGTTTCGACAAGGCGGCAGAGAGCAGATTCAGCGCCAGGTGAAGGTGAAGTGAGGAAAGTGATACATGCTGGGGGCGGAGCAAGCTCGATCTCGCTGTAGCCAAATGAAAGACGTAAGCAAGTGACTGGTCCGCGAATTGGGAGTCAATACAAGTGTGGTCGGGTATTCATTTGTTGCCAGAGCATTGATTTATTTTCTCTGTGATCACTTTGACTGCTTCGATGTCGATACCTTCCGCATGGCTGCCAAATGGTAGAATCCATCTTCTCAACCCTCATCTTTACATTATAGCCCAAAATTTTCCGCTTCAGGCAGTGGTAGTTCTTCCCTGTTCGTCGGGTTTCGTCTTCCATCAAACACCGGAGTCAGAAAAATTGAGCAGTGGCCGATATTGACACCACTTCTGTCCGTGTCGCCTTGCATGCATTCCGGTCCTGAAATAGCGGGCGCGATGGAATGAACCGACGCGAGGTACTTCACATTGGTTACCTCTCCTATCCCCCTGCTTGTGTCGGTGGTAGTCGCAAGGATCAGGAGACTGCTCGTCCACAACGTCCCGCATTCGACCGTACCTCAATGCAATGCCGAGTAAGAAGCTGTGAGGAAGATGATTGCGAAGTTCCAGCTCCTCTGCAACGAGATCGTCAGAAGACTCAGACCAACTGAAGCAATGCTTGTCAATCAGCAATTGTAGCACAGGATTGCTCGATGGCAAATGGTTGAAAGCGTAGATAACGGCCTTGTAATAAGGCGGACTATCAGTACCAATGATGTGGTCAACGAGTGCGCTCTCAGACAGTTTCAGGAACTCGGCGGCTTGAAGGCGATCTCCCAGAACACACATCTCCAGCCTGCGAAGATGGTTGTGAAGGACAGCACCTTCGTGAATTTCCTCATACTCTTCGCTGAATCGATCGTCTTTCGGATATTGTTGTGTGTAAAGCCACTCAAGGAACAGCTCGACTGCATTCGGTCAGTGAATGAAGGGAATACCAGAGGCAGATTACCTACAGGTGTCGCATTTGACATCGTCCAGCTTGATAACGCGCTCTCTGGACTCTTTCCATGGACCGTTCAGCGTCCGCTTGAAGTACTCGGAGTGCTGTACTAGGAGGCCAGGGTGTACTGTGTACTGGTTGCCATATGGTCCAACCTCGATTTTGATCACATCGTCACGCAGATGTGCGCTGTGTAGGCACTTAGCGAGTGTATATCGTTGGTGAGATCTGGCTATTGATACATACCCAAAAGGTTGTGTAGTGCGGGACGTCATGGTTCAGTGAGATCGTGGTGGTTCTTCGTTGAGGTGAGAGCGAGGACGAAGTACTTATACAGGAGTGGGTTGCTGAAGGTCAGTGCAGAATTGAAATGAAAGTGAAAGATTAATGTCCTCCATCTTTGTATTTAGAAGATTATGTCTGATTTTGTTTCACTGCATCTTGAGCGGGCTTGAAATCTACCCTACAACCATAACCGCGATTTCCCTTTGTTGAGACTGCACGCCCCGGATGTTCATTTACGGACATGATCGTCACTGTCGCCTTCGAAGTTTTCGTCAAGGTCGTCCTCGAAACCTTCGTCAAGGTCGTTCTCGAGGTCATTTTCCGTCTCTAGCCATGCTTCATAGCACGCGTTCGTCTCTGCTGCTGAGTCATGCTCGTGGTAGTCGCAAAGCTGCATCTCATTCTTGACGCCTTCCTTCGTGATCCTCATGTATCTCAGCATGACATCTTCCAAAAACTCGAGCGGGACGTTCTTGCGGGTATCGATCTCGCCAGATGATTTATCGGTCATTTCCGCATAATCGTCGAATCGGAGGCAGTGCGCATGGACGATTGCTGTTAAGATAGGGCTTCCATAACGCAGATGCTCGTATGCGTACGTGACCACATCGTAGAAAGCAAAGTCCTCCTCGACGAAATGGATTACCAGCGCACATTCAACAACATTGCCGAAGGCTGTAACGAGGAATTGATCTGCAAACTTGCGAGCCTTCAGCATACTCATCTGGAAAGTCTTGAGCTTCAGCTTCATGTGTGAGGTGAAGTTCTCAATCCAGTCTGAGTACTTCGCCGGTAGCCTTTGCGTGTACAGCCAGTGAACGAAGACGTTAACTATCTCAAGATTAGCATATGGTCCATCGCGAGTCATTCGAGTCAACGTACAGGTGCCGCAATCCACATCCTCTAGCGTGATCAAGCCCCCTTCAGCTTCTTTCCAGCCGTGATTGAAAGCACGGTCGAAATAGTCGCTGTACTGCGCTAACAACCTTTTGTGCAGATAGTAAGAAGTGCCCTCACAACCGATTTTGACAATGACGATGCCGTTGCGCACGTAGTCACTTCACGAGAGTTACCTGTGGCTCAAGAACAAGGGAAATGGCCCGCATACCTGATGTTAGGTGTCGACGACATCTTGCGACACCAAAGAACTCAGCTGTAATGTATATGGGAAGCAGGAGCGAGGCCCATTTATAGGCAATCTTGACAAAGGAGATCGCGCAAGCTCCGGTAGGGAAGGCAAACAGCAAACGACAGATTGGAGGACAAGTTAGACGCTGCTGGAAATGACCAGGAGTGAGAGTGAGAGTGAGAGTGAGAGTGAGAATGAACACAGAGATCGAATGCTCGCGCAGTCAGAACTCCCTGCAGCAAATTAGACACAACACTAAGATTAATCCGCTGTGAGAAGTAGAAACAAGGCATTTTGTTTAAGCTGCAGTACTTTATTTTTAGTAGCTACAGCCTTAACACAATACACTGAACACATTATGCTCCTTTCTTATACGTTTCACGAAAGGAGTAGATTCCCAATGCCTTAATAACGCCAGAACGCCAGAACGCCAGGTTGAAGACCTAAAGCTAAGCCAGTAGTCTTCCATGTCGAGCGCGTCAAGTACGACTTCTTAGCCTGCATCTTACTATAGCGCATCATGACACGCACAAGGAAGTCGTGCGGGAGCCTCTGACCTTCAATCTCTGCATTCTTCTCAATCGTGTACTTGTAGTTTCTGCAATGGGCTTCTACCAGAACTCTCGGAAGAGGGTCGCTATCAGGCAGATTCTCGAACGCAGACTTGGTGGCTTCGACGTAAGGCGAGCGTTGGGTCATGGGCGAGAGCAGAGCTTCGGTAAGCAGCTGCAGTATAGCAGCCTTGAGGTCTGGCACTTCAAAGCGATCACCCAGACTGTATATCTTTGTCATTTCCAGCTGCCTGTCGTCGTGTGGTTTGCTCCCAATAATGAAGTCTGGGAGTGTACGTGTGTAAATCCAAGCCACGAACATGTCAACTGGTCTCTGTTAGATACCTCTGTCTTCGATATCTTCAATTGTGATAAATTGTTCATTAGCTTCCTTCCATGGCGCGGTGAAAGCTCTCTCGAAGAATTTTGACTGGCGGATGAATAGTAACCTGTGGAGCTTGTATTGGGTACTCCTTAGCTCGAGATTGATCAGAACTAGGGCGCCTTCACGCGCAGCCTCGCTAGTAAGAGTTAACGACAAGCCCGCGAAAGATTACTGTATGATCGGACGCACCTAATGGAGTACTGTAGCATATTCATTATGCAAGTGGTGAGTAGGTTGGCGTAAATGTCGACGACAAGAAGACAGAATCGTGGTTGAGAGTTGCCCCAGTGACCACATGTGGCTACGACCACGTCACACTTTCAAAAGCCAGGGCCACTCAAATTGAAGGCGGTACTGATGATAAATACAAACGAGATCTTTTCAATCACCTGTCTATTGCTTCTATATGCCCGAGTTTTCTAATGTAATCAACGCTGCTTTGTGTACGGATCTGTCCCGAGAGATGCTCTCACAGATGGTGAGTCAGTGACTTCCGTAAGTCTGACGAAACGCGATTTGACTTGCTCGTCTCCAAACCTGATCTCCACGCAATCGTCCCCGGTGTGATCTTGGATTCTTCGGCTGCTATCTATGCTTCACGACAAAGCTCACACCTCTGGCGCTCTTCCTGAGAAGTATGAATATGATAATGACCCTCATTGAGCTCCGTCACCACCTTGGCATCGCCGTTCATACGATCTACGAGCCTCCACACGAAATGCGATGATAGATCATCACGTTTGCCCTTGATCTCTTCTTCGGGGTCGCTAAACCCCCCGTTTCTGATGTAGACGTCTGCCATTGCAACCAGCAGTGCTTCTTTCGCCGGTCTCTCCTCAAGCAAGTCCTGGGCCGCTATAACAGTCGTGCAATACAAGCGGTGGTCCGACGAGATGAGCCAGTGAATCAGATCGTGTCGAACTGCCTCAGCAAAGGATTCAGACTGAATGCGTTCGGCACACGCACAGAGATCCAGACGTGATCTCTGGAACTTGGCCTGCTCATCTGGTCTCAACTGCCCTGGATCTGGGAGCTGCTGAGTATCGAGCCAGTCCCAGAATATATCGACTGCCAGTATAAGTAACGATGTTTGATGTGTAGGTGTCGAACTTACAGGCTTCAGGGGTCCACCCGGCCAACCGCATGTATCGTCTGTTCGCATGTCGCAAGACATTCTCGAAGTGCTTCGAATGCTTAATGAGAATGCTGGCTCGAACCCAGTAAGTTTCCTCTTCGAAACTGCCTTTTCCATCGTCATGGATTATCACCGCCACTATTCGGTCATCACTTGTTATTCTGGAAGCTGGTCAGCTTCTTGAAATGTTTCGGTGAAAATCAGCTACTTACCCACATGCAGACCGCCGTGGGCGCGGAAAATTCACCATGATGTTCTGTTTGGTTGTTCTTGTTGTTTTGGATGTCAAGTTCGATGTGATGGAGCAACAACAGGTTGAACAGCCTTGGGGGGCGTACTTATAGAATTGTCTGCAAGAAGACAAACAGGACGAGATGTTGTACACCTCCTGAGATGGAGGGAAACGACAGGCTTCGAGGGAAAGGCAGACAACTACAGCAATCATGTCAGGAAGTGCGACACCAAATACTGAACATGAAAACTTCATCCGTAGCAACAGAGGCGTGGAACAAACCTTAAACAAGCGGCGTCCATGTGTTTGCTTCAATGGAAGGCTTGATATTATACGCAACACCATTCGGTCAAACTTTTGATCTCTGGCCCTGCTGTGGGCGAACTGCTAGTCGAGCATGCTAGGAAGCAATTGCTATGTTTTCATCTGGCATGCAGATTGTCAGAGTGCTCCGCAATCAACACACAACCAGGATGATGCACTCAACCATTGACATGTTATTGATGCATCGAGCGTTGCGATGCCGAGAACTGCAATTGATGAAAGCATAGCGGGAAAATAATTGGGAAGCCATCAAAGACATCTCTGATAATGTATATGTATATCTAAGTCTTAAGATGAGCGTGTACAATTCCGAAAGGCTGCAAAGGGCCACCAGTCCTTCAAGACCAACGCCGCGCTTGTTCGCATCGATGCAATAACAAGGAATCTAACGCAATCGATTGGTATTACCGTTTTAAAGCATGTGCCAAACACCAAACCGCTCGGTGTCCAGCAAGACGTCTACTGACGCTTCCAGAACTTGACGCCACGCGCTGGACGAGCGTCTGTGGACTTGTTCTCCACGACAGGGTCAGCGATGCCGTCCCTGGTATACGCCTTCTCATTGCCCCTCTTGCGACCGGTCTTGACGTCGCGACGACTGGCGCAGCAGCAGCACAGCCCCATCTGGACCAACCACGCAAAGATGGTCATGGCGCTGGCAACCCACATGAAAGCAAACATAGTGGTGCCGATCTTCGCGCCGATGTTCAACTCAGCCACGCCACTAATAGTGTTCTTGAAGATGACGAACATGACAGTTGCGAGGACAGAGGCGACGGTGGTGAAGAGCGCGTTGAGGAAGGCGAGGATCGCGACGGGTAGCGCAAGCCAGCGGGTGAAGACGGACAGGGGCATGATGAAGATGAGGACGAAGGAGAGTACGGTGCCGGTCAGGAAGAGGCCGAACATCCAGTTAGATACGAGTCTAATCAGGTCGAGGATGTCGTTGATATCCGCAGGCAAATTGACTAGGATGTGTGAGCGGTAGTAGTCAATGTTGTAGTATAGCAGACTTACTCGACGCTCCAGCGAGCAGCTCATTACGCAGAATCTCGACGGGATTGAACCAGTACAATGTCTTGGGAGGCGAGCAGTATGTGACGCCATCGCCCTTGTAGCCTTCACAGAAACCCCATAGTCCGACCTGATAATAATCGTGCAGACCCAATGTTTGCGCAATGGTGTTGATCAGGGCGAAATTGGGCACCGACGACGGGACGACATTGCTGAGGTCGAGACGGATGAAGTACCAATCGCGAAGTAGCGTTTTGTTGTATGTACCACTGATTTGCAGCAGAACGAGGAATATGACGGCGACAAAAAGGAAAAAAGATGTAATCAGGGCCCAGGTTTTGCGTGTCCGCGTCGCTCGCTTGAGCTGCGCCTTTGAGAGTTCAGGATGGCCTTGCTCGACGGCTGTGGCAGCCGAGTTCTCAGACCGGCGGCGCCCGAAAAGACCCATGATGTCCAGAACCCAGCGACGAATGTACGAGAACGTCTAATGCTGAAAGAAGAGGGAAGGCAGGGTCTGTTGTTGTGAAACGATAACACTGTCGCGAATCCTGAATCTGGGGCTCCCTACCTAATACGCGTGGTCGGGGCGGTCTCAATTTTTATGGAGATGGTCTTAGGCCGCTATGACGTGGATGCTTCTAAGGATGGGTGTTGCGCAACGACGACACGCAAGCCGCCGGGTGGTCGAGGCGAAGCCCTAAGAACCAAGGCCGAGCCAGCAATTGGCCAACAAAACCGCCGGCGTGCTCAGGAAACGCGCTTGCTGAGCGTTGAGAGAGGTTCCAGAACGACGCGTCAAGTTGAGGCTGGCGGTGACGTCGTTCTTTCTTTATTCACATTTTCCGAAGGTACGAACGAGCCCCTGATGCATATCAACGAAAATCATTGCGCGTACGGCAGCACCAGATCATCGTTTCCTCAGCACAGCCACAATGCATAAGAACATCATAATCATCTAGGATCTCCAGGGTAACGGATGGGGATGCGGATGATCGACGCTGACGATGTTTTTCCAGGGCTGCGGACCCAGACGAATCGCAAGCGAGCCACAAAGCTAATAAAGCTTGTCGGATCAGACGGGTGGACATCGTGAGAGCGAAAAGCCCCAAAGCCACAAGCCACAGCCTTCGGGACGAGCCGAGATTCGGTAGGACGAACTGCTATTATTCGATTCTTATGCCAAAGTAGTGGCTCAATAGTCTACGTACAGCTGCACGAGACACGCAATGCGTGTATGTCTACTCAGAATAATGCCATGCAGTTCGGCGGACTTGACGCACCACCAGACGTGTTAAATGGCGCACTGGTCACGAAGAGCGTCCATCGTTTCTCTTCTCGACAAACCTCTGCCAGTCCTTCCAGATCAAAAATTTCGCCAATTGGTATGCCCCAGCCTGCTAGCAGGTACTCGTGCAGCACAGGCTGCGGCTTTGAAGGAGGGAACACCTCCCACGCCACAGAGTCACCTGTTATTGCGGCGAACCCCTCGTGCCAGATCCAACACAACAAGTCTTGCGTGGCTTCAACCCCCGCGTGTTGCATACTTGCGGGGTTTTCTGCGTAGCTCTTCTGCGTAGCTCTTCTTAGCCTCCACTGTCAACGTCGTATCCTGCTCTCTCGTAAAACCGGTTCGAATGAACACGAGGTCACCTTTTTGGAACGTGATATCACGTTCCTTGGCAACATCCAGGATATCGTTGAGCTTGATCTCATGGTTCTTCAGCCTAGAATACCTGATACCCTTCCTCTCTTCCCATGACGCGTAGTCGATGAGCACACCTCGTCCAGCTACACCCTGTTTAGCCTAACGCTGCATGCCAAGCGCATGTTCTTACGATCCTCAATCTCTGTTCCTGTCGTGCCACCATAGAACACTCTCTCCTCCGGTCCTTTGCCCTCTGTCCCAGGTCAGCCTGCGAGAAGTGGCGCAAGCCGTCCCACTGGCTGCCCTGCTGGGGGTTGAAGGCATACGTGTCGTCGTAAAAGAGGCCGTCGTAGCACTTTATGGTCTTGTGCTCGAAGGGCTGGCGGTGGAAACCCGCTGTCTCCAATTTCATCAGCTCCCAACCAGGGAGATGCGTTTGCAGGTACAGATCACGCTGGCGGCTGCTTTGGCGACGACCGAAGGAGTGAGCAGTGCAAGCTTTGCTAAACCTTCCTCCCTGCTACCAGAAGCACCCACCCAGACGCGTTTCTTGTCTGGGAGTTCATTGAAGGGCGTGTCGTATATGGCAGGGTAAGGTGGCATGTTGTCGGTTGTCGTGTGCCAGTCCCAATGCCCCAGTACTTATATATCGAGCCATCATCTATACCATGTCAATATGGGATCAGAGTCAGGGCGAAAGTGCGGAGGATCTAGTTTGTCTTGACATTGTCCCCGCTTGCATGTCGATCCTAGTATTAGTCCGCAGAGCAGATTACGAGACTGACACCCACAACAGCAGTATTGAAGCTGTTTTTGCCTTTCTACTGGCCAGTCTCCAAGAGAAAGTCAAAATGTCAAATCGAAACGCAAAAGAAGAATTGGAACCTGGTCGTCGGGAACAGCTGCAGCCGCAGCCACAGCCACGAGGCTCATGCGCGCTAAATCCAGGGTCCACGCGGGCGCAAACATCGTCATCACGCATGTGAACACTTTCAAAACTCACAAACATTGCTGCCTACAACCGACACAACATAAGACAGCTCAAGACGAACGAGAACAAGGCTTCCTTAAGCCGTTAGAATCGACACAGCCACATCTACAATCTCCTCACTTCCCAAATGGCGGCGACACGCCTGCGCAAGACCTTCCACTACCCAGACTCGTCAGACGATGAAGACACAGTCGAAGCGGGCATGGACTCACAAGGTACGATTCCCCTCCCCTCCCCTCTCATGGCCCACTAACACATCACCGTAGACCGTGAGACCCTCCTTACAGACCTCCAAATCCACGACACAACCTCAACCAACCTCTACACAACTCTCCTCCTCATCTTCCCCGCGTCTATCGCCGCACTCACCGTACCCAACCTCGTCAGCATCCACACCTTCCTACCGAGTCTGCTTGCAATAACAAGTCTGGTCGCTACCGCATACACCCTGTACTACCTGCCGCTACCGCCGCGCCGCGCGGGGATAATCGTAGAGGGAGAGGGAGGGGGGAGAGGTAAAGGGAAAGGAAAAGCGAGAAGCGTAGGCGGGTATGGGATACACACCAGTGTAGCGACGCCGCAGGTGGAGGGCAGGAAAGAAGTTCCCTGGTTATCAGACGAGGTGCAGGAGACTCTGGCGCGGTACGTAGTCCCCGCGAACGGGGCGGTTTGTGGGCTGTTGGCGGTGCTGGAACTGGTGAAGGGTAGGGAGTGGAGGGAGGGAATGATGGTCGGCGGCGGGTATCTGCCTGGGCTGGTGTTGACGGTGGTGTTGTGGGCGAGGAGGGAGCTGAGAGCTGTGGATTTGAGCGAATTGCGGCAGTTGAGGTCGTGAGCATCTAGCACAGGATAAATGGATGAATGACAGACTGTACGAATGATCACTTAAACTATCAGGGCGGTGCTTGATCTGCGTTGAAAGGCTCATATGAAGTGGGTGGTATAGTGCTCTACGGAAATGACACAGAATCATGGTGTAGGTATAGTGCGGAACGCCGGCATGCAGTTTTCCATGTAAGTTGATCTACTCGAAGCCGAATCGCATGCTTACGATTCGACCGTCATCAGCCAGTCGCTCATCTGGATTGGTGTTACTATCCTCCTAGAGCAACATGCTCTTTCTTCGACTTGCTATTCTCTCTGCCCTGAGCGAGCTCGTGGCGCTTGGCTTCGCAGCATCGTCCGTCGCAGCGTCTTCAATCTTCACGCCAGAAGACGCTGGCACTGATGCCTTCTTTGCATTCAGTCTTGCAGCAGAAGTGCTCCTCGCTAGGCTAGTTGTAGTGGTGCTCTTGACCAAACCGCTTCCTGCGCGCTTGGCCAACGAAGGCAACGAACCCTCTTGTTTTTCAGGTTCGTGGGAGGCTAGAGCTGGTACCGATGAATGCCGGCGTCCGTTGCGTGCTACTTTAGCGAGGTCGGTGCGGGGCTGTGCGGGCTTAACTGGTGACGATTCGTTGAAGTCGAAGATAGCGAGGTCATCCTTCTCAGTCGCCTCTCGCTTCACCGTCGGGTCACTCGATCCGACAGTTTCGGCGGCTGGCTCGTCCGATGTCTTAGCTGTAAAGTTCGTGGAGGCTCTACGACTGTTCGTGCTCGTCTGCTCAATCAACGCGGAGATGGCCTTCGAGGTTGTTGACTGATTCGTCGGCAGTGGCTCTGGTGGAGAGGCATTGTCTCGCCGATCAAGCTTCTGTCGCAATGGGCTTCCTGCCTCAACTTCTTCTTCCCCTGCTTCCCGTTTGATCGCCACCCTTCCTGTCGTGAGAGGTGCCAGCTGAATCTCGACACTCGTTCTTCGGTCTGATTGAGATACGACGGCATCAGCCATTTTGCCATCGCGACGCATTTTAGCTGCCAAACTGGGTTCCTTGTAGCTGACTTGCGGGCGCGCTCTCCTTGATGGTCTTCCTGCCTGCCCAGTCTGATTGCCTGAGCTGACATCACCTGGCGGGGGCGTATCCCTGTTGTCCGGTCGTGAGGTGGAGGGTTCCGTTGGAGGAGGCGAAAAGATGGTCTCTGCAGCGGGCGTCTTTGGTGGGAGGGAGTCAAGATTAATTTCAGCAACAGGGACTGGCTCAGGAGCTTCGAGCATGGGGATCTCAGGCGGCGTGATGGTCCTTGTCATTGAGAGACGCTGGCGGCCTCGAGGATTGGCGGTAGGCAGTTTCTTCTTCTGTGGCTTCTCCTGTTCTTTCGTAGACGCGCGCTGCTTCTTTGGAGACAGGACTGGATCGGTATTGACAGATTCTGGCACGATTAGCTTTGGTTACGAGTCAGGGAATTGAACATACTGCTGACGAGGACTGGTCGCGGTGGAGACGCAGCCTGAGCCTCCTCGGCAATTCCCTCTGTCTCTGTCTGTGCAACGTTCCTGCGGTTGAAATCGAACGGCTCCTCTGTGTCTACCAGTCGCTCCTCGTCTTCCTGGACACTGAACTTTCTCTTAGCGCCAGTGCGCACAAGCTTGCCCGGTTTCTCCTTGACTTCTTCTGGTGACTCGAATACAGAGATGCGGCGGATGCTCAGCTTAGGCCCGCTCTCTCTACGCTTCTTTCGCGTCTCAAGATTCATTGGTAACGCAGGCTCATCTTCAACAGAAGCATCTCCCATGTGCTCATCCTGACTGGGAGTGGGATCGAATGCGATGGGATCATCAACCTCAAAGCTGGAAGTTGGTGGCGGTCCAAGGTCTGGTGACTGGCTCTCAGGGTCTTCCAGTAGATTCCGAATCTCGTCAGCGTTCATAGTACGTCTCGGGTAGTCCTTGCTCTCGTCGATGGTGGGCATCATGCGATCTTCCACCTCTTGAATGCACAGTCCACTCCTGAAGTTCCTCTCCTGCGGTCGATGCCTGGCCAGTGGCTGGCTCCTGCGCCGTCTCTCAAGCGACTTGGGCTGCCCCAAGGATGCTACCAGGCTTCCAAGTTCCTGCATCTTGGCTTCCAGCTGCGATCTGACAACGTCGATATTTTCGAACGAAAGGCTGTTGGCTTGCTTGTCGACGGTATGCTGGAGGTGCATTGCGCGCTCGCGTAGGGCAAGGTTCTCGGCGAGGAGGCGAGAGCAGTCGCTTTCGAGAGTGCGGATGCGCATCGACTGCTGGGAATTGGTTCTGCCTTATGGTCAACGCGCGTTCCTAGCCTCATCTTGCGGTGCGACAAACTTTGCCAACTCGCGGTTCTGTCGCAGAAAGCGCCGCTTGACAACTTCGATATTGTCGGCCGACGGCTGAGGTGCAGCCACCGGCGGCTCGTTCAAGCGCGCCATGTGCGCTGCGGAAGTATGTCGAGATTGATGATAGCCTGTGTGTCGCTGGCGACGGTGGCGCGCGAAAATCGAGGACGTGTGTCGTTCGTTGTTTCCGTCTGGTCTTCGTCATAGTCGAAAAGCTGCGGCGTTGTTTACCTAGCAACGGTGGCCTAGCCGCTTGTGTTGTGGTCCCCACTTTTACCCTTTCACCTCGCGACAAGACGTGAGGGGCTCTATTCAAGACGATAGCCACAACAGCTCATTCTGTACAACATCATACGCCCCCATACTGTCGACATGTCTAGTTTCTCCCGCCCCATGCCGTCGCACCTGCGCGGCCAGTCCATGGGCGCATCACAGCAGTCAACTTTCTTACAGCAGAAAATCGCCGACAAGAAGGCCGAACTCGCAAACCTCAAAGACCTGCAGGCGTTGAGTGGCGGCCTAGCGGACCAGATGCAGATGCTGGCCGATAAGCTGCAAACGCTCTCCAGCGGTACGGAAGGTGAGAACAATCTGCTTTGTTGAAATCGCACCTATGTCCACGTGCTAACAACGCATGGCCAGCTGTGGCAGCTGTCCTCTCGAACTGGCACAATGTGCTTCGTGCCATCAATATGGCATCTAGTAAGTTGCATCATGTATGGCTGTGAAGCACATAAAGTCTGACTAGCCTAGCTATTATGCCCAAACCCAAAGACGAGGATAATGCGGATGCAAAGGAAGAGACAGAGCCACCATTACCACAGACTCTTGTTCGCATTCCTACTCAGCATGCGCCTGCTGTGATTGAACAGGCCAACGCTGGCGCTGCAGCTGCAGCAGAGTGAACGAGACAGAGCTCGTGGGGCTTATTGAATGTCGAACAAGAGTACCAGACAGCACCGTCATGATTTGTTCCCCTAACAACTTCGTCTCGATTCACAGAATCAAGACAGAAGAGGGCTACAAGTTCAGCCAACACCGCTTGACAAGAAGCTACGCCGACATCGCGATGCGCGTCAGAAGTGACGATAGGAAAGGCCGCGGTCAACGGGAAGAGCAGCAGCGAAGAGCAGCAGTGTGCAGACAAACTAGATGGTATCCGAAGAAGTACGAGCTCGATTACAACGCACTTTGTACCCGCGCCTGCCGTGTGACATGAGACCTCGAGTACCTGAACCGAGTAACGACGTTTACAGCTTAGTGCGCCAAGCTTCACGCGAGGCCTCAAAACTTCGTCGAGTCGTGCGCACCCTTCCTTTCCTCACATATTGTCTACGGTCTCCTATAACCCTAAGGTTATTCCCAATTACATGGAAAATGCCTTAATTCCAGGAGAACCCAGAGGAATTGCACAGCCGTTCTAATCCTGAAGCTTGTTCGCGTCGACTTTCGAGTCGGTATTGGAGCTCCGGGTTCGCTTTAGGCCAACATACTTTCGCTCATGCATCGTGATTTGGCCATTGATATCTGCATGTCTATATCAGTCATCATACATAAGCAGATACGCCCTGTTTCGTCGAAGGATGCAACGCATCCTTGTTGTGTTATTGACCGGATGAACTGATACTGCTTTGACTGTTTGTCAGTTCGACGGTGCACATTGGTGTGCTCAAAAATTGCGCCGCCTCTGCACTGGCTCCGATCACCAAGCGCACGATCTGAACAGTCGTGGTGCAAATCCAGGAGGCTGGTTTCGCGTGCTCCGTGGGCTGAACACGTTCGGCAATTTTCGAGCACGGTTAAACCATCCCCGCAATGTGCCAGCTGCAGAAGGAGCGGCTGATGGGCGGCGGACGCAGCTCAACAAGCATTTTGTGCCGCCATTCGCTGGTTCAGCTTGCCTCTACTAGTACATCTGCCAACCATCTCATCAGTCGCTGTCTCGCTGTCTCGCAGACTCTGCCCTGGCTCATTCGCTTGGAAATTCCAGCCAAGCCCGAGTCGTTGTTACCAGCTAGAGTGTGCTCGTATCCCCTATGACATGATGTACCAGAGCCCGAAGAGGAGCTTCCGTTCTCGTATCGTATGTGGGCGCACTATTGATGCAGCAGGCTGTCTTACAGCCAGCAGCGTGGCTCAAGTGGAGTCCGTCCAGCGGGCCATCACAGGCGGCGCGCAACGGTCAGCATTCGATATGATCGCCCCGACAGTGCCGCGAATGGCAACAGACAACCTCGTCACTTTGGCCGCTAGAGCTTCCTCCTCAGCCCTGCACCGGCTGACCACTTCGCTTCTAGACTGACCTTCCGACCAAGGACCCCTTCCCGTCCCTCTGTCTCTCCACACTGTGTACCGCATGCCTACGATTTTCGCAGCGTCATGAATGCGTATCATGGCACGTCTTCGACGATGCCTGCTGTTAGCGTCTAGTCTCGTTGGATTGTCCTACCAAAAGGACCCTATCGTAGATTTGTAGGTAGCCGTCCTTTGTTGTCGCGTGTGTACACCGAGCAGGCGCTGCGCCAAAGCAGCTGCCGCCTCAGAAACACCACTCAGGCCTGTTCTGAACATATCGTTACCCTTTCAATGCTCCATAGACTCATGCGACAAGGTCCTCATGTCGTCGCGCTCAAAGGGCATCTTGCTGACCTGAACATAGCTGCCGCCGATGGGGTCACCAAACGGCGCAAGTCAATGGGCGGCTATATATTGATGGTGGTATGATAGATTGGGATGCTGGGGGTGCGAACTTCACAAGTGAGAGACATACTAATTCCTCTCGCTCTGCTTGCTCTAACAGCTATCCAGATACTGCACTGCTGTTCAGCGATCTCAACTCCTCGACTGCATACAACCTACCTTTCCAATACGCAAACCTCTCGAAACCTTCTGAGATCCCAAGTGTTTCTGGAGGAGTTCTTTGGCCGGATGAAGTCAACAAATGCTTCTACCAATTTGGAGGCGCATTCACAAACGGTACGCCCAGCGCGTTCAGCATGTGGACATACGACGTACTGTTCGACCGGTGGCAGCGGACTGAAACCAAAGCTGGCGGCGGTACTACTCAGCGAGTAGCATACGGCGCTGGGACACACATAGATGGTCTGGGGCTGGGTTTTTATTTTGGTGGCTATATGAGCAATCAAACAGACTCCAACTGGACCGGCGAACCAGTCGCAACGTCAGACATCATCCGCTTCGAATACACAACTGGATTCCTGTCTAACAACAGTGGGCCGGCAGATAATGTGGGGAGAGCCGAAGGTCAGATGGTCTACCTACCGATATCAGATAACGGTGTACTTGCATACTTTGGTGGCATCGAAGACCCACAACAGAACGGTACTATCATACCAGTGAGTCGGACTGCTGTTTCTCTTCTTGATTGAGTGTCTACTAACGGAACATTTCTAGGCGAACATGAGTGTATGTGGAAAGAGATGCATGATTATGGTGTTCCGTTTTGCTAATCGTGTATAGGAGATCCACATGTATGATGTTCAGTCATCCAAATGGTACACTCAGACCGCCACTGGTAACATACCTGGCGCACGTCGACAGTTCTGCGCAGGCGTCACATGGGCCGACGACCACTCTTCGTACAATATGTAAGTTGCGCTGGTATTTACCTCGATCAACGCTGATTGGGTCCTAGTTACCTGTATGGCGGATATGGTTTCGGAGACACGCTTGCTTATGACGATGTGTATATTCTTTCGCTCCCATCATTCACGTGGATAAAAGCATTTCCAACCGGCAACGGTACCGGACCGTATCCTCACGGAGGCTGCAGCGCGAATGTAGTCACGAAAGACCAGATGCTCGTTATTGGAGGTTGGTTCCCAGATACCAATGAGTGTGATTCGAATTCAGTACAGGGGCAACATAACATGATTCTCGGTTACAACGGCGAAAAGAAAGCTCTGTGGGACAAATACGATCCCAACTTATCAACCTACTTTGTCCCGACACCTATCATATCAGCTATCGGCGGAGGGTACGTACAAGGAATCTGGTTCACTGATATGGCTTGTACTGATCAACTCGCAGACCTACTGGTGGCGCTACTAAGACGGCACCAGCTACTTGGGACAATCCAGATCTGCCTGTATATTATGCTCTCCAGGCCCAATCTGTCTCACGAACAGCAACACGCACACTACCGTCAAGCACCGGTACATCTTCGGGAAGCTCGAACAAAAGCAGAGTTGGCGCAATCGCTGGTGGTGTTGTTGGAGGTCTTGCGGTACTCATTATTATTCTTTGTCTAATACTTTGCTGCTTGCATCGCAAGAAGAAAGCCAAGAAAGTAGCAGAAGCACCACCTGCTGAATTGCCGCCGCCTGTCGAACTGGGTGTCACTTCACCACCACAGGAGATGCCGGCGAACAGTATAAACAACAGCGGCAAGTACATGCCTCTGCAACAACAGCAAGAGCTATACTCGCCCTACTCAGGGATCACGACCTTGCACTCCCCAAGCTCTGGGTATGCGCACCAGTCATCAGTTTCTGGATCACCACCACATGGAACCCCCTACGGTTCTCCTCATAATTCCGACTACGCACAGCTGGCATACCCACAAAGCACACATGCTCGGACATCATCCTGGGAACATAGTCAGCACTCGACCATGGACACACGATACTCAGAAGCAGGTCAGCTTTCGCCGATGGCACCGACTCACACCGCGTACGCTCCGCCGCCACAAGAAGTGCTTTACTATCCACCACCTCGCGATGCAGGCTATCAAGCGCCTGTGGTCTCTCCAACCAGCTACGGCGGGTATGGGTCTGCGCAGTATCACGACAACATGTCTCCACCTTTGTCACCACCACCAGCCAGCACGATGCCCACACCTACGCAGTTCTACGCACGTCCTGCTCCTATACCAGGCGATGGGAACATGAGCTACGTACCGCCACAGACAGATGATGGTCGGTATGGAGACAGCTTGGAGCCGCAACGACGACCCAAATACGGGCGCTTCGTTGAAGTGAATCATACATAGATATAATCCCTGGGTACTAAGGGGCGTTCGGAGGTGTTTGGTGATTTTCTAGGGAGCTTGATCTTGCGCCATGTCGAGTGATACCCAGCGCTCTATGCTGAATGTAAATACGCATAGAGCTAAAAACAGAGTATTAGTAATGAAGTGGGACTTTGCGAAATCTTGCGGTGCGGTGAGTTGTCTGCGGTGCGCGTGGGTCTTCTGATTGGCACTAGCACTTCTCGGCATCAATCAACGCAGCAGCAGCCGGGGCGCGTCTCCTCATTGTGCTTTTGTACTTTGCCAACGCTCGCCGACCCAACATCAAGCTTCGAGACGACCAGCAGCCGGCCGTACAGCCTCGCATTGGACCCGTCGCGCACCACGCCCTTGACTCCCGCATCTCCTACTGCTAACTCTGTCGGAGGTGCCTGCCCGCAGCCTCGCTCCGCGTCCGACGTGCCCCACCTCATCTTCTCGTACCTCTCTCTGCAGGCACCCAACCCACCCACGCGCGCCAGCTCGCACCGCCGCCTCCTGCCGCAACCAACACCCGCACACATCGCCTCTGGCCACTGCACAGCTTCTGGGGCCCCCGACACACTAGCAAGCAAGCCGACTAGGGAGCTGTCCTCACAGCAAAGACGCCCGCCATGTCCATGTCCATTGAGGAGCTCGACGCCACAGTGCGCGCCTTCTACGAGGGCCGCGGCGAAACAGTACGTCTTCTGCCATAGTTTGGTGTGGCTCAAGGGACAGTCCAGCAGCTAACCATGTTCTCTCTGCAGCAAAAGCAAGCTCAGGCGACGCTCAACCAGGTAGGCCCGCCCTGACCCGCCCGCGCGGCTCCATACAGCTAACAATACCATAGTTCAAAGAGAACCCTGATGCCTGGCTACTGGTCGACAAGATCCTCTCGGATGCGCAATATCCTCAGACCAAGTGTACGTCCTGTTTGCTGCCGAAGACCTTGCTGAGCTGCTACTGACAACATGCAGACCTGGGCCTGCAGGTCCTTGACAATGTGATCATGACAAGGTGGAAGGTCCTGCCCCGCGACCAATGTCAAGGTATATCATGTGCATTGCAACAAAAACACACTAGCTGACAGCGACAGGCATTCGCAACTTCATCGTCAACTTCATCATCCAACTGTCAAACGACGACGACCGCCGCCGTTCCGAGCGCACCCTGCTCAACAAGCTCAACCTCGTCCTCGTTTCCGTCCTGAAGCAAGAATGGCCCCACAACTGGCCAACCTTCATCAATGAGATCATCTCGTCGTGCCACAGCGGGCTGGGAATATGCGAGAACAACATGGTCATTCTGCGACTGCTCTCAGAGGAGGTTTTCGACTACTCGGAAGAGCAGATGACATCCACAAAGCGCAGGGAGCTCAAGCAGAGCATGTGCGACGAGTTCACCTCCATCTACCAGCTGTGTTCGGAGGTGCTGCGCACAGCCACCGAGGCTTCCCTTATCAAGGCTACCCTCGAGACACTACTGCGCTTCCTCAACTGGATCCCTCTTGGTTACATCTTTGAGACACCGCCTAGCGGCCAGAGCCTTATCGAGACTCTGCGCAGCCGATTCCTCGAAGTTCCAGAGTTCCGCAACATCACATTGAAGTGCTTGACCGAGATTGCAGGTCTCCACACCGAGCCCGCCTACGACGATAAGCTCGTCCAAATGTTCACAGAGACATTGACTGCCATCTCCAAGATCATCCCGCTCTCCCTGGACCTTAAGCAGACCTATGCATCAAGCAACAGCAGGGATCAAGAGTTTGTGCTTAACCTCGCACTGTTCCTGACAAACTTCTTCACAACTCACCTGGCGGTCATCGAGAACCTCATGAACAGGGATTTCCTCACCCACGGTCACTTCTATCTGATCCGCATCAGCCAGATCGACGACCGTGAAATTTTCAAGATTTGCCTGGAGTACTGGACCAAGCTCGTCTCTGAGCTGTACGATGAGATGCAGGCGCTCCCAATCACCGACATGAACCCTCTCCTTAACATGGGAATCACCGCTGGCGGCAACCGCGACTCTTCGATGATGGCGAACTATCCTTTGCGTAAGAACAAGTATACCGAGATCTTGTCGAACCTGCGTACTGTCATGATCGAGAAGATGGTGAGGCCAGAGGAGGTGCTCATTGTTGAAAACGACGAGGGTGAAATCGTCCGCGAGTTCGTCAAGGAGAGCGACACGATCCAGCTCTACAAGTCTACTCGCGAGTGCTTGGTCTTCCTGACTCATCTGGATGTTAACGATACCGAGCAAATCATGTCTGAGAAGCTGGCACGCCAGGTCGACGGCTCAGAGTGGTCATGGGCTAACTGCAACACTCTCTGCTGGGCTATCGGTTCCATCTCTGGAGCAATGAACGAAGAGACTGAGAAGCGATTCTTGGTCACCGTCATCAAGGACCTTCTGGGCCTTACGGAGATGAAGCGTGGCAAGGACAACAAGGCCGTTGTCGCCAGTAACATCATGTACATTGTCGGCCAATACCCACGATTCTTGAAGGCTCACTGGAAGTTTTTGAAGACTGTCGTCAACAAGCTCTTTGAGTTCATGCACGAGACCCACGAGGGTGTTCAGGATATGGCTTGCGATACATTCATCAAGATTGCCAACAAGTGTCGGCGACACTTTGTTGCATTACAGCCTGGAGAGAATGAGCCTTTCATCGACGAGATTGTACGAAACCTGCGCAAGATCACAGCAGATCTTTCGCCCCAGCAGGTGCACACCTTTTACGAAGCTTGCGGTTACATGATTAGCGCCCAAGGGCAGAAGAGCATCCAGGAGCGTCTGATTCACGATCTGATGGCTCTGCCTAACTCAGCTGTAAGTATATTGTTCGGCGACGAAACTGCGCATGTTAACATGTTCAACAGTGGGACAGCATCATTGCTCAGGCGAACCAGAACCCCGCCTGCCTGCAGGACTCCGAGGTCATCAAGATTGTCGGCAACATTATGAAGACTAACGTTGCAGCCTGCGGCTCGATCGGATCCTACTTCTACCCCCAGATCGGGCGGATCTACTTCGACATGCTCACCATGTACCGTGCTAGCTCGCAGCTCATCGACGAGTCTGTACAGCGTGACGGCAACATCGCGACCAAGATGCCCAAGGTCCGCGGCCTGCGCACAATCAAGAAGGAAATCCTCAAACTCATCAACACCTACGTTGAGAAGGCTGATGACCTCGAGATGATCCACAACAACATCGTTCCTAAGCTGCTCGAAGCCGTCCTGATCGACTACAAGAACAACGTGCCCGATGCTCGTGAAGCCGAGGTCTTGAATGTTATGACCACAATCATCAACAAGCTACATGTACGTTGGACACCCAAGACGAGCAAACACTTTGTCGGTCTCGCTCAGCCTTGAATGAACCGTTACTAACGTTGGACAGAGCATGATGGAAGATCAAATCATCAACATCATGGACAGTGTGTTCGAGTGCACACTGGACATGATCAACAAGGACTTCTCCGAGTACCCTGAGCACCGCGTCGAGTTCTTCAAGCTCCTTCGCACGATCAATCTGCGTTGCTTCCCTGCTCTCCTCCGGTTGGACGCTCGCTCTTTCAAGTTCGTCATCGACTCTTGCATGTGGGCTAGCAAGCACGACAACCGTGAGGTTGAGAGCGCTGGTCTGTCCATGTGCTTCGAATTGGTGTCCAACATGTCGGAGACCGATGAGCAGACGTGCAATGCTTTCTTTCAGACGTTCTTCACGACCATTCTGCAGGATGTGTTCTTCGTCGTCACAGACAGCGACCACAAGGCTGGATTCAAGTCGCAAGCTATGCTGTTGGCAAAGATGTTCTGGTTGGTCGACTCGGATAAGCTTCGCGGCCCCATCTACTCTTCACCAGATATGGCCCCGGCCGGTACACCGAACCGCGAGTTCCTGCGCAATTTCGTTGGCAACCTGCTCGCCACCGCATTCCCCAACTTGCAGACTGCCCAGATTGCAGCCTTCATTGATGGACTGTTCGCTACCAACGCTGACCTGAACCGCTTCAAGGTCATCCTGCGTGACTTCCTCATTTCTTTGAAGGAGTTCTCCGGCGACAATGCTGAACTATTCGCTGAGGAGCGCGAACAAGCCGCCAAGCAAGCCAAGGAAGAGGAGCGTGAGCGTGCCATGAAGGTCGGCGGTCTTCTCAAGCCTTCGGAGATGGATGACGACGAGTTGTGACTGAACGTTGAGCTCGACACAAATGTCGCCACGCGCACACCTTTCGACCGTGGCTCAGAGTCGACTCAAGTCACGGATACGAATGCTGCCGACGACTGGTGGGCCGATGCCCTGTGAGCAGTAAGCTCGGCAATTAGAACCGACCTGCATGGTGTGATGCATCGCGTAGCATTATGGATTTTCACCAGGGATCGTTCCCGACCCAGTGGTCTAATACCCGATAGACCTTTCTGTTCTTCATTTGGCATGCAGCAGAGAGCGGGGTGGGAGGATGTGTCTTGATCCAGGTAAATGATAAAAGCATAGGAAAGGAGGACGTGCAGGGCCTTTTAGATATCCTGCCTTGACGGCCGTACGAATAAAGCAATGAACACAACCAAGCATTACGCATGTACTTTTGATCTTCTGACGTTTGAGTTGGTGTTGACAAGCAGGATTGATACACAGCTCTGCTACAGTTAAGGGTTGGCGTGACATCACCATGCGCCTCGGCGAGACTACTAGACGCCATGTACAGCTTGGAAATCAAGGGAACGGCCCGCTACATGATGTCGTGATACGCATGCAGGGAGTATGACGGCACTCACTGCCGACAGACGTAGGCCCTATGGAAGCGCATCTTCCACTATAGGAGGAAGGATTCGTCTTATCCCATCGTTCAACCAATGACCGGCCGAAAGTGACCTTCCAAGTCTCATCACACACGAATGTTTCCAGCCACAGTCATCGAGGCTGTCCATCGTGGATCTATCCTGGCGTATGCACCCACTGGCTACATGGGATGTCACTCTAGACGTGGAAGATGCCGTCGGCAGAAAGGAAAAGTCCTTGACTTTCCGCGTCTGAGCCGCGCACACCTGCGATTGCCAGGCTGGACCCATCAGGCTAAGAGCGGAGGGTTGCAGTGATGGTGGGCCAGGTCCTCATGCGGCTACAATTGCCCTCTGGTGTTGTGCGCTGAGGCTTGTTTCGACGGCTGGCGTCGGCAAGGTTTCCATCCATGGCTAGTCGGCGGCTCTCAGTGCTGTGGTGACTAGGTTATGTAATACGGCATGGTGAGCACAGGAAGAAATCCACGGCTTCGACCTTCTGCAACGGGCACCGAGGCACCACAGTTGTACACACCAGCGCGCTACCTCGCTTCCAGCCAGCGGAAAGCTACACGCTGCACCCCTGACCCTGCCGAGTGGACCCAATCGCGCCCAGGCAAACCATCGCTCTGCGCGCTCTTCTGCACGCACGGGGTCGCAGGGCGCGCTCTCATTGGCCGTTTGCGGCTACTCTCCAACGACAGCGTGAACAGCATCTCAGCGGGCAGCATGCACAACCTCGTGGCCCTCTTATAATGTACCGTCGGCACCACAGCAGAGTCTGGCCCCTCATTCGTCGTCTGCTCGTGTCCAGCTAATTCAGGCGCCGCCAGCACCACGCGAGCTCCTGCAGAGCGCTGTCCAACAACGCGGCGCCCTGCTGCAGGCTTGACTTCACACTTCTTGAAACTTCTCCCAACTGAGCACGTCCGCTGTCTAGAAGCCGCTCCGGAGCCTCACCGCGCTCACCGCGATTCTTTGCTTTTGACCATCCCCGCTGCCGTCCAGGCACACGCCTGCCGACACCCGAGTCCTCGCACGTTTGGCCGTTACCCACCTTGTATGGGCAGATCTGCAGCCAGGCTCATACCAGGATTTACTCGCTTGTGCCGTACTTGCGCATCGACGTCAAGGCGTCGTTAAGCCCGCTGCTCAACTATCTCAGCTTGTCATCACCATGTATGTCGTGCCCCTCATATGGAGCCCCTTCAACTGCGCCCTCGAGGTGTTGTGAGGAAGACTGCATCGACCACCAGCTTGGCCTCCAAAGATGAAACCACTGACTCGGCTCGCTTTTCTAGGAAGTTCGGCAAGCATATCCAGAAGCGGCAGCTGGAGATTCCAGAGTATGCTGCCAGTTTCGTCGACTACAAGGCGCTCAAGAAGGTGAATTGCACCAAAGCGGGCCGGTTGTAGTAGTGTGCTGATCTTTCGTAGCTCATTAAGAAGCTGAGCAGTACGCCCGTGATTCCCGCACTGGGCGAGAGCAGCCATGGACACGAAGCGTTAGATCCGCAGACATCTCTGCAGGCGAACAAGGCCACATTCTTCTTCCGAGTGGTATGCATATGCTGTGTATCCTGGCCGGTCATCATGCTCATAGTATCAGGAACGCGAACTAGAAAAGGTCAACACATTCTACCTCCAGAAGGAAGCGGAGCTTCGCCTGCGACTAACCACGCTGCTGGACAAGAAGCGGGTCATGCAGCAGCATCCGCAATCGGTCTCAAAGACATCCTCGCGGTACATTGCGCTCGAAGAGGGCCTAAAGCAGTTTAGCACTGACCTAAACAAGCTCGAGGTGATTGGTCTCCGAGACGTTGGGTGGCCGAGCTAACCAGTACTAGCAATTTGTGGAAGTGAACGAAACTGCGTTCTCAAAGATTCTGAAGAAGGTTTGCACCACTCTACCCCAACATATGACCGAACAACGGCTAATAACTATAGTGGGATAAAACGTCAAAGGTATGTCGCCGTCTTACATGGATTAATCTGCTTTGCTGACCCTGTGCTAGTCGCGGGAAAAGCAGCTCTACCTGTCGAGGGCGGTCGAAGTACAACCATGCTTCAACCGCGAAGTCATCAGCACTCTCTCCGACCAGGCGACACAAGCTCTCCTCGACTTCTCTGGCTGGGCAGAGGGTGAAGGCGTGCAAGCACCACAGCCCACAGCAGAACCGAGAATTTTCGAGCCCCTCATCGAAGCGAACCTCGAGCTCGACAACCAGTTCATCCAAGCCATCAACTTCTCGAACACATCCAAGATACAAGAATGCCTTACGCGGTTATCGAATCTGCCCGATGCCAGAGAGCACATTTCCCGAGCCTTCCTGAGCACAGTCGCCGAAGCCCCGGAAGAAGCCTTGAAGATTGTGCTCGACTCCCAGCAAGTCAATCTTGAACAGGAGGATGAGATTAACGAGCGCAACTGCCTTCACAAGGCAGCCATCAGCGGACGTCTTGAGATCATCCGGCTTGGGCTGTCAAACAACGTCAACGTACACGCAACAGACGTGTACGGACGGATACCCCTACACTATGCCTCTATGCACGGCTACGTTGAGCTTGTGCAAGCCCTGATTGACGCCGCTCCGGATACTGTGAACTTCCGCGACCAGGACAGCTTCACTCCCCTCATCCACGCTATCGTGCGTTCGCAGTTGCCATGCGCCCAGATTCTTCTAGCAAGGGGCGCCGACATCAGCCGCATTGGTCCGGGCGAACATATCCCACTGAACCTCTGCTGCCAGTATGCGTCGCTGGAGATGATGGAATTACTCCTGCAGAGGTCCGCCGACATGCTCCCGGATGCCGAAGGACTCTACCCACAACATCTGGTGGCTCGATCTGGGAAAACACCACAGATGCTGCTTCTGCTGCAGAAGTATGGCGCCGACCTGAACCAGCCGGATAAACTCTACCAATGGACTCCGCTGTTCCATGCAGCGAGCGAGGGGCATGTGGAGTGTCTCAAGACTCTCCTGGAGTGCGGGGTCGACGCGGATGTCGTCGACGAGAAGGCATTATCTGCCATGTACTATGCAACTTGGGAAGGCCATCTTGAGTGCATGAAGCTCCTCGCTTCAGTCGGCCGCGGTGTGGGCTTGATGACGCAGAACCAAGTATCGCCGAGGATAAACACCCTACAACCCATGTCCAGCACGGCACCAGGGCCGATGGATCTTGAGCTCGGCGACCCAGACGGCATCCCCGAATTCATCCTCCCGCCGCCAATCATCCCCTTCCGCAGATACGGTCACAACTTCCTGGACACAAAGACATTTGTCGTAATCAGCTTTGAGAAGGTTGGGGCGGAGGCAATTCGATTCTACAACGACCAGAAGTACCCAGCAGCACGACTCACAATATCTTCGAAGAGCTCGGACTTGATACCAAGAAATATACTGCTACCTGTTCAGGACGAGTTCAAGGTTATCTCGTTCCAGATCGAGAACCTCGAGGCCTTCTCCATCGACTTCGACGTATACCCTACCATCGGCTCGAAGGTCATTGCGCGCAGCGTGGCGTCGCGAAAAGTGTTCACAGAAAGGTCAAAGAGCAACGGGAGGTGGCATCTGGAACTATTCGATCCACGATTACGTGCAATTGGTCAGATCGCCTTCGACTTCCAGGTTGTTAAACCGTTCCACGGCATCCCGCTCGAGATCACACACTTTGCAACATACTGGAAGGCTACAAGCCAGGACGACAACCAGCCTCATACCCTGATCACTGGCTCGAGTCTGTCTGGAGAGTACGTCCGTCTGTTCGTGCAGTTGACGGCGGACGGGGTCCCGGTGCTATACCCGAGGTGGAAGATCACCCATGCTGGGCTGGAAGTACCGGTCAACATCCTCACATACTCGCAACTCGCAGCTATCGGCGCGCAGCAGAATGCAACGACGGCGACGCAATTGTCGAGCTTGAAGCATGCCACCTCGAACGACATATCGCATATCCACCAGATTCTCGCATCGTCGTTCGTTACGCTGAAAGAGGCGCTGTCTTTATTGCCGGCCCACATCCATGTCGAGTTACATGTACTATTCCCTTCGAGGGTAGAAGAAGAGCGCCTCAAGCTCGGCCCTACACATGACATGAACGACTTCGCAGACCGCATCCTGTCGGTGGTGTTCGAACACGCGCGGACGCTGCGAGAACACGGTGCCGGCGAGATTGACGGCACCCTGCGCAGTATCGTCTTCACCTCGTTCAACCAGGACATCTGCACCGTGATCAACTGGAAGCAACCGAATTGTGAGTTTTTCTCCAACACGCCAAAGCAACATACTGACCCTCACAGACCCTGTCTTCCTCTGCAACGAGCTCGGCGCCGACTCTGCCGCATCGCCCTCTGGCCACCACACGATCCGCAGCTCAGGGCGCACCACCATCTCCGTCAAGGAAGCCGTCCAGATTGCGCGCGACAACAACTTCATGGGTCTGATCTGCAGCTCGCGACTGCTGGATCTGGCACCCGCGCTCATCGAGAGCATCAAGACGGCGGGGCTCGTGCTGGTCAGCGACATCACAGACAGCGGGGCGGAGAACGGCAATGGAGCGGGGACGGGCACGGGCACAGGGTTGCAGGTTGCGATGCCGAGGCGGTACAGGACGCCTGATGGGGTTGATGGGTTTTTGAGGGGCAATGGCGTGCTGTGCTTCAACGAGACGGTGGACATGTAGGCAGGCAGGTATGGAGCGTTGGTTGGGTAGGAGTGGCGGCTGCTGGGTTCAGACAGACCGAGAAAAGCGGAGGCCAGTAATGGAAAGCGCAGTCATGGACGATATGAGAGCACGAATCACGGTATAGAAGGAGACGGCACGGCATGGTTTGGCCATTAGCATAGACTGTTATTATACTGCACTGCGATGCCATTGTGCGGATCGCTAAAGAGACGTCTACAACGAAGAGCTGAAATCACCCATCACACTCATGGCCGTGCTCGAGCATCAGATGGTCCAGACCCTTGTCAGAGAGTGCGCGCGCATACGTCACACAGCTCGGCATCTCAGCCAGGGTCCCGAATCAGCGATAGCGGCCGAGAAAATGTCGGATGCAACGACAACGACAACGACATCACCACTGTCACTTCGCCTACCTAGGCACTCTCGTTTTTCAGCGCTTTCTCCTTTTGCTGCTCGCGTTCGGGCGAATCTAGACGTTTTCTTACTTGTCTCTTTCTCGACGGACGAGCGAACGACACCATGAGCGTGTAGATCCGTGTGTTACAATAAGCAAAGCATACATACGTACATAATCATGTCTGCGTCAGTCCTGCTGTCGCCTTTGGCGCGCCGGGCTGGGGGCGCGTCGCCCTGGACGTGGACCTGCAGGGCGTGTGTGCAGTCGCAGCGGGGGGGCGTCGCGCAGCAGCGGAATACGTTTGCGACGAGGACGGGGGAGGCGGCGCATAAGAGCGGGAAGGGGAGACGACGGCTGTTGGTGGTGGGGGGAGGCATCGCCGTGGGCGCGGGCGTGGTGGCGCTCAACGAGGATGCGAAGCACGCGTGGGCGGCGGCGCAGAGGACGTACAGGGTTGCGGCGACGCTGGCGCTGAATATCAAGGAGTACGAGCTGGACCGCGCGAACAACCACAGCCATGGCAACGACTGACAGGCCCGCAGCTACCGCGACACGCTCAAGCGCGACGGCGACGACGACTACCAGGAGCGCCTCAAGGCGTGCCACCTGCGCTGCGCCAAACGCACCCTGCGCACGCTCGAGAGCAACGGGTCCATCTTCATCAAGCTGGGCCAGCACCTCAGCTCCATGAACTACCTCCTCCCCAACGAGTGGTGCGACACCTTCATCCCGCTGCAGGACAAGTGCCCCGTGTCGTCGCTCGAGTCCATCCAGGACATGGTGCTCAAGGACACGGGCCGGCCGCTGTCCGCCTTCTTCTCCGACTTCGACGAGCAGCCCATTGGCGCCGCCAGCCTCGCCCAGGTCCACCGCGCAACCACGCTCGACGGCCAGCGCGTCGCCGTCAAGGTCCAGCACCCGGCCCTCGACGAGTGGGCGCGCCTCGACCTCGCCCTGACGTCCTTCACCTTCCGCACCCTCAAGCGCTGGTTCCCCGAGTACGACCTCACCTGGCTGTCCGAGGAGATGGAGGCCAGCCTCCCCCAGGAGCTCGACTTCCAGCTCGAAGGCCGCAACGCCACCCGCGCCCGCGCCTACTTTTCCCACGTCGTCCCCGCCCTCCCCGTCGTCATCCCCCAGGTCATGTGGGCCAAGCGCCGCATCCTCGTCATGGACTTCATCTCGGGCGCGCGGCCCGACGACCTCGCCTACCTCGACGCCCACGGCATCGACCGCGACGACGTCTCGGCCGCCCTGGCCCGCATCTTCAACGAGATGATCTTCGGCACCGACGCCCCGCTGCACTGCGACCCCCACGGCGGCAACATCGCCATCCGCCACAACCCGTCCCCGCGCTGGGGCTCCACCAAACCCAACTTCGACGTCGTCCTCTACGACCACGGCCTCTACCGCGACATCCCCATGGCCCTGCGCCGCGCCTACGCCAAGCTGTGGCTGGCCGTCCTCGACGCCGACGAGCCCGCCATGCGCAAGTACGCCTTCGAGACGGCCGGCATCAAAGACGAGCACTTCCCGCTCTTCGCCTCCGCCATCACCGGCCGCGACTACACGGTGCTCACGCAGAAGAGCGCAGGCGGCGGTGTGGCGTCGAGCCGCACCAGCGCCGAGAAGAAGGTCATCGGCGACGCGTTGGGCGATGGGCTGCTGGAGAATCTGATCCAGCTGCTGGGCCAGGTGCCGAGGGTCATTCTGCTGATTCTCAAGACGAACGATTTGAGTGCGTTGTCCCTTTCCTTCCTTCCTTCCTTCCTTCCTTCCTACCTTCCTTCCTTCCTTCCTTCCTACCTTCCCACACACACCTCTGTCCTGCTTTCCCTCCTCCCCCTCTCCCTCTCTCTTCTCCACCCGTCGCCAACCACCACCGACCGTACTGACATGTATGTCCAACACCAGCCCGCTCCCTCGACGAAAACCTGCACACCCGCCAAGGCCCCCTGCGCACCTTCCTCATCCTGGCCCGCTACGCCTCGCGCACCGTCTACGAAGAAGCCCGCGAGACCATCGCCCGCCGCGGCAGTCTGCTGTGGCCCTCCAATCTGGCGCTCTTCCTGGGCGCCTGGGCGAGACACCTCAGGATAGAGTGCAAGTTGACCGTGTACGAGGCGTGGTTGAGGGTTAGGGCGGTCGTGGGGATGAGGCAGATTGAGGTGGTGGATAGTTTTAGGGAGTAGGAGGGTGTGATGTCATGTCATGTCATGTCTTGAAGACGCAATTAGACGAGGTACAGTACGATAAGACAGGTAGCAAGCAGTTAATAAAGAGAGAGAGAGAGAGAGGGTAGAATATATGCAGTAAACGTAGACTGTGGAAATACCCCACCCAATCAACTCATAACCCTAAACCAAGGGCATAGAAAGATTAAAACAAGCACGTAGGTAACTTAACCCTCTTACTACTACGTCTCGTAAGCGCTACCAAGTACAGTACAGTACACGTATACCTAGAGTACTAGCACTTACTTGTATATAGCACAGCGTTTTGTTCGTAGAGGTATTTGTGTGTAGGTATAGGTAATGGTGTAGGTATAAGTGTAGGTATAGGCTTAGGTATAGGTATAGGTATAAGTGTAGGTTTAGGTATAGGTATCTAGGTATGTACAAAGAATTTAGAACTAGGGGTTTTTCTGTGTTTAAAAACATCGAACCGCATCTCCTCTCCTCTTCCTTCTCACACCTCGCGCACACACACACACACACACACACACACACTTTCTCTCTCTCTCTCTCTCTCTCAATCCCCCCTTCCCGCCATGGATCACGGCTTAGTACACACCAGTCGGCACAGGTGTAGGCCTCACACGCGTCTCCAGCGTGCAAGGCGTGCTCGTAGCTGCCTGCTGCTGCTGCTGCTGCTGCTGTGCTGCCACGCCGCTGCTGCGCGGGTGCTGCGGGCGAGGACCCCAGCCCGTGGGACGCGGACGGCCCCAGCCGAAGCCAGGACGGCCATGGTGCCACGCGCCGGTGGGGGCGGGGCGGCCGCTGTGGAGCGAGTGCGCGGCGGGTGCGGAGGGGTAAGGGGCTGAGGAGGGGAGAGGGGTGAGTGCGGGCTTCTCGGCGGCGGTGGTTGCTTGGGCGGCAGCGGCGGCGGAGGGGGATTCGGAGCACGGCGTCGAGGTGGAGGTTGGCGCGGCGTCGTGGGTGTCCGGGACGGGGGTTACGGTGATGATGACGACGGTGGTGGCGGCGGCTGGGGCTGCGGCGGGCGAGCTGGCCGCGTTGGAGACGCCGGTGGAAGCTGCTGCTTCTTCGCTGCAGGGCGTGGATGTCGCGGGCGCGCTGGGGACCTCCTCGGTGGCTTCGGGGGTCTTGGCTGGGGTGGTGGTCGGGGCCGGAGTCGATGCTTCCTCGTCACAGGGTGTGGAGGCGGCGGGGACTTGAGGGACCTCAGGAACCTCAGGAACCTCAGGAACCTCAGGAACCTCAGGAACCTCAGGAACCTCAGGGGCCTCAGTGGGAACGACCTCGGATGAGCAGGGAGTGCTGGTGGGCTCCTCCGGGCCGATGGTAGGGTTGGGCTTGTCGGTGCTCTCGGTGAAAGCTGGTGCAAGAGATGGGTTGAATGAGAGAGACGCGGGCAGCGTGAAGGTGCCGGAGGGGTTGGGCTGGTCCACGCCGGTCTTGATGGTGGTGATGAAGGAGCTGATCTCGGGCGGGATCGAGGTTGAGAACTCAGGCTCGTAAGCTGTAGTGGGAAGAGCAGGCGCCTCGGTGCTGGTGACGGGCACCGCAGAGCTGATCTCAGTCGGGATGGAAGCAGAGTACATGGACCCGTAGGCCGAGGAAGGGAGGGCGGTGGCCAGCGCCGTGGTGCTGGTGCTGGTGCATGAAGTGCTGGTGGATGTCGCCGCAGGCGTGATGGAGGTAGCTCCCGACTTGAGGACCTCGAAATTCGGCAGCAACGAGTCCGCAGGCAGCGCTGGGGCCGCCATCACGGCGGACGCGAGGAGAGAGAGAACGAATGTGGAGTGCATGATTGCAAGCGACAACAAAAGAATGACAGTAACGAACGACCAGCGATCAAAGTCAGAAAAAGAGTGACAACAACAACGACAATGAATCTTCCAAAGACTGCGAAGCGGTAAAGATCATCCCAGGCGTGGAGCCGGCTCAGGTATATATTCCTCCTGCCATGAAACATCGCATTTACGCCAGGACTGAGGCCCATGACTTGCCAATGAGAGTGACGGAACCCAATGCGGACATTAATCGATGCATTTAGATGCGGGGATTTACCTGGTCCACAATACGGTAGGGAAAAGCAATGCTGAGTGGTTGGAGAGCCGGAAGGTTGGCCTGGGGCAGCCAAGCGAGTATTAGGGGTGTTTGCATACCCCTGGCCTGTTTCGAAGGATTGGCGCTAGTGGGCAACCCAACAAGCACAGGCGCTTCTGGATACCAATCGACTGAGGATCCTCAAGATATGCACGGTGTGCTCATACCAGAACCAGATCTTCTTCCTTTGCGTGCCGTAGGCTCTGTGATCCCGCTGCAAATGTGCCAAGACGTTCCCATGCACCGTGCTTTCGTGCAGACAGGCCCAGTACGATCCCTGAGATGAAGTCATCGTGTCGTGCCACGCTCAGGCAGAGTACAAGACCTTCGAAGTTGGACAAGGTTTGTTTGTGCTGTGCTCGCTGGACTGTCCATTGCGGTTCGTCGGCATCGGATGGCACGGCAGCCTTGACCAGACAGCAGTCGTGTGCAATCTTGATCGTGCTCGTACCTTGGATGAGAAGATTATACTCCCAAACGCCACGGATATGCATGCTTGAGAGAGTCGCTGGGGTTGTAGGCCCTCGAAGAGTCAGAGATGCGTCTGACACCGTGCCTAGCGCATTGAGCCCTGCGAGAACCACAGAGGATGACATAAGGTCAATAGTGGACGACACTGTCTCCCGCTCGTCGTCATCAGGCGTGTGATAGGTGACGGGCGCGTTGAGCGAGCTCCATGAGAAGGACGGTGCGCGCCACGTTTCAAGTGCATGTAGTCCATCATCGGATCGCGTGGGTGTTGTTCTCTGCCATAGCAGATCGAACGCCAAATTCCCCTTCCAAAGACCCGCAATGTATTCAGAGTGTGTTGCTTTCCTGATCTTACTTGCAATGCCCGATATAGCAGGAAGCTTGTCACCTGGCATCGTAAGCTCTCGCGTGGAATACTGCTCCACAATGCGATGCCATGCATCCCAGATCGCTGACGCTTGTTTGCTTGCCACTGCCTTGGGGATGAGCGCTGGTATTGTTGGCCGTGTCTTGCGCTCCGGCATACACTCGCAGCGATAAGATGTTCTGCACTCAAACATCAGCTCTGTGGCAGTGTAATGCAGCACTCTTGTGCTGAGTGCGTGCTCCTGGAGGGCCCAAGCACGCGCAGTGAGAGGACCTGCGGGCTTTGCTGGGTTCCCAGCGGCATCGGGATGGTGATCCGAGTAGAGTCTTGCCCGGAGAGCAAACTCCTTCTTCGTTGTGTTCTCATAAGGAATCTTGACTGGTTTCCGCCTATCTGACAGACATCTTTCCTGACTACCACTCGCGTTGGTGGCTGAGATCGTGACGTAGCTGTTTTGGTAGATACTGGCCATTTTAGCAGCTTCGGTTTCCCAGTCTCTCAAGGAATCTTGGATGATGCACAGAGAATCGATCCACAGATATCGAAGACCTAGCTGTCGAGTGATGATGACCGCGTCCTGAAACAGTGGTGGGAGGTCATCGAACCGTATGTTGACGGTGAGCTTGCCCCATGAAGACTTTGTAGCCATCAAAGGAGGTTCCGAGCCCCAGCAATGTGAAAGGGCAATATACTGAAAAGCGCCCCCTTGTGTCTCTACGACACGGATCGGCTTTGTTGACCGACCCACGTCTATCAGTCGTCTAGGAGCAGATATCGAAGGCTCACAGACGACCTTGCACGGTAAGTGCTTTGGATTCGCTAGACAGCCCTGAATGCAACGCCGGATAAAGGTAAACGACTCATCAGAGCCGGCGCTGATCGGGATGTGGTGTCCTGCCCCAAGGGTAGGCCATGGACTGCGGGAAGCTGTACTTGTCAGATCGATAACACCCAAATCAGTCTAGAGGCAATCTTTATTGGTACAAATAGTCATGATAGCAGCAATCCAAGTTGAAAGTTTTGGTGAGTGTGGCGCGCCTACCTGATCCAGCATATATCTCTACCGCTTGTTTCGCCCACTGAGCCCCATTCAGTCTTACTTTGATAGTCCCCTTCTCTTTTATGTCAACCTCAATCTTACATCGGATTCCCCGCCAGCCCTCACAGTATGCATCGAGCGCCTGAGCAAGAACGACACAGAATCGACACCCACCATTCGAGGCAGCCTTGACAGTGGAAAGAGCCAGCGCGTCTAGGATCAAATTCAAGCTTGATCTAGGCTCTCTCAGCGATTCAGCATCCTGAACGGAATTTACATGTCCTCTTGGATCGAGATTGTTGCACAAGCGGCACTTCCTGCGCGGCACGGTTCCTGTGGAGGACGCGCGACGCACAGGGCGGCGGAGGGCCTTGGGTAGGGGCATCGAGCAGGCTGTGTTGCCTGTCAAGAGGCGATGCAGAAACAACGACACATATCGATCTATGCAGTGCCGTCACAATAGTTTGGGTAGGCAGGATGGTTAGTCTGTGGTTTAGTGTACGGCAACCAGTCGCAGTCTCGTGGCCCCGACCAGCCAAGCCCTAAAATTAGCGGGCTGAAACAGTGGCGCTTTGCCAAATAAGTCCGACATCCTCATCCACTGACCTGCACCTCAACTATCACACAGGTGGTGAATCTCGCAGGGTCTGATGCGTGTTCTGGTATGTATGCCTGAGTTTGACTTTGTTCGCGTTGATAATATATAAACGCAAAAAATAAGCGGTGCTCAATTGCACAGCGGGAGACTATGGATTTTACATTCGAAAAGCTGGAGGCCATTCGTCTTCTTCAAGAATGTTCACCCTCATGCTATCTTGGCTGCACAACACCAGCATCGCCTAGCTAGTCAGTATCGTGCAGGTGTTATGCAAGATGTCTCACGATTTTGATGCAATATGCTCTCTGCAAGGGATAAGTCCTGAATCTTTTATGGTCAAAGTCACTAAAGAAGATGGGCAGTTCAGCTTCGTGGGACCGCTCCAACGAGGTAGCTACAACATGACATGAACCCACCATGTATACGTATCCCTACATACGTATACCTACACACGCGAGAGGAAACCTACAAGGCACATACCGCATGCCTCTCAAAGATCGTGTCCTTGAATTGTTCATAATGCTCCCCTTGCACTGCAACTTGCCCGCTCTTCGCCGACTAGTTTCACCGAATCGGTCCACTGTCGTCGACAGTAATTGTACTCCTGCCGCTTCGAGTATATCGCCAGAGCCCTCTGAACTGCCTGAAGAACCATTTTCTCCATAATCTGCAAATCTCACATGTGCTTTTCGCGTCAAGTCTCCTTATCGAAGCATGCAATCCTCTGATTGGCCCACGCACAAACCACCCGAACTTTACTCTCTCCCTCGCAGATGCGCTCCTCACATCACCCTGTCCCGTCAGCCGAGGGCGTACACACTGGCGAGATAAAGCGGCCGACAGCTTGACCGTTCGCATGCACGTCTACATACCCATTCAGGCAACAAATTAGTTCGCGTGGATGGCTGCCGGGAAATCGGCCGACTAGAGACCTCCCTTTCGCCCGCTTCGGCCGATTGAACCGACAGGGCGTCGCTGATCTGCCCGATTGAGGGTGTGAGTGAGGAAGGGGAGTGGTTCGGCAAGTATAGATTGCTTCTCAGGATGACCAAAGTTGGGTAGCGATTGTTTAGCGACCGTTGCCCTCCGCTGGCGTGTAGATGGTAGCTAGCTATAACCTGAACGCCAGACGCGCATACCATTACTATAAACCCGAACCCTCTAATCATACATAGGTGTGAGAATGCAGGACCATGTCCACACTAGCCCAAAGTACAAAGACTTCATTCTAGTTCAATTACAGGGCTTCTTGCTCACCGTCCAAGGCTTCGACCATGGTAGCATTCGACACCGGGCTCGCAGAGGTGCCAATCGCGGTAGGACTATTCTCTACGACCCAATTATCTATTTCCGCAAGTGCTTTAACAGGGTCCCCATGGCACCCTTGGAGGAAGTTCTGTACCTGCGCGGGTGTGAAAGTGTGCGGCGGCACCTTCTCAGCAAACTCAGCTGCACATTGCTCGATGTACGCCATCGAGAAGTAGGCATCGTGAGCGAGCGCAGAGCGACCAATAAGACGCATAAAGATGCTTTTTCCGGCGGACTTATCTACGTTGCCGAAGTAGACCCTCTTGTCGACTCGACCTGGTCGTGTAAGGGCTGGATCCAAGGCGTCGGGGTTGTTGGACGTCAGGATGAGCAGCCGCCCTTCTTGCGAAGCGTTTCCGTCAATGGCATTGAGCAGACCACTAAGGGTGACAAGGCTTTGTCCCTTCTGGCCACCCGTTGCTCTGCTAGTTCTGAATTGCGGCGGCATCAACGAATCCGCAAGATCGAGATCTGCCGCTGCGGCTGTCTGTGCATTCGTGACTTCACGTCCGATACCTGCCGAGTCGATGTCCTCTATGACGACAACACACTTTTGCGGCAGGCCCAGGAATAGCCCGTGCAGTTTTGAATCAGTCATGTCGGACGCCAGATTGATGTGGTATATGTCGCACCCGAGATGACCTGCGAGAGCAGCGCTGAATGACGTCTTGCCTGTGCCAGGCGGACCGTGGAAGAGATAGCCACGTCGGTAGGGAATACCGCAGTCAGCGAAGAATCGTTTTCTGATCGGTCAGCATATGTTGTGTAGAATTCCCATCGCACAAGAGGCTACTTACGATTGTTCACTGTAATAATACTCGGCATCCCTAACAATGTCCATCTTGACACTCTCTTCCATATCAATCGTGTCAAGCTTCCGCGCAGGCTTGCTGATGGATTGCCATTGGCCAGCGCCGTACTCAAACGAGGTCTTCCCCGCAAAATACACGGTTGTCATTCCAGTCATACTTGCCTTCTTCCAGTTATGACATCTGAGCACGAAGTCTCTCAGTGGTGCTAAACTCCACCCAAGCGTGGTTACGGTAATTGCATCCTGCATTTTTCCGCTGGCATCATGTTTGTTGTGATATTCGATCATATGTGGATGAATTGTGCCACGCGGGTTACCTGTACGATCAAAGAGGTAGGGCCGGAAGCCAACCCTGGATTGTCAGCGCGACGTTCAAATCTGAGAAGCAACAGCGACAACAAGGTGGCAACCAGTAGTGAAGCACACCCAGAACACTCACCAGAATATCCTTGATCCGATGGGCGGCGAACAAGACACCTCGTGCTCAACAGAAGCTTGCTTCTTGCCACGACCGCCTCTACCAGTGGGGCCTATCATCCATCGGCTCCTGGAGAGCATATCATCCTGCTGAGAGCCCTCTGTGACAATGATCGCGCTTCTGCTCCGGCGATTCTCGATGACTTCGGCACTCATCCACGCCAGTACGTCCTTAGCAGCACTGTCGGCCTCAGTAGACGAAACGCAAAAACACCCAGCTGTTACTCACGGGTCAGTTTCCGGGATGCTGATTTGCACAGTAAAAGCCCAGAACGCAAGATCTCTCAACCCTCTCAGCACAGGTACAGCTGCGCTATAAAGGGCTATTGCTGCTAGGACTTTGTCGAGATCGCTATGAGTGTCTGGCCGAATGCGGTACAGCCAACGATGCAGAATCTCCAGAAGAGGAAGCTGAGAGGAAGCTTTTCGTATAAGATGGCGCGGTAGGATTCCAGGCGTGTCGACGGGCTCAGGCCATGTTCCAAGCGGGTCGCCTGCATGGTGAAGTGGTGCAGCGACGACCAGGTCGGTAGAAGCTGATGTTGATTGTTCCATATCAACCTTAAAGAAAGAAGTGGTAGAACACAGGTATTGGTATACAGAGAGAAATAGAAAGGACGCTTTCGCAGGCGCTGGCTACGCCTTGAGATTAAGTGCACGTGCTGAGCGCAATGAAAAGTTTGGAAAGGATGAGAGGGCCACCGCGAAAAAGTTGCGAGAGGTGATATAGAGGAATGACAGAGACGAAAAGAATATAATAGACAAAACCAATTATGCAGTAATATACAATGCCTGATGAGGCCGTCCTCCTGGAGTCTATCGCAGAGATGGAGAAGTCGTGGACACGCTTTTGGGCTGAGATAATGTTGGTGGATCCTGGCATCGAACGAAGCTATACCTAAGTAAGTGTCTAACCGTCCTGCCGGAAGCGCGAACTACGGCTAGCCGTTTGTACACAAAGCGAAGCCCTCATTATAACAGTACGTCATATCAACGTGGGCGTATAAAATATACATTGTGAGCTGTCTCGAACTTTGCTATCTTCACTCATTACCATTTAACAAGTCAAGTGAGCCTGCAATAAGAACAAGATGGCAAACACACATAGTCTCCAGGCATCGAAATTGTTCTCGGTTAAGGACTATGTCTGCGTTGTCACTGGAGGCGGTTCTGGTATTGGTCTGATGGCTGCACAGGCTCTGGCAGCAAACGGTAGGTCAGCCTATATCCTTCAGCCTTACCCAATCTGACAAGCGATCACAGGCGCAAGGGTATACATCACAAGTCGCCGCCAAGAGGCTCTTGAAAGAGCTGTCAAGTCGCACGACCCCAAAGAGGGAGGTGAAATCATTGCCCTTAGTCCATGCGATGTCACCAAGAAGGACCAGCTTGAGAAGATGTATGAAGAGCTGTCTTCAAAGGAAAAGTACATCAACCTCCTTGTCGCCGCAGCCGGGATCAGCAGCGGGAAAGCAGAACCTGATGCGGACAAAGCCACAGAGATGAAGCAAAAACTCTGGGACAACGAGACATTTGAGGACTGGGCGCAAACCTACAATACCGATGTCAGCTCTGTTTACTTCAGCACTGTTGTCTTGCTGCCACTTCTCCAGGCGGGGACAGAAACCCACGGGCACCTCTCTGCCTCAGTCATCGTTATCAGCTCCATGTCTGGTATCATGCGCCACGCTCAAGGCCACTTCAGCTACAACGCCGCAAAGGGCGGCACTGTACACTTGACCAAGTTGATGTCAGCTGAGTTCCAACAACTCAGGATCAGAGTCAACTCGATCGCTCCTGGCTACTTCCCCTCAGAGATGACTGCGAAGGAGAGTGATGACAAGCAGAAGAGTGAGCTTCCGGATGAGAAAATCCAAGAGAAGGGACACGTTCCTCATGGCCGAGCTGGACACGATGAGGAGATGGCACAAGCTGTACTCTTCCTCACGAAGAATTCCTACGTCAATGGCGAAATCATTGCTGTCGATGGTGGCGTCCTCAATGTCGTGGCCGGACGTTAAGAGCGTGCATGTTTGTATGAAAACGATGCAAGGTGAATGATGAGAGATGTATGAGGGGCCGATAGATGAGAAGACTAGTCGAGACGAGATCAATGATACCCTTATGCAGTCAAAGCTGCTGTGTGTTGGCCATAATCTGAACCATATTCTGTCGCATGTTGTTCGACTGAAGGGACGGTCGACTGATACCTAAGAGGAGTTGACAGCCCAATGTTTGTCTTGTGTATGCCCTGCATAAAGAATTACAACGAGGCTTAACCAAGCTTCGAGGGTCTTTTAGTGCTCACACCAGGGAAAAAAGTTAAAGGATAGAGGACCCTGGGGCGCTTGCACCGAATGCTGCTGCTCGACCCTTGAAAATATAGACAAGTGTACCAGTTCGAGGGCGTTCGCCAGGCCCTCCATTGATTCGCACTTGGCGTGATCTTCCATAGGCTAGGCGTTCGCCTCAGATCTACGCCTCAGGGAGACGAAGACGACCCAGTTCCACGTGAGCTCGTGAGGAGGCTCGGACCGCCTTACTATGCACGAAGCTGATTCATGACGCGTATCGTCCTACGCGTCGCGTGGTAGTCAAGTGCATGACGGCTCAATTTGAGCCATGCATCTCCCGTGTTGACATGTGGAAAGATGGTGTGCTAGGTCAAGTCGCTACCAGCAGTGTGCTGGCTAGGCGCGCCGACGATTGAGAACGTCAAGCTCGCAGCTGTTTCACCTCAACTGACTCTTGCCCACTCCCACTTCGTCCGTCCCCGCATGCTCCAGTGGACGCTGCAGGCTCAGGCGTCGCGCGCAGAGCTCCCCATCACGCACCTCCCTTCGCGGTAGCAGGCTACATTGGGCGCAATCACAGCACGGCGGCCTGCCTCCATCCGCAGCTGGGATCCCCAAGACACGAGCTGGCCAGAACCCTTATAACGGCCAGGGCGCTCTCACAGACCCCCGCCAGCGAGACCGCGCGACTCGCGCCGGCGCAACAACAACAACCGCGCAAAGCCCGACTGCATTCTCTGTCTCTGTTACTTGGACGAGAAGGAATGCGCGCCCAACGCCGCGACCCACCCCCGCAGCCACCGCCCTCACCGCCCTCGACCGCCGCCTCAAGCACACGACGTAGACAGCCACGCGAATAAGGCAGCCGGCCGCACTTGACCTCTTCCCCCGCCAGCTGGCCGCCGGCCAGACGACAGCGACAGCGGCAAGCGGCGCGCCCGCCGTCGAGCGCCCGCCATGGTGTCTCACCCTTCGAAGCCCACCCACGGCGCCTCCAACTCGCGCTCCTCGCAGCCCGCCGTTGCCAATCCAGGCACGCCCCGCCACGAGAAGAAGGTCTCGACCTCGTCCAACCATGGCGCTCAAGCACGCGACCGCGAGCAGCGCGATCAGCGTGAGCAGCGTCCCAGCAGGGATGGCGCAGCGCAGCGGGCCGCCCAGGACGTTGTTGGTCTCAAGGACTACCAGCTGGGCGATTGCCTGGGCAAAGGCGCCTTTGGCAGCGTCTACCGTGCTCTCAACTGGGGCACCGGTGAGACGGTTGCTATCAAGCAGGTGCGCCTTGAGAACCTGGGTGCTGCAGACCTGAAGAACATGGAAATGGAGATCGACTTGCTGAAGAACCTGAATCACTCCAACATTGTCAAGTACCAAGGCTTTGTGCGCAGCTCGGACAGTCTGTACATCATCCTGGAGTACTGCGAGAATGGCTCGTTGCACAGCATCTGCAAGAACTTCGGCAAGTTTCCGGAAAATCTTGTGGCTTTGTACATGTCCCAAGTCTTGCATGGGCTGCTCTATCTTCACGAGCAGGGTGTCATACATAGGGACATCAAAGGTGCAAATATCCTTACCACAAAGGAAGGACTGGTGAAGTTGGCCGACTTTGGCGTAGCTACTAAGCAGTCAGGATTGGACCAGTCCAGCGTTGTAGGTACGCCGTACTGGATGGCACCTGAAGTCATCGAGCTGTCTGGCGCCACCACTGCTTCAGATATCTGGAGCGTGGGATGCACTGTCATTGAGCTGATCGAAGGCAAACCGCCATACCACAAACTGCAGCCTATGCAGGCGTTGTTCAGGATTGTCAACGACGAGCATCCTCCGATACCTGGCAGTGCTTCGCCTGTGAGTAGCAGTTCCCATGCGTGTAAATACGGTGCTGACATTTATAGCTACTTCGCGAGTTTCTCATGGAATGCTTCCAAAAGAATCCCACCCTGCGTATCTCGGCCAAGCGATTGCTCAAGCACCCATGGATCCAGAGCGTAAAGAAGACCGTCGCCGCCGTACCTGCGAAACCCACCGAATACCAAGAGGCTGTCAAATCTGTGCAAGAATGGAACGAAGCTCTCAAGTCGCCTAACTCCTTGCGCCGGACCTCCAGGCTCGTGTCTGGAGTGCAAAAGCCTTCGCAGCAATTTCCTTCCCCCGCACATGCAAACGGTGCTGCAGTAGCGGCCCGCAAACCGCCAGTCCCCACTGACCACCTCAACATCCCCAAGTCAAGGCCCACTGCTGATGCGTTCCGCTCGCCAGAGCTGGACCAAGACGACAACTGGGACAACGACTTTGCTGAAAGCATCTCCCCCCGCGCGTTGAAAATGCCGTCACACCGCAAGCCACAGGACAATTTTGGAGGTTTATTCTCTAGCGACAAGCTGAAGGCGTTTGCCAGTTTTGAGTCTATTGTTGATGGTACTGATGGAGGCGATAACGAAGCTACTATGAGAAGTCCACTCAACCTACAGCACCTACAAGGCCCCGCCAACAGCTTCAGCCCACGACAGCCTGCACGAGCTATGCCACGGACACCAAAATCGAGATCCTCCGCATCAGCATCGACGTCAACCTCTACATCAGCATCTAATTCGAGGTCATCGTCAAATGCCTCGCAACATGAAGAGCGCCGCAGCCACGACGCTCAACCCAAGACTGTCTTCCTTCGCGGTGTGCCCCAGGCAGCACAGACACCAAAGCCTCGGCCAGTAGCACCTACTCGAAATAGTAACCTGTTCCGTGAGAGCTCAGAGGAAGAAGATTACTCGGATCTAATGCCTGCAGATGACGATGCGTTCGAGAAGCGCGTCCAGGCATTGCAACATTCACAGCCTTTTGTCGTCATTCCTCAGCAACCGCAGTTCGCTGCTGTGACCACAAACTCACCTGCAGACATCTTCTCGCCACGGCTGTTTCATCCGACTGATCTGAAGTCTGCGCCCAAATCATCGAGAGACTTGAAGAGCAGTGGGACTATCCGGCAGCGATCGGGAAGCACAGTTTCGCATAAGAACCTCCAACGCACACAGTCAGAGATCGAAATCCAAAAATACGCCGAGGACGAAGGCGATGACTTTTCTGAAATTGTCGGTGATATCAAAGGCGGGCCCCAAGCCTCGGCCACAGAAAGCGACAGCGGTAGTGAGCATAGCAGCCTTGCCATGATCACAACAAAGATGTCGGGCTCTTTCATGATCGCAGACGAAGACGATGTAGATCCATTTGCCAATCTGGAAGATGGCCTCGATACAATCAACCTCGAAAATAACGTTGCTCGAGACCGCGACGACCGGTTGACGAAGATGACAGAGCACCTGGTCAGTTGCTTGAAGCTTAGTCAGCCCGACGACGTTCTTCTCGATATCGCGGATCAGCTGCTGCAGGTTCTCTACGAGGCACCTGATAAGCGCTCCATCATTTTACGCAGTCACGGCATGCTACCGGTGTTGGAGATTCTGGCCAATGTCCCACCTCATGAGCTTGTGCTTCCACTGCTGAAGATCATCAACCTGATCATCATGGAGGACGCAGAGGCGCAAGAGAGTCTGTCCTTCCTCGGAGGTATACCCGCCATATGCCAATATGCGTACAAGCGATACCCGAGTGATATTCGCAAAGAGGCAGCAGCCTTTGTGCGCCAGATGTACCAGACCAGCACGCTCACAATGCAGATGTTCATTGGTTGCGGAGGCATCAATGTGCTCGTAGAATTTCTCGAGGAGGACATCGACGCTGAGCGCGATCTCGTTCTGATTGGTGTTAACGGCGTGTACGGAGTCTTTGAGTTGCAGGGTCCTACACCAAAGAACGACTTTTGTAGGATCTTCAGCCGAAGCAGCGTTCTGTATCCGCTGTCGCTGGTGCTGAACAGAATGGTGGAGGAAGATGGCGAGGTTGCAAGGCTTATTGTTGGCAGGATTGTGCACATCTTCCTTATCTTCAGCCAAGCCGAAAGTCACGTCAAGGACCTAGTCGCTGACCGCATGATTTTGAAGCGTAAGTGCTTTGCCCTCTCACGAATTCCACGATCGCTAACAATAGTAGGTGTCCTTAAAGATTTACGCAAGATGTCGCCCCCTCATCAAATCACCATGCTGAAGTTCATCAAGAATCTCAGTTCTCTTTCATCGACACACGAAGCTCTGCAGAATTCGAATGCAATCGATATTCTCATAGAGTTATTGAAGGTCACTCGCCAGTCTGGGTCGAAAGCGGGCAGCAGCAGGTCAGGTAACGATTCCAATCGCTCGTTCCAACGCGAGATCTCGAACCAAATCCTGAACACTATGTACAATCTGTGTCGTCACAACAAGAGTCGACAGGAGGAGGCAGCTCTTTCAGACATCATACCGCTGTTGAAGGATGTCGTAAGTGAGGGTGGCCCGCTGAAAGAGTTCGCGCTGCCAGTCTTGCTTGAGATGGTCAATTCCGGCAAAGTCTCTCGAAAGATGCTGTGGGACGCAAAGGGACTCGCATTCTACGTGTCGCTGCTTGGTGATGTGAACTGGGCAGTGACAGCTTTGGATGCTATCTTTGTTTGGTACGTTCTTGTTGCACTTGAGGATCCTTGCAGAATCAAGTCTCTCTAACACTACTCTCAGGCTCCAAGAAGAGACCGCAAGGGTCGAGCAATACTTGCTCTCTTCTCACTCCAACTTCACTTCCGCGATCATCACAGCATATACGTCATCAGGACCATCGCGCTCCACCTTTGAGAACATGCTGGAGCCACTGCAGAAGATTGTTCGTCTTTCGCCGCCTATTGCTGGATCGTTGGCGGTGCCTGAGATCTTCTCACGCACAGAACAGAAGCTGAACCATAAAGATGCTGTCACGCGTCTGAACTTGCTGCGAATTCTGCGGACAATCTGTGACGCAAAGGAAGAGGGTTGTTGGTTGATCCGTGCATTCGGCTGCTATGAGCGTATTACCTGGCTCATGGAACAGGATCCTGCCGTTCTTGTTCGACAAATGGCGGAAGAGCTTGTTCATGCTTCCGACGAGGTCGAGGTCAACGGACTTGGCATAACGTCCAGCGGTAAACGCAGCCTGAGCCGAGCATCGAACATGGGCATGAACCTCCGTCGTCCTCCGTCTTCTGCTGGTCGCCGTGATGGTTCTGGCTCAAGCAGCGGTTCAACTCTAGCCAGCGCTGGTCTTGGCCTTACACCACCCACACCGACAAGCCTGAAGAGCAATAACTTCCTTGTGCCACCCATGTCCACGCCTGGCAGCTGCCGTGATCGTGTCACCCGGGCGCAGTCAGCAAGCTCAATGTGGGATCTTATGGAAGATCCCAACACCACTCCACAATCAAGCCGCTCGAACAAGGCGCCTGTCCTGGCACGATCGTCCACTTCTTTCGCCGCGCTGGCTTCGCCTACAGCTACGCCTCGCCCCTCTACGGCTCGACCTGCTTCTCGCGATGCGAATCACTCATCGCTTCTTCACTTGCAGGCAAGCTCTAGGTCTGGTGCACCTGAACGATCGCGTCTCCCCAAAGCGCGTGCGCAGCATGCAGCAGGCCGCCTCGGTGAGGCAATCAATAAGCGTAGACAGAGTAATTTCAACCTTGAAAACGACCACCCTGGGCACGGTGTTCCGCCAGGCACGCCGCCACTACCGCGGCTGCAAATTGTACGCCGCAGGAGAGATACTAGTGGAGGCGAGTTCAATTCCGCGAACGGGGTGCGGAGAGGCTCGACAGCGGATTAGATGTGCGTTGGAGAGCAGAGGGACTTGGTGCCTGATGCAGACAAGGACAGCAAATATGGGAGTCTCGTAAGGAGAAGGAGGGGCTCACAAGCCCAAGCATGCGCAGTATGATACTGCAGTTTGATCGGCCAACTACAGAGTGAGCAGTACGTTAGAGGAGGTTTATATCCTCGTTGGAAGGAATTTGGGGTGGCACGGTGGTTTTGCATAGCATGGCGTTCAAGTTCAAAGGGTGAACATTTTTAGACGGTTGGGAGGATTTGCATTGGTTCGGCGTATTTCTTCACTTCGATAGGTTCACTCGTAGTGTGTTTTTTCGCATTGCGATATTGCTTGAATGCACTTGCGACAGTTACTCGTAGTTGGTCATTGGCGAAGAAGGATATACTCAAGATTGAAGCTAAAATGAGCCTACGATTTGAAGTAGTTGGCCCTGTGATGTCAGCGATTTAATTTCGGGACAATCGCGCTCGACCGCGGCGCGTCTCCAAGACCAACACCAACACACAAACAATCACTCATGGCGTTTACGGCACTCAACAACCAGCCTCCTGCAGGTCCACCGCCGGTGCAGGCGCCGGTACCCAAGCCTGCTCCAGCACCTGTTGTCCCCATTCAACACCCACCTGAGATTGACACTGCATTCGCGGGGAATCACGAATTGCGAAAACGGGTGCACGCAGCCATCGACCAGAATCCCTCACAGAGCACGCTCTTCCGCGACATATCGATTTTCATCCTTGACCAGAAATCGCAACCACCAGTCGAGTCCACAACGAAGAAGCGAAAATTGGACGAGAGCAACGGGCCACAGAACGGCGCAGCAACTACAGCATCGGTCAGCGCAGTCGGTGGGAGCTTGACGAGCACGTCTACCAAAGCCTTCAAGACATATGCTGGAGTCAGCTTCTCGATACCTCAGCGAAAGAAGTTCACACTGGAATTGCTCGACAAGAATGACGGTGGCATAAGGGCGGTTGGGGCTTCGGGCAATGTCGAGTTCGCGCTGGCGTGGAAGGATGTGGATCAGGTGTTCTGTTTGCCCGTACCAGAGAAAGCCAAGAAGCAGCACAACTTCGTCATCATTCCAGTGCACGGCGATGGCGTGAATCCCGTACCCGAAAGCCTGCAGGGGTCGGCACCAGAGCCTGTTGTGTGGACATTCGAGGAGGCAACAGGGAAGAACATCGTCGAGGGCGAAGACCCAGGCCCGGCACCTATAGCAGAGGCTATACACCATTGCTTGATACAGGCTGGGACTGGGAAGCAGGTCGTCTTTCCCGATGCCGATGAGTTCGCCAGTGCCATTCCTGAAAGCCACAGGAAGGGCGAGAAAGCATACCACGTGAAAGCACACAGGGGCAGCAAAGAAGGTCTGTCTACCTATATCTCCGGGCATTTAGGACAATCACTTACTCTGATCAGGTTATCTCTTCTTCACCGCTGTTGGCATCCTATACGGCTTCAAGAAGCCTCTTGCTTTCTTTGACTTCGCCTCTGTAAACAGCATATCCTACACCGCTGTTCTACGCAATACCTTTAACCTTGTAATCACCACGCAAACACAGGAGATCGAATTTAGTATGCTTGATCAAGAGAACTTTGCGGGCATCAACGACTACGTACAGAAGCATGGTCTGCAGGACGCAAGTATGGCGGCAGAGAGGCGCGCGAAGAAGCTCAATGTCAATCCGCCTGCCGATAAGAATAAGGAGAACGGGACGGGGACAGCAGGTGCACATGCTGAGGAAGAGGAATCGGAGCTGCAGAAGGCAGAGCGCGAGCTTCAGGACCAGGAAGATGATGAGGAAGAAGACGATGATTTCGATCCAGGCAGCGAGGGCGAAAGCGAGGGCGAGGGCTCTGATTCGGAAGACGAAGATGGTGAAGGTGGTTACGAGGAGGGTGACACGACGCAGATGGAAGCGGAGGACGAGGAGATGGAGGAATGAACCGTTTGATACATAGCCTGTACCACGCTGAGTGCATAGCCTGCGAAGTATACGACATATTATGATACCCAGCTTGTCGAGCGTTGGACTCTGCTGCAGCCAAAAAGAGCGCGCCGAGGAGTGCCACGTGAATGCCTGTTCAGTGCTGTTAGGCAGGTACTCGGCTCCCACGTGGTGTACCAGGTAGCAGAAGCATCGCCAGCTGCAGTATCGCCGTACCGTCCACCTAAAATCACCCGTTTATTATTTCCCTGTACCGACTGTAACGTATTTCTGCCTGAGATCAACAAGCCTGATTCGTAGCCTTCTACTCATCGCCATTTCTCTTACCAGCCCCCAATGGCTGTGCATGTCTGCCTCCTTGCCTGCTTACTAGCAATCTGTCTACCCATCATCTTCGTACAGTTCCCCCGCTTCGAGTTCCTCAAAGACCCGCAGGCTGAGCACGAGGCAGAAACACGATCCGCGATACTACCACGGCGACCACTACCACCACCGCAGAAGCCACTGCGACGGCTCGAACGATCGCCCTACAAGACTGGTGTCGACGAGAAAATCCTGGAGTCGCAGCAGGAGCAAGACGGGATTGGAGAGACAGCGCAGGAGATCGAGAGAGGACGAGGGGATACGCGTGTATCCTGGGCCGGATTCCAAGGGGACGCGAGTGCGGATAGTAGAACCCCGGCGCAAGAAGCGGAGGAGCTGAGGAGGGCGAGGGCAGGCAAGAAGCCGTGGGATCCTCCGTTCAGGAGGTGGCAGGCATCTATCAACTTGCGTGAGCAGGGTAGAGGTGGGCCACTGGACGCCGCTATGGGTAGCCCGTCGCCTTGCAAGACAGGTAGGAATTTGGAAGCGAAAGGTCTTGCAAGGAGACTCTTCCCGCCAGAATCTTCGCATGGACAGAGCCGTGTGGACAAGGACGGACAGTATTCGATGGCACGTTCTGATCCTGAATCTCAACAATCATCGCAAGATATATCAAATAGGCAGCCTCCACCTAAAGACCTGCCCCAAGCTGGACACACAATTCATCGAGAGCCACACCAAGGGCATCAATCAAGCTCCTCAAAAGCTCAGAGCGCTCTCCCGTCACGGACAGATCGAGAATCGGTGCCTTCACCTCTTGAGGGTTCACCACAGCACTCCACGTACCGCTTGCCGCAGACCATTCCACTTACGAAAGCAACTGTCGAACAACCTATGAAAGCAGCTGCGAAGGTCCCCTGGTATCTGGGCAATCGCGGTCGTCTTGTTCCCCAGCAGACGATCTCACAGAGTGGTCCATCAAATATCCCGGTCAATTCTGCTACCTGCAGATCAACACCTTCTTGCCCTGCATGCAACATTGTTGCCGAAGACCACAAGGGAAACGAAGCTCGCAAAATTGCTAATAGTTCGCATCTTCCCCTTTGGCAAATCCTGCTCCTACTCATGGGAATCCTCCTCTTTATCTTCGGATTCGCCATATTGGTTGCGCATTGTCTAGCATGGTTCTTGGTGTACAAAACAGAAGCGAGGCTAGGGGAGCTGAGGCGCGGTCTAATGAGAGGAGGAGATATGAAACTTTGTCTTTGTGCCAGAGGCTGAGAATATAGCAATGCTGTTCCCACGCCTTCGCAGTGCTTCAATCTAGTCTCGCATAGGCTGTGCCACTGTGTGGAAGCACGTGAAGTTTACATTGTGACCTAAACCCCCGCGGGCGGCCCCGAATCGTGGTCCCGAATGGCGCTATGCCAGCCTCGAGATCAAGCCACACGACGGATGCGAGACTAACGATGGTTGGGAATACGACAAAGAAAGCTTCGCAGATTTTGTGGTTGATGTGCGAACAAATCCTCAAAATAGACATAGCTCAGAATAGGGCTGACCATGACGCTGATGCCCCATATACTCTCAACGAGCGCGCATTACAACCCGCGGACAGATACCAAGCAACAAGCCATGATAATTGCCCAGCTATTGCACATATCTCCATGCCGTTTCATCAGGATTGAGAACGCGTAAACACGCATACTCACCGCGGAGAGCTTTTCGAATGACCTCACTGAGGCTGAGATGATGCGCGCTAAGGGATGGCCCCACTCGGCTTTTCCCTGCACCGATCGTCTTGGGGCGGGACGATGCATCCTCGCCAATTCAGAGGTAATCGACAGTTGCCGTCATGCATCGCAGTGATCAGCGACTCGTTGCACGTCACGTCGCCGAACGTTGCTGCAAGCGAGTCGTTGTAAACGGCTGAGCGAAAGCCCTCGTGCAGCAAGCATCCGGCTGTACGGCTACATGCTCGAATGGAAGAGCAGCATCATGCAGTCCTGCCCATTTCCAATTCCGGGGCCTGGAGACCTGACATAGTCCGCATGAAGGCCGTCTACGAGTTCGCCAATCGCTAGCTCCCGTGCGTAGACGCGCTGTGCGCCACGGGTGTTGAGGCGTCTTTGTCTAGCATAGACGTCACTCATCGTATCTGGTGCAGCGGCATCACAGTCCCGCTCAGCCTAAGGGCGAGCTAACGAATGCATATCACTCCCCTCTTCCTGCCGTGTGGGGAGAGAAAGTAGAAGTGTTTGCGTTCTTGCGTTTTCCTTCCTCCTGCCTACACTCCCCATCGACGAGCTACCATGGCGCTCAAGAATATACTACCGCTGCACAAGAAGGACGAGGAGAGCCAGGAATCCCATCACCATCATGAGAAGCGCCAACGAGCAAATGGACATATTGTAAAGAAGGAATCGACGCAGAGAAGAAAGCAGCGCGGGTTCACCAGCAAATGGCGCAATGAGCTCGTCGCTATGACTGCCGAATTCTGCGGCACGTTTCTGTTTCTCTTCTTTGCGTTTGGTGGTACACAAGTCGCCAACACGGCGGCTGTGGCTAGCGATGCGGCTACCGCTGGCCAGCAGGGTAATGGGTTGACGCAGGCTCCCAACACGAGTGTGCTGCTGTATATCAGTTTGATCTTTGGCTTCAGTCTGATGGTCAATGTTTGGGTGTTCTTCAGGGTTAGTCAGGAAGACCACTGTCTTATTGCATATACTAACTAAAGATCAGGTCAGCGGCGGATTGTTCAACCCAGCCGTAAGTTGCTACGATGCTGTTGTATGTACAGGCGGCATACTAATGGACTATACAGGTCACCCTTGGTCTCTATCTCATTGGAGCCCTCACCACCGTTCGTGCGATTCTTTGCTTTATTGCGCAGATGCTTGCAGGCATGTGTGCCGCAGCTGTGGTATCGGCCATGTTTCCTGGTGATCTGAATGTCTCGACAACCCTGGGTGCCGGTGTGTCCATCGCTCAGGGCGTCTTCATGGAGATGTTCCTCACTTCGCTACTCATCATCACCATCTTCATGCTCGCGGCCGAGAAGCACAAGGCCACCTTTCTTGCACCTATCGGTATCGGACTGGCACTCTTTGTTGCCGAGCTTGTTGGAGTCTTCTACACTGGTGGTAGCTTGAACCCAACCAGAAGCTTCGGACCCTGTGTAGTCACACGTAATTTCCCCGGCTACCACTATATCTACTGGTTCGGCCCGCTCATGGGTACCTTACTGGCTTATGGAGTCTACAAGATCATCAAGCTGGTTGAGTACCAGACAGTCAACCCTGGACAGGACTTCGATGACCACGAAGTACGGCACACACATTCCTCTGAACATCAACACTTTGCTGACAAGAACTAGGACGCACTCTTCAAGCCGCCCACAAACCCTGAGACAGCAGGAGAAGTCGAACGCCCCAACGTCGCCGCCATCGCCGCCCAAGAAGCCATCCGCGTCGCGAGCAACTCCCCCACCGAAGAGAAAGACAAGTCCGACGCATTCGGCGGCATCGACAACACTCTCTCCTCCTCATACCGTCCCTCCACGAACTCTCGCGAACGCCCTAGGAGCTCAGACGACGAGTACCGTCGCCACTCTGCGCATCACCACCAGCACAACTTCGACAGCATGCCAGGGCAGACGAGCATGCACACGCAGGGGTCTCCGCGTACAGACTACAGATCGTCGCAGGAGCACCGTAGGACGTCGCGCGATCACATGGCGACGGATGCCGAGCTGTTGGCCCGGACCGGACATGGAGGCTCGATGAGCAGTCCTAGGCATGCTGGTAAGCAGCCGTGGGTGTAGGCTGCGTTTTGTGGATTGAATCATGTGGACTGGAGTGTATCAAAGGCTGTATATCAAAGGCGTTTATGGGGCGTTGGGATCTGTACAAAAAGCGTTGAAGGTCGAAAAGGACTTCCGCAGGTAGCAGCGTTGGATACAGTAGCCGCGAAGGCTTTGCTCTTCTTTTTCTTCCCATCAAAACATTCGTGCACTACGTCTATGATTCTTGAGACTACGGCTCGCTGTATCGAGTAATAATGCAACATATTAGCAAACGATTTACCATATACAATACCTTGCCAGCGTTGAGGAGCCAATTCACCTCTTTGAAGAATTCAACGTATATATAGCCACAGACCAGACATAGCAAATGAGAACGTAGCCACTATAGGAGTCAGCTCCGTTGTCTTACTGACCAACCAGAGTGAATCCTTGAGCTGGTAAGGCGCAGCATGCGGTTTGTCGTCGTAGTGATTACCACACTCCCATCCAGGCCAGCCATCCATGCAACCCACGGAAACAAACTCCACGGCGGCAGTCAGAACGACTCCCAGAACGGAGCTCTCGGAAGGCTCGGCACTTTCTTGGAAAAGCCTCACATGTGAATCATAGTTGCAATGTCGAGACGAAAAGTCGTTCTGCTGAGTGCGCCTGCCCCAGATGTCACGTTTCTGCGTGTTTGACGAGGTGTTTGCAGAGTGTTTGGAGGCTGCAGGAGGGGGCGTCGAGTGAGTCAATCCCAGAGACCTCGGCCACTGCAGCAGAATCGAAACGTTGGAAGTGGTTTGTATCTGTCATTATTGGGTGAAGGTGGCCTAATGGTAGGTCGTCGGTCGATGTGATGGAGTGCACATTGCTGCAGGGATGTGGGAGAAGGAGAGGATGGTTTGACATCATCGGTTTACAGGGCGATGACAGGCACACGCGCGTGCGTGGCTGCGGGATTTGAGAAGAGCTGTGCGACTAGCTGGCGGGCGTAATAAGCGCACGAGACATGGACCTCAGTGTTGCTATCTCCATGTGCATCTGAGCCTGTATCCTCGCCTGCCCGTGACGCTGGTACTGCTTCTGCTTCTGCATCGCATCGCGCGCGGCATCTTCGGCCGCAGTGTGCTTGTCCTTGTTGTGTGTGTCCAAGCTTGATCGTTCTCGACATCGACCAAAGCGGGGCACCAAGTGCTATCTAGCCTCCCTCCCAGACACAACGCCCTCGACGGCCTTCCAGGACATTTAGGACCCCCCCAAGCAATTCCCACCGGTCGCATAAGCACGAGGAGCATCGTTGGCTCCCCAAGCATCGAGTTGGAGTATAGCGGTGGCGGCGCCCTCGCTTGTCCCGCCTTGTAGCCGCTGCACAGCCTCTCTCTTCCGGTTCCCTCGCCGTCGACGGCCGCAGCCTGTCCTGCCGTCTGCCGTCTGCCGTCCTAGCCAGAGCCAGAGCCAGATCCACGCCCGCCAGCCTGCGCGCTGCCACAACACCTGCGCTGATAGCAGACCCGCACACCGGCGAGCTCTGAGAGCCGTCCCGTCGCACCACTTATCCCCCGAACCCGCGCATCGCCGTCACCATGGACGGAGCTGGGCAGCCCAACCTGCGCGTCACCAGTACGTCCCCCAGCGTCCCCAGCATCTCCACCGCCTCCACCGCCCTCGACCACCGAGCGCAGCAGCAGCATCACAGCAGTCAGTCGGGCTAACACGATGCAGTCATTGCCGCCGATGGCCTCTACAAGCGCGATGTCTTCCGTACGTACCTGCCCACGAGCTACCCCCTCTTCCCTTCGCACTGATCCCACGCTTACACACGCGCTGCAGGCTTCCCGGATCCCTTCGCTGTGGCCACGATCAATGGCGAGCAGACGCGCACCACGAGCGTCATCAAGAAGACGTTGAACCCCTACTGGAACGAGAGCTTCGATATGTACGTCACCCCACATCCATACCCAACCACACACACATGTGCTGACACCGTGCCAGGCGCGTGAACGAGGAAAGTGTGCTCGCGGTTCAGATCTTTGATCAGAAGAAGTTCAAGAAGAAGGACCAGGGATTCCTTGGCGTTATCAACGTCCGCATAGGGTCGGTCATCGACCTGGATGCGGGGGGCGACGGTACCTCTTCTGAGATCCTAACGTGAGACCACAGCACTGACACACAACCAGAGATGCTTACCCGCGACCTGAAGAAGTCGACCGACAACATGGTCGTGCACGGCAAGCTCATCCTGAACCTGTCCACCAACCTCCAGGCGCCCATCAGCAACCAAGGAGGAGCCGCTGCGCCCCGTCCCACGCCCTCAAGCCACCCCTCAGTGAACGGTGCTGCCGCAGGAGCCTCGACCCCGCAACAGTCCGCCCAGAATCTCAACCCTAATATGTATCCTGGAGCTGGACAGCGACCGACCTCCACCTCCCAACCCTCCGCCAACAGGCTCAGCCAAGCGGGCTCTACAGGCCCACCCACCACGGCCCCTCCCGTCTCCACCAACGGGGCTCCAGCTGCAGGACAGAGCCAGAACCCGGGGTACAGCGCTTTCGAGGATTCGCAAGGAAGATTGCCAAATGGCTGGGAGCGTCGTGAAGATCACTTGGGCCGCACTTACTACGTCGACCACAACACAAGGCAGACTACCTGGATCAGGCCCGGTGCAGGCTTCAACGAGAGCGATAACCGCAATGCAGTCGCAGCATCGACCCAGCAGGAGCGCGTCCGCCACCAGAACCGTATGTTGCCCGAGGACCGCACGGGAGCCAGCTCTCCAACTCTAGCCGATCGACAGCCCTCGCCACCGAACGCAAGTGCAGGTGCTGCCAATGCTGCCAGCATGATGGCGACCGGTGCTACTACCGCCGGGACAGGAGAGCTGCCTTCTGGCTGGGAGCAGCGACACACTCCCGAGGGACGACCGTACTTTGTGGACCACAACACACGCACAACCACGTGGGTTGATCCTCGCCGACAGCAATACATCCGCATGTATGGCGGCCAGGCGGCTAACGGAAGCACCATCCAGCAACAGCCTGTCTCCCAGCTCGGACCACTACCTTCAGGGTGGGAGATGCGACTTACCAACACTGCACGAGTGTACTTTGTCGATCACAACACAAAGACGACCACCTGGGACGACCCGCGACTGCCGTCATCCTTGGACCAGAACGTACCGCAGTACAAGCGCGATTTCCGTCGCAAGCTGATCTACTTCCGCTCGCAACCCGCTCTCCGCATCGTAAGCGGCCAGTGCCATGTCAAGGTCAGGCGAACCCATATCTTCGAGGACTCGTACCACGAGATTATGCGCCAGTCGGCTGCGGATCTGAAGAAGCGTCTGATGATCAAGTTTGACGGCGAAGACGGTCTCGATTACGGTGGCCTGTCCCGTGAATTCTTCTTCTTGCTGTCGCACGAGATGTTCAACCCCTTCTACTGTCTGTTCGAGTACTCGGCCCACGACAACTACACCCTGCAGATCAACCCGCACTCCGGCATCAACCCTGAACATTTGAATTATTTCAAGTTCATCGGACGAGTCGTCGGATTGGCCATTTTCCACCGTCGTTTCTTGGATGCTTTCTTTATTGGAGCCTTCTACAAGATGATCCTCAGGAAGAAGGTCGCGCTGCAGGACATGGAGGGTGTCGACGCTGACTTCCACCGCAATTTGGAGTGGATGTTAAATAACGACATCACGGACGCGCTGGAATTGACTTTTGCGACCGATGACGAGAGGTTTGGTGAGACTGTCAGCATCGAGCTGAAGCCCGGTGGTGAGGAGATGGAGGTAACGAACGAGAACAAGCATGAATACGTCGAGTAAGTGGACCAATTGCTGGGGTGGTCACAACGCTAACTTTCACAGATTAATCACAGAGTGGCGCATCCAGAAGCGCGTTGAGGAGCAGTTCAACGCCTTCCTCAGCGGTTTCAACGAGCTCATTCCTCCGGAGCTGGTCAACGTCTTCGACGAGCGCGAGCTCGAGCTGCTCATCGGTGGTATCGCTGATATCGATATCGAGGACTGGAAGAAGCACACCGACTACCGCGGCTACACCGAGAACGACGAGGTCATCCAGAACTTCTGGAAGTGCATCCGCAGCTGGGACGCCGAGCAGAAGTCGCGTCTGCTGCAGTTCGCCACCGGTACCTCGCGTATCCCCGTCAACGGATTCAAGGACCTGCAGGGCAGCGACGGGCCCAGGAGGTTTACGATTGAAAAGGCCGGCGAGCCTAATCAGCTGCCCAAGTCGCACACATGGTACGTCATACCCTCTCAACTTACAGCGTGACAACCCACTAACCCATCCCCCCAGTTTCAACCGTCTCGATCTCCCCGCATACAAGACCTTCGAGGCGCTCAACCAGAAACTCACCATCGCCGTCGAGGAGACCGTCGGCTTCGGCCAGGAATAGACTCTACTACTACATACCGAGTGTAGCGTCCATGTACAAAACCCCAAGCAGACTTCCAACAAGCAAAGCAAGCGACGAGAGCATCCTGAACCCCGGCTCTCACATACATATTCTTTACTCCCCCTCCTCCCCTTGGCTGGCTCGCCGGCCGCGGCATCATGCAAGCACGCACACACGCACGCATCGAACGGCGGCGCGGTGCAGTGCAGTGTAAATCATCATCTCATCACATCACATCACATCACATCATGGACTTGAGTTTCGGCGTTGTTGGGAAAGCAGTTCGAGCAGCAGAGCGTAGCGTAGCGTAGCGTAGGATATGACAGCACAGAACAGAACAGGAAAGAGCGCTTGTGTAGACATTTGCCCCAGCGCGAGTGGGGGATAGTGTAGTGCAGTGCAGTGCAGTGCAGTGCGTTAGAGCCAATGGATTGAGCGCTTAGACAAGTTCTTCTCCTGTTAAAAACCTTTTCGCTTCCGTAACGGAACGAGTGTCGGTCGCTGTCTGTGTTTTGTTTGTGTTGCGTTGCGTTTTGCCGGCCTGGCCTTGATGTTGCTACGCTTTCATTGTCCCAGGTAGGTGTGTGTTTACACGGTCCTGTCCTGCCTGTATAGCTAGCTGTACAACGAACGCTACACCTGTCCTATTCTACGCACTCTGCACCTTTAGCTCTTACACGCCTTCCTCCGTTCTAACCTCTTATCTATCCTAGCTATTCTATTTTCCACAGCCCTATTGTTCAAACGCACACTCTAAGGGTTAGGGGCACGATTACCTAAAGCTCGTTCGTGGACTGGCTGGAATCAGTACATCGGACAAGACTTGTTCACGCTACACGCAATGTAGCACACTGGTACAGTCTTGCTCGTCTAGCACCTGTGCTTTCTAACGCTTGTGAGATGCTAGAGTGATGTCGCACTCTCGGTTCCTTGGCTACGCGCGCGCTGTTTTGGATACAGATGATAATCGAGTTGCTGTTGCTAGAGAAGGAACGATTGGCGAGTTTCTCTTTGGATAAGAGTAGGAGAAGATTAGCGGCTATGTGGTAAGAGAGTGACGCGGAGATGGAGGTAACCTAAGCACTGGGGTTTTTGGATGTGTGCTATCCTGACACAACGAACATCAAATTAACACTGCCCCTATCAGTACAGCTCCTCCGCTCAAAAAGAAACCCCACCTTGCGCCTCAGTACGACACAGATACTATAATGACAAGATATGGCAGAAGTAATTATAACAAAGCGATGACACATGTTGGCTGGAATATCAAGACGCATGAACTTCGACAGGTTTTTAATGGTTTCTCGCTGCCCGCCCATATACTTACCGAAATCCCCACTCAAAGTCTCTCCCATACCTGCACGATTGTCTTCAAGGCGTCTCCACATACAAGAATAGGGCTAGCTGCAATTCCTACTCAGATTGGACATGTGAATTGCGAGACAGGGCGTGGCTATGGGATAAAGTTCGCTGTCAATACGACAACATTCTTTCCACAGTTGTAGAGTCTCGCCACCACGACGTAAGGATTTTTCGGAACGGCTTCTGTCAGATACGTGGAGCAGATGTTCTGAAAAGCCTACGGTCACCAAACGCACGTGCAGGGCCTGCAGACGTCTGTCTGAGCACAAATCCAGGTGCTTTGGAATCTGTATGGGGCCGCTCGAAGATGGACTGCGCTCTCCTTTGGCGCATCCTGCATGGAAGAGACAGGCTTCGTGGTCCTCGGTCCGAGTGTGCCATCAATTGCGAACTCATCGATCTAGGATGGCTCTTCAAGAGCGGGTTATGTTTGGATAAATGGGCGTTACAGACAGTATAGCAACGGAACTATCTTCCACAACGCTGACTCGACGTAGTAGCGGAATGCCTTACAGAAGCCAGATGCAGCACCCGACAGATCCATTGAACACGTGAGGCATTCGGTAGCAGAGGCTAGTACCACTCCCTAATCGAGGCCAACAGTAGGTTTTGCCAAAGGGTGAATAATCCGCTCAAAGTACTCAAGTTCATCTGGGAAACACTATGGTACTGTTGGTGTCAAATGCCACAGCCTCGGCCACGCGTACGAAGATCTGGTTCGGTCGACGTCTGCTGCGAACGACGGAGCATGTTGGCCACTTGCTGCCCCACCAGCGCTAGGTACCTACGCGTAGTCTCGGCAAACATGGCCTAAGATTTCTAATCCAACCACAGGAAGACCGACAGTACTACACCCGCTATAGTGGAACTGCTTCTACTCGTTAGCCCATTCAACAACCCTACCCTGCAGACTTTCTGCTCATCATGCTGCCCCGGTGCACCTTTAGGAAACAGCTCCGTCAACACGTGACTTGCATCATCACCATCTCGATCGAACACATCCTGGGGTAACAGACGTTAGCGCCTCGGTAGAAGCTTGTTTCTTCATCACCCATACGTACACTGTGGTCTCGGTGCGTCCGGACGGTCGACGATCTAAATTAAGAGCAACTCTCACCCGCTCTGCCACGCGTGCTGAACTGACCGTAGTCTCCTCGGTCCTTCCGGTTGAGTATCTCGTTGCCAAACCATGCCCAATGTGTGACAAGTCATGTCGCGTTGGTTCCAGTGACCTTGAATCTGACTGACAGCTCAGTGGCAATTGCGATCAAGCAACCCAACACAAAATCACGTACCACATTTGCATGCATGAGCAATCGGGATGGAGCACTTGTTCAATTCCAAAGACCTGGGACCTTGATCGGCCGGCTGCTGCGAGCAAGTCTGCGCTTGCGGTAATGTTCCTGTCTATCAGTCTACGTCAACGGCCAAGCCTCCTGGCGATCGACTAGCTAACGGCTCTGGCGTTCAAAAACTCTGGGGAACACTCGCTTGCACGGCCAATGCGAGTGAATGCTGTTACGTGGCTGCGACATTTTCCCTCTTCGAGCAAGACCCACCTGCGGATACGACGGACGACGGTGCTTGTCTCCACGCTCAAGCTCTGGTCGTCGAACTTGCGCTGCTTGATATCATGATGATTGACGTATTGGACGAGCAAGTTCCACCCATCCGTAGCAGCAAATACTCGACAACTTGGTGCCTGTATTGCGGGTCGTCGAGGCGGGTCGTAAGCCGATTTCGATGTCATCGAACCGGAGCTGTATGAGCCTTACTGTCTATAAGAAGGATGCGTTTGCTCGACTTTGAAAGGTATCTCCAAGCTCAACTTTCCACCCCACAGTCGCTTTATCCCCTCTCCTCTCAGGATGAAGTACGCTTTCGCTTCTGTTGCTTTCGGCCTTGGTGCCAACGCCCTCGTTGCCCGTGAGGCTTCTCAGTGTGTCCAGCTGAAGGCCTCTGGTGGTCAGTCAGGAGTCCTCGGCCAGCTCGACGACGGTCAGAACCGTGTCGGTGGCGGACACCCCACTGGCTGCTACTGCCTGTCTTCCGACGGCGGATTCACCGACTCCAACGGCCGTGGCTGCATCCTCACACCACCCACCACCCAGTTCCAGTGCGATACTGGTGCTAGTCCTACCTCAGGCTTTGCTATTGGCTCTGGTGGCTCCGTCACATACAATGGCAACTCCAAGTTCTACGCCTGCCCTGCTACGGACTCGGAGTACAACGTCTACACCTCGCCCGTCGAGGGCCAGGACAAGTGCGTCGAGATCTCCTTGAGCTCTGCTGGATCTTGCGGCGCAGGATCTGGACAGCCTAGCGCACCTGCTGCCTCGCAGCCGGCACAGAGCCAGTCTGCACCTAAGCCTTCTCAGCCCGCGCAGAGCTACCCTGCTCAGAGCCCTCCCGCTCAGAGCCAGCCTGCTCCCAAGCCCTCGCAGCCAGCGCCTAAGCCATCTCAACCGGCACCCAAGCCCTCTCAGCCGGCACAGAGCCAGCCTGCACCTAAGCCCTCTCAGCCCGCTCCCAAGCCCTCGCAGCCCGCTCAGAGCTATCCTGCTCAAAGTCCACCTGCTCAGAGCCAGCCCGCACCCAAGCCATCTCAACCGGCACCCAAGCCCTCGCAGCCCGCTCAGAGCTACCCCGTCCAGAGCCCTCCTGCTGAGACTCAGCCAGCCCCCAAGCCTTCGCAACCCGCCCAGAGTCAGCCTGCACCCAAGCCCTCGCAGCCCGCGCAGAGCTATCCTGCTCAAAGCCCACCTGCTCAGAGTCAGCCTGCTCCCAAGCCCTCTCAGCATGCCCCTCAGCCCTCTCAGCCGGCTCAGAGCCCCCCAGCCCCCCAGCCTTCTGCTCCCGCTCAGTCTGGCAACCAGTGCCCTACCGACCTCAACGGCGAGTATCAGTACCCCCACCTGATCATCCCCGTCGACTCTCAGCAGCCCGATAACGCCGCCGGCACCTCCTACAACGGCAAGGTCAACAGCCACACCTGCTCCATCTTCAACTTCGACATCCCCTCATCCTACGCCGGCAAGACCTGCTCCGTCGTCTTCCTATTCCCCGAGAAGAAGGACCTCGAGACCTCTTCTTTCACCGTCTCCGGCAGCGGCAAGGTCGACTTCACCCAGCTCCAGAAGCCTGCCGACCAGCAGACCTGCTACGCCAACCAGCCCGGCAAGAAGTCCGACCTGCAGTCCATGGCCATCGCGCCGGGTAACTCGTACGCCATCGCTTCGGGCGAGTGTGCTGCGGGCCAGACCGTCAGCTACGAGATGTGCAGCGAGGGCGACTTCGCCCTCGACTACTTCCAGGACTACAACCCCAGCCCGCTTGGCTTGTATGTTCGCCAGTGCTAAGCGCGTCGACGCTTGCACAGGCAAGGCCTTGACGGTAGTAACTTCGTTGAAGTGATGCGGTCAAGTGAGCCTCGTCTGAGGTGTGTGTGTCACAGACTTGCAAGTCTTTGAGGCACCCAGCGGACTCGTCTTCATATGTAAATATTACTTTCACCACTACCACACAGCGTGACACGACCTTCCTTATGACCACGTTCAGATAGAATCATTCGATAATGAATAATGCACTCCTTTTCCGACTATCATACCATGCACCCAGCACAAAGCGCGTCGTTCCTGTCCGTTGACATGCATTCATACTGATCAAATGAACCAATAGACCAGGCTGCGCAACCCTTGACCTCGTTCTCCAGGAACATGTCGCCAAGCAAGCGCAAACCCTCCCTCCAGCAAACGTAGTCTCGGTCCCAGGCTCTTCTCGAAGAGACACGACGAATCGCCAATCACCGAACTAAGCACACTGCACCTCAAGCTCCACTCACCTTGCACATCCAGCCCAGCCCAGCCCAGCACCTTCACCTCGTCAGTCAAACATCACTTAGCATCGCACGCCCAGCACTCTGCCATGTCAGAGACGAAGACAACACATTATAATCATTACCACCAAATCTTCACTAAACCTCAAACAGGAATATCTATATATCCCCCCCATCCCCTCTAATTCTCTTATTCCGTCGAACCCTCAACCGAATTCGGCACCTTCCTGAAAACATGCCTCTCCCATCCATCCAGCTCATCCACGACCTCCTCCCTCTCGAGCCTATACCCGCCGAGCCACGGCAACACGACGGCCCAGACGACCCAATACACGCCGCCGGCGGCGATGATGGCGAAGCCCACCACGCAGTGCAGATAGTACGGCAGCGCCTCGTAGACGCTGTTGCCGTCGCTGGGCGGCACGAACGGCGCGATGACCAGGTAGACGTTGCTGAGCAGGAAGAACAGGGTCACGGGGAGGGTGGCGCGCATGGGCGGATTCCAGTTGTAGTCGGCGGGGTGCAGGTACAGCCAGGCGAGGCCGGCGGCGACGAAGACGTTGACGATGGCGAGGGGGTAGGAGATGACGCTGAGAGAGAAGTGTTAGTGAGGTGCTTGCGTGGAGGTTTTGAGGGAGGGGGGGGGGGAGACAGAACGTACTTGAGGATGAAGTTGTAAGCGTCGCCGGGCGGAGGCGCGAGCATGATGACCACGGAGACAAGCCAGTGCTCGAAGAGGCCCGCGAGCGGGGCGTTGAAGGGCCGGTTGCTGGCCCACAGGCGCGAGAAGGGCAGGATGCCCTCGCGGCCGAGTTCCTGGACGAGTCGGCCCTGGGAGAAGATGACGCTGAGGACGTTGCCGAAGGCGGACAGCGCGACGAAGACGGACAGCGCGCGCTCGGCTTTGGGCCCGAAGACGTTGCGGAACAGCGATGCGGCGACGAGGCGCTTCGAGGCGATGATCTCGTCTGCGGGGACCGCCGCGAAGTACGCGATGTTGACGAACATGTACAGGACGGCGACGGAGCCCAGGGCCAGCGGGGCGGCGAGCTTGAGCGTGCGGACGGGGTTCTTGGTCTCGCTGAGCGCGTAGTTGGCGTTGCTGTAGCCGATGTAGCTCCAGATGACGTTGTAGAGGGCGGTGACGACGCCGTAGGGGCTGCCGGTGGTGCCGGCGAAGGCGTTGTCGAAGTTGTTGGGCTTGTCGATTTTGATGGCGCCGCCGAGGGCCGCCCAGCCGGAGACGACGATGAGCAGGATGATGAGGAGCTTGATGATACCGAGGAGGTTCTGGAGGCGCAGGCCCCACTTGAGGGCGAGGCCGTGGATGAGGAAGGCCGAGGTGATGCAGGCTAGACCGATGCCACGTTGGTTCCAGCGGTTGACTTCGACGTTGGCAGCGTGGAGGATGTATTCGCCGAAGACTACGGAGTTGGAGCCTGCCCAGCCGAGGAGCACGACGTAGCCGGTGTAGAGTCCCGTGGCGAGGAACTTGGGCTTGCGGTAAACAAACTCGAGGTAGTTCTTCTCACCGCCGTTGCGCGGGATGGCGGTTCCGAATTCCAGATAGACAGCCATACCAGCGGCGGCGATCAGCATGCCGGCGACCCAGATGAAGAGGGATAGGCCAACACTGCCGGACAGGGAAAAGATGGCGCTGGGGGTTGCGAAGATACCGGTACCGATCATGCCTGTTCATGGTTAAGAAGAGCCTCTATCACTGGCTGATACTGGCAGTCAAGCTTACGGTTGAAGATGCTGTGATCATTAGCTTACAATCTCCATCTCCATAGACTCAAAATCCTTACAGAAACACAGCCGACGTAACACCAATCTGGCGCTTCGCCTGGCGAACCTGGTACAGCGAACCATTATCGATATCCGAAGGAGGAGCATCGGGATCAGCAGTCTTCGCCTCAGCCGTAGCCCCGTACTTTGAAAACAGCTTGGTCATGGCGGGCGACTGCTTAGACGACGAGGAAACGAGTGGAGTCCTCTCCATACCGGCGACGACAACCCACAATCTTATACGAAAACCCAGCCAACCCCAGAGCCCTTGGAATTCACGCTCACCAAGGCCACCAAGACACCGTGAGTGGTATTAGCGGGCGGCGGCAAAGTCTCTCGAGCGGTCTGTGCGGATGGCGTAAGGACAGCCACAAAGAGCTACAGAGGAAGTTTTTACGAGACATTTTGCTCGTGCTGCCCTCTTGAATCCTTACATTCATCCATAGCGCGATGTCGTGCTCGAAGGGTGGGAAAACTCGTGCGGGAGCCATGCTGAATCAGGCATCTGCAACTCACTAGTGCCCGAAGACGCGATCGAAGGTGACTTTGACGCGCGCAGAGCCGCACCACATCTTACACATGTGCTGGGCTTGGCCAGCTCGATGCAGCCTGTGGTGACATATTAGCGGATTCCATCGGCTTTGCTGCTTCTTATGTTGGTGGTCCAGATCACTTCGGTTCTGGGCGCTTTCAACAGTATATCCTTCTTATTGCTCTATGTCACATACAAAATCTCCGTCTACTACTCCGAACGTCGCACTGATCGTGTCGGTTCACCTTCCCTGCTCCACCTGTTTGTGTTGGTAAGTGTGTGATGAGAATATAAATTAGACATTGTAACGCCGTCCCTTGCCGCTAATCGCTGTAAGAATCGCCCTATGTACACTACGCGGGCGCATAGAAGAAAGGAAGTGGATGGTCCAAATCGAGGAACGCTATTTACGGCTGGTCGTCATGTGCAATGAACTGAAGATTCGAAGTTGTGAGCTTTTGGCGGTCATCGGAAGCTCAACCAGTGAGCTGGTAGGTAAAATCGAATTGTCGTCAAAGGCGTGTGTGTGAATCAAAGAGAACTATGCTTTGTTGACCAAGCTCATCTGCGGTCTCAGCTGATCCAAGATGTTGTCCTTTGTAGTGACGACCTCCTGCGGTATCCTGCTGACGCGGTTGGCGCCGCTGCGGATAGCGAATTGTGCGTTGTTCGACATGCCAGAACGGTTCGAGCGGATCGAGCCCGCGGCTGAGCCGGGACGAGATGGCGCACCGTCGTTGCGGAACTTTGGTGGCGGCGCAAAGTCAAGCGCTGTGAAAGTGCCGCTCTTGCGGAGCAGATGCGGGCTGGGCATAACGGCAAGGTCGTCGTAAGAGCTGGCAAGGGGTGTGTGTGGGCGGACAGCAGGGCTGAAGGGCCTGGGAGCACCCAGGGGACTATCCGGGCGCATGCCGTTCTGCCTGTCACGGTATGAGATTGGAGGGGCAAAGTCGGCAGCGTTGAAGACCATGGAGTTTTCATCGAGCTTTGCAGGAGTGGGCAGCGAGCTGAGGGCAGACGGCGGGGGCAAGGGTTTCCTAGGGGCAGGAGCCGGCAGGCGTCCGCTCATCGAAGACATGTTGCGAGGAGGATATTGCGATGACGCCATGGAGCCGTTCGACATGTGTGGGTTGCTGCCACCGACAGTACCGCTGCGGAAACGAGGGGGTGCACGTGGGGGAGGTGTCATGGCGCGACGAACGATGGGCTCAGCAAAGGGTGCGTTGGGCTGCGCGGCAACGAAGCCCTTTCCTTGAGTATCGTAGAGAGCGCCGTCAAGGTACTCAGAGGTGTAGTCTTCGTAGTAGTCAGTGTACTGGTGACCACCGGCAGGCTCTGGCTTGGAGTCGTCGAAGTACTCCTTGTAGAACGAACGGATGCGGTTGGCGCGGTCTTCGGGGTTCTCCTCAGGATCATCGTGCATAGGGGGCATGGGACGCAGGCTCATAGAAAGGCGGTTGTTGTTCTGACCGGACTCGACAACGCTCAGCCTAGCGTTGTTGGCAGGCTGAGGTCGAAGGGGCGCAGGTGCGATAGGTGCGGGAGCTTCGTGGATGGTAGGCTGAGGCATGCGAGGCGAGGGTGGTGTGACCTGGAAAGCATCACCGTAGCTGGATGTGCTGATGATGCTTTGCGAAGGGGCGTGAGAGACAATACCCGCCTGGGACTGGACGCGAGGAGGGAAGCTGGCGGCTTGCTCGACGGGCGACTTGTTGACGGATTTGCTCTTGACATCGGTGTCGGGGATCATGATCTTGGGAACCTCTGTTGTGGGCTTGAAGGCAGCATACTGTTGCTTGATCTCGGGTTGCTTGACCTCAGTTGCAGCGGGCGGTGGCGGTGTAGGGAACTGGTCGTGTGCTTGCGGGTTCAATGGGCTGAGAGGATGAGCCGATGGGTTGGGGAACTGAATGGGCGATCGGGAACCATCGGGTGACATGGATTCACCACGAATGGGGTGGGAGGTGGACATTCTTTGGGCGTTCTGGAGGAGACCGAGGCCGTCGCCGTTCCTGCCCTTTGTTTCTCCACTGGAAGATGTGTACACGGAGCCATTGTCCTTTCCGTAGGCGCGACTGGAGCTGCGGACGCTGCTGCCGTCGTTCAAGAAGGCGACTGGGCGATACGGGTCGTGAGAGTCGTGGTTGGATCGAGAGAGCGAGTGGAACGACTCGCGGGAGCCGTGAAGACCGACGGGCAGAATGTAGGGGCTTCCGTGTTCCAAGGAGATGCCACGCCCGTGCGAACCACTTATCTCCTTCTCGACATCGCTGATGGTCATCTCGGGCCTCTTCTTCGTACCAGCGCGGCCACCCTTATCCCCCAGGCCGAAGTCCATCGAACGGTACTTGTCCTTGTTGTCCTCCTCGGCAAGCTTCTTCTGATGTCTGCGGTGCAAAAACAGCAGTACAATGGCCATACCAGCTACTGGAACGCTACAAACAATCAGCCAAACCAAGATAAGCACCTCGAACAACTTACATGATCGCAAGAGCGATGGCAAGGGTGGGCACTTGTGTGGGCTTGGTGCAGCCCGGGTCGCTGTCGTTGGTACATGTCGAGGTGGCTCGGGCGACGAGGACTCGGCTGGCCTCCTCGATCATTGTGTGGGTTGCAGAGCCAGCATCGACTGCTCTCCCCACAAACTGATTCATCTGGCGGTGCTGCATGTTTCAAGATGTTTCTCCTCTCCTTCGCCAATCCGGGGCCGGGGCAATATATGCGAAGCAGCGGTGAGCCAAGCGGTGTTGCAGATGGCTGTGATGTATGCTGGTTGTACGAGAGGGTCAGGTGCAGAGTGGGTGTATTAACAACGTGAAGTCGTGGGGCGGTCGTATAAGGCCAAGCGAGTGTAGTATGTGCAAGTGTGCGACGTGTATGTATGTATGTATGTGGTTGGTGTCGGTCAAAACAAAACGCTGCTATTCTCCGGGCCCAAAAAAAGAGTGACTGGGGTAAGATACGGACTGCGAGCGATAACTCTGGAGAGGATTACGAACGAGCGGCGCCCACGAAGTGAGGTGAGGAGGAAGGAAGGCCGGGCGGCAGCAGTAGATGAGGCGCCGCACTTCGCGTGAGGAGCTTGGAGTCCGGTAAGTCTCGATGACAGGCGCCTCCTATTGGCACATGTGGGCCGTTGCACGGGTCAAGCGCGCCGGGGAGGCGTGAATCGCAGGGTCAGCCACGGTGTTTGATCTGCTCGGCGCATTCTTGAGCTATTTACTGCGTCTGCGACCGTGGAGCGCAACCAGCGAGCAGAACAAAGGGATTGTGTGCGCTGCAGGTAGGTAGCACGCAGCTTCAGCAGCCCTCGCGTCATGTCCACGACCGTTCGTATCGTCGCAGCAGGCACTGCGAGGATCACGATCACGTTCACTGCAGATGCGCGTCAGTCGCCCGCGCGCCGAACCTCCTGAATGACCGAGTGGCTGCTGCGCCGTGGCCGTTGTTTAGAAACAGCGAAGATCCCGTGCGCTTTTGGGCCACTAGTGCAGGAACCCATCGAAGCGGGGAAAGAACGCCTGTGTGATTGGCAGCCGCTTCAGATTAACGACAAGGTTGCTGCAGACCCAACACAGCTTGAAGCGCGCTGCCCCTGAGCCTTCAAAGCCTCGAAGAGTTTGTGTGGCAAGCAACGATAACCGTTCTGTTCAGCTGCTGCTACCGTTCCCTCGACGCAGCACAAATTCTTTGAGTTGCTCGGCGACACAGTTGCCTTAGGCCGCCCCCTCGGGCCAAGTGCATTCTTCCCCTTTTCCAGCAAAGTGGGTTGCTGTCCAGTCCAGAACCTCCGACCAGCGTGGCTTCATTTCCCGCACCCACAGGGCCACAGCCTCACGCCCAGTTCTGCGGCCCCATCGCCTGCATCCAGTTATCCCGAGGCCGCCTCGGTGGCTGCGGTGTGCACAGCGGGACGTTGGGCCAAGCATATCTGCTTGACCAGCTTCTTCTTAGACTAGCTTTGCCGGCCTTGGTGTGGGCTTACAGCAAGCTGCCAATTTCACAACCTTGTGCAGACGACGATGTTGCTCTTCTCCTTTCTTGTGCTCTGCCTTGTATCCGTCGTGTCCCGGGGAACGTGATGCGACAACCGGGGCAAGCAGACGGCGGCACGAGGGCTCCACGACCGCGGCGGGCGGTGGAACTCGATTTTCTTTATCGATTCGTAGTCGGCTGGTGTCGGGGGTGCGACAGGGTAGCCTTGCACATGGTCCCGCGAGCATGAAGAGCAAATCTCGTTGAACAGCCGACGATCGACAAGGCATCCCCTTCATCTAATCCGCAAATTACCGCCATTTCTCCAAGATTTCCTGATAAGCTTGCTGTTCCCAACAATCGTCAGAGAGTGATGACATGGACATTCTAGAAGGTTGTCCCATGGATGTGGTCGCTGCTTGCTTGGAGCTCCCGTTCAAGCTTCGCACGTTCGCTGACTAACAAGTGATGAGCTTGTACGAACTTCACTCGCACAAATGTTCAACCACGCTCGGGTGCACAGTGCCAATAGAATGGGTGACACGCGTACACTGCGTGGATACGGGTGCGGCTGTGCCCGAGGCGCGGCTTTAGGGGGTGAGGTTTATATTGTGCCTCTGAACGACCTGATTTGATGCTTTAGCATCGAGCTCGAGCACTCTCGTGAGATGTTGAGTGAAGGTTTTCAAGTTCGGCCGTCCCATCCTCTGGACTCGGACCGGTTCGAGGTTCGGTCTTGTCGACCATGTAGTAATACGGGAGCTGTGCGACAGTCATACTTGTGTTGCAAGTTGATAGTGGTAGGAGAAAATCTTTGTTGCTCAATGTTGCAAGATGTTTACTGTCGTGTACCAACGACGTCTCACGGCAAGACATAGCTGCGATGCTGCTGATGAACAGATGGGGTCGCCCCCAGCATTTGGCCGTACATGAGTCTCCTTCGAGGACAGCACGTTGCCGTGGTCGTTTCAGAGGGCACTGTCCACTATCTGCCAGTTTGCCAGTAGAATGTGATTTCCTCGATGGCGAGATGTATTTGTCGTGGTCGTGATAGAGCGTGATGTTGTGCAGCTCACCAATACCAATGCGGAAGCAGAAGTAGTGAAAGCGGCAATGACGCACCGCTAGCCGCAGTCTCCAGACAAATCAGCTCTGTCCAACGAAGACGTGCAGCACGACACTTCACTGCACTCCACAATACTCTCCACGTGCTCAGCTCCGCAACCGCTACACTCATTCACGTCACACATAACTACTCACCTCCCGCACGCAATCCACCGACGCAAAATACCTGCCAGCTCCCACCAAGACGCTGCGCGCCCCGCCCGCCTCTCTCAACCAGGGTCCAGTCGCAAGCCACGCTCCCAACTGTTTCTCGACAACCATTGCTCTGGGACGTGCAATCAACCACCCCCAACTACCACTCACTGCACAATGTCGAATCTCCCTTCACGCACCGCGACACCGTCCCGCGACACAGGCAGTCACACCCTGCAACAAACCCAGCCAAACCCCGTCCTGAGACTGTCTGCGCCGTCTGGCGTCCTGCGGTTGCGCGCCGAGCCTGAGGAGCGTCGGCACATCCAGTGGGCGGAGGATGTGATTGACAACGAAGGCATGGGGAAGAAGAGCAGCAAAGGTGCGTGTCGAGCGTCGAGTGCCTGACTGCAGGCAGGCAAGGTTCTGAACGTGCGCGTTCGCTGACACGTGACGCGATTACAGTCTGCTGCATCTACCACGCCCCGCGCGAAGCCGGCGAGTCCAGCGACGAGTCGTCGTCGGACAGCTCCAGCTCAGACGACTCGGACAGCGAGCCAGATAACAGCACCGCTAGGCCGAGCAGAGGTGCTGCCCGTCGAGCGAAGAAGCCAGACCACAGCCACGGCCATGATGATTGTGACCACGACCATGGCGCGGGAGAGGGCTCTAGCAAGCCTTGGAGGAAGCCAAAGAGGGCGCCCAGCCCGAATGCATATGAGAAGATTCCCAAGCCGAAGAAGTGAGCTGTGACGGTGCAGCCGGGAAGGGGGGGGGGGGGGTTAAGAGCAAGGCGTTAGCAGCGAGGCAGTTCTTCTTCTAATGAGGCTTTGCAGCGAGGCTTCACAGCGAGTCTTCACAGCGAGGCGTTTGGGCAGCGTAATCATTGTGTTGCACATGGACATGCATAGCGAGAGCACGATAGACAGGAGTATGGACTTGGTGCTAGATCTTAGACTCATCAAGACATAACTACTTAGACTGTTCCTCCGCTCTTTCGACGCTTACCATGGCCACATCCCGTCACCCACCTCATCCACACAGCAGCTCACCCACCCACACATCACTCAGCTTGCACACTCACACACGCACACACAAAGGAAGAAAAGAAACGCCCATCCATTCGCAAATACCAAACACAGCAACTCTCCCTACGCACACGCCTAAAACCTCGCCTCAACCTTCTGCTCCACATCCTGCAGCGCCCACTCGCTCCTCGCCTTCTTACTCCTCACACTGTCCACCTGCGCGCGCGTCCACCCCTTCGCCTGCGTCGCGGGGTTATACCCGAGCCCGGTAATCTTGCCCACCTGCTCATCGCTCTTATCCGTCGCCGCGCTGCCATCCCCGCGCTTATACACGGTGCACACGACCGCGCCGCCCAACCCCAGATTATGCTGCAGCGCGACCTTTGTGTCAGGCACGCTGCGGTTGTTAGCCCAGCCGCGCAGGTGCCAGACCAGCTCGGCGCACTGCGCCAGGCCCGTGGCGCCCAGCGGGTGGCCCTTTGAGATGAGCCCGCCGGAGGGGTTGACGACGACCTGGCCGCCGTAGGTGATGCCGCCGGCGCGGATGAGCTTGTGGGCGCCGCCCTTGGGCGCCAGGCCGAGCGCCTCGATGGTGACCATTTCGTTGGCGGAGAAGCAGTCGTGCAGCTCGCAGACGCGCACCTCGGCCGGCGACGTGTTTGCCTCTGCGAGCGCGTCCCGCGCCGCCAGCTCCGACATGCCCGCGCCCACGAGGTCGATGGCGCTGCGGTTGAACAGCGCCGGCGTGTCGGTCGCGAGCCGCTGGCCGGCGATCAGGATCGCTTGGTCTTTGAGCTCCGGGCGCGCGTCGAGGAAGGCCTGCGAGCAGAGGACTGTGGCTGCGGCCCCGTCCGACGTCGGGCAGCATTGCAGTTTGGTCAGCGGCGAGTGGATCATGGGCGAGTTCATGACTTGGTCCAGCGTGTATTCGTCTTGGAATTGAGAGTACGGGTTGTTCTTCGAGTGCGCGTGGTTGATGCGCGCGATTTCTGCAAAGTCGGACACCTCGGAGCCGTATCTGGGGGAGGGTATGCTGTTAGTATGCGCGTTTCTTGCCGGTGTGTATCAAGAGTGGTGTGGACCGGGGGGTGGGGGACAGAGAGGGGAGAGGGGATGGACTGAACTGGACGGGACTGAACTCACTTCTCCATGTGCTCCCTGCCAGCATTGCCAAACAACTGAGCCGCACCAGGCGCCTTGGTGATGCCCCTGGTCTCCTTCATGATGAGGTTTGTAGTCGCGGTCGGGTTGGTCCTATCCTGGAAGAACGTCTGCAAGCTGCCGGGGAACATCTTCTCGAACCCAACAACCAACACGCAGTCCGCAGCGCCGTGCGCAATCATGTTGCGGCCCATGTACAAGCCCGTGCTGCCGGTGCTGCAGTTGTTGTTGACGTTGTACACGGGGATGCCCGTCATGCCGAACTGGTAGAAGACGCGCTGGCCGCACGTGCTGTCGCCGTAGCAGTAGCATGCCACGCCCTGGTCGACGTCGTCGTAGTTGATGTGTGCGTCCAGCATCGCTTTGACGCCGGCTTCGAAGCCGAGCTCCGGGTAGTCGACTTTGCCGCGGGGCTTGATGAACTGGGGACCGAGTGTGAGTGTGAATCCACCATGTGTTCAAGAGGAGGAGAGGTTACCTTTGTCATGCCCACGCCGAGCACGTAGACGGGCTGCTTTTGGGAGACCATGATGTGTGATGTGTAAAGGGGATGTCAACGAGGTAAGCCAGCTGTCGATGCAACGAGGTCAAGGACGAGGTCGAGGTAGAGAACGCGATGTGGTGTGTGCGTGGTATAGCCAAAGTCACAACTCTAGACCGTCAGTCGTCAACTAAAGCAACAGCGACGGACAATGACATTCTCAGAGCAGCCCCCCGGCGCTATAAACCTCCATTGCCGCCAGCACGGGACAGCCGAGTCGCCCGCTGCGCGTTCCCCAGAATACCCCAGAAAGCGCGGGGCTGGACCTCGGCATCTCCATCCGCCCTGCCTCGTGCCGAACCACAGCCAATGTAGACCTTGCTGTGCTGCGTAGCTCTGCGTGCGGCAGAGTACATCAAAATCTACTCTGTCTTGGGTTACAACACATGTGCCTGCTCAGCGAATTGCTGTTCGGCGGCGAGATGTGAATGCAGTGTGTATGGCTGTTTGCTTGAGGGCTGCCGAGGACCGTGGGCGAAGCAAGGCAATATGACAGTTGGGGTGCTAGTCAGTTGCCGTAGACCGCCGTGATTGGCTGCAGCGGTCTTCCCCCGTGAAGATGGAGTAGCCTTTATGCTGCTGGTGCTGGTTGCTCTCATGGTAGGTCAGGAAGTGACGTGGTTTTCACAACTCACATCCAAGTCTGTAATGTGCAGATACCTATCGAGTAAAGGCACTTGCTGTGCTTGTATATCCCTGGCAGCTATTTACAACACAGTCCGCCGAGACGTGGGGCTTGGATGACATGTATACAGTGCAGCATGCAGCTGCGGATAACAATAATTTACATATCCAACATCCAAAAAAAAACCGCCCATGGTATCTCCAGTAACGCCGTATCGCAATGCATCGTAATCATAAATCATAACCAATACCAATCCCATCGATCACCGACCTGAAGTCGGAGCCACGCTGCTGTCGCTGCTGCTGTCGGTATCGCTGCTCGAGCTCTGAATTGACAGAGCTTGCGAAGCCCTCCGTGCTGGTGCCCGTGCTGGTGCAATGTCCAAGCTGCCTGGGATCGGCGCCAGGCCTTCTGGCCAGCTACTTCGTTCCCTGTGCTCAATAGAAGGCATGTGGTCTTTCTCCCGGTTGCCGATGCTCAGTCTCTTCTTGACCTTGCTCCATGTCCGGGGTTTAGACTGGCCCAGGGACTCTCTTCGCTTCTCTTCTGCCTCGGATTCTCGCCTTGTCTGCTCGTCTCGTCGAGGGTCTGATAGGCGCCGTGTGACGGGCAGACTGTTTAGCCAGAGTGGGTAGAGCGCACCTGCAGCGTACACAGTAAGAGTAACGCAGAAAGCGAATCGTGCGTTGTGGATCTTGAGTGCGGCGAACATCATCGGTGGAAAGACTGCACCGCCACCAATGGCGGATGTGAGAAGCGCCGAGGCATCTTTGGTATGCTTTCCCATGCCGCGAAGGCCCTGAGCGAAGATCTGCGGGAATAAAGGACCCTCAAAGAACATGATCATCACGAGCATAGCGGCACCAGTTGAGCCGGTGGTGTTCATTGCCGCAGCACAGAACGTGATTGCGCCTAGGTAGAAAACCATCAGACTGAAGCGCGGCTTAACCCAGATGTCGATGAAGGCAGCCAGGAAGCGAGAGGTCGCGAATGCAGTATGGCCGACCGCTTGGTGGTTGACTGCGTTGACCGAGGGCTTGACCAAGGCGAGATACTCCGAGTAAGAAGTCGAAGTCGACTCTTGGCCTCCGACATAGCAGAATTGGGAAAACACTGCTAAGCCAAGGCTGATCCAAATGATCCTGACAGGCCAGGGGCCGATCTTGATCGTCTCGTCTCTGGGGAGAGCCATACGCCTACTGGCCGTCTCAAGCTCCTCGTTGGTTGCCTCGGGTAGTGGCACGTAAAAGTAGAGCACAGCCAAGGCAATGCTAAAGAACGAGATGCCAAGGTAAGTCCACTGAACATCGATCAGGCTCGCAGCATTTCCAGTGAAAAGGACCTTCTTAGCAAGCAAGGGTGAGACAATGGTACCGACTGCCTGCACGCCTTGGGAGAGATTCAGTCGCACTTCGGCAAACTCGGGAGGTCCACAAAGCGCTATGAAGGGGTTTGCGGCAAGCTCGAGGGTAGACAGGCCAGCGCCCACAATGAAGTTTGAGACGAGAAAAGCGGGAAAGTTGGTGAGGACGGCTGACGGCCAAAAGACCAGCGCTCCACATGCGTAGACAACGAGCCCAACCATGTAGCAGACCTTGAAGCCCCAAACTTGGAAGACTATGCGACCGAAGGTCAATGGTCCCACAATATAGCCGACATAGTACGCGCTGTGCTGCCCTACTGTCTGCCAGTCGCTCATGTTCGCAATCTCCTGAAAGCGCGAGTTGAGGACGTCGAGGAAGCCGTAGGCAAAGCCCCAGACAAAAAATAGAATCGTAACCATCAACACCGGATAGACAGACTCGCGGTTACTCCTCAGCGTGAGGTTCTTCTTGCGTCCGGTATCGACAAAGTCGAAGAACGTCATCGAGCCACGTCGCGTGCTCCGCGTAGTTGGAGCCATGGTGACGGCGGTGCTGGTGCGGCCCATATGGGGAAACTCATTTGTCTCAGGTGAAGTCAGAAAATCCATCATTCCCATCGGTTCGTCGTTACCTCGCAATGCGGGCACGACGGGTACAGGCTTGGTGGTAGGTGACATGGGTGAGTCGGGTGGTGTTTCTTGGTCAGATCTGCGGCGCGATCCTTCGACAATGTCCGGATGGAATCGTGCCTCATCACTTGCGTGGGTATCTGAGTTGCCGCGTGACGTCGTGTGATCGATGACCCAGCTAGGCAAGAAGCGTCGTACCAATGGCTTCATTGCGGGGACACAGCCGCACATAATGCCCACGTTTATCTCAACGAGACTCCACAAGAAGCTGAGGGAGGCATACCACGAGAAGTCGGTGGAGTTCCTCTGATTCGTGCCGCTCTCCTCGCGGTTAGATTGTGCAGCAACGAGGGTGGCGCGCTGCGCATCCTGGAGATAGGCGATCCGGACGACATCAACGATGGCAACGAAGATACCGAAACCGAAGGTGATGACTAAGATGATCTTCTGCTTCTTCGGAAGTCGCATGCTTGTGAGGATAGGCATAGGAAGAAATAGGATGGCCAGATCAGTAATAATGTTCAGAGGTGCAGATGAGAGATAGATGGTGACGATGTTCGTACAGTGAGCAGATGCGGGAACCGGGACCATCCATGCAGCGTTGACAGGTCGGCATTGGATCATGTTGAGGATGGTCAGAGCCAGGCCGCCAGCATTGACAATGACAAGTGTCGAGATGGTGGCCCATCGGAAGATCTTCTGTGTTTCTGATAGACTCAGATAGAAGATCAAGATAGACGTCTTGGTAGCCATCAAGGCCGGGTTGTAAAGCACCGAGAAAGCATACGCGGACTGCTGCATTGGCTCCAGCCAGTGATCGGGAATGTCGTCCTGGTGTCGGCCAAGTCCCTTGGTAGTGCCGAAGATGATACTGAAGGATGCGCCAAATGCCAAGACCCAGGCTGCGATCATGGTGTAGTCATCCCATCCTGGTTTTTTCACCACGAAAAATCTTGACATCAAGCGGAGGATGACGAAGACGGAGCAGAGAGCCAGAGTCGCGGCGGCCGTAGCCCTCACTGCCGGCCCCCGTGACGGAAAGTCATGTGTGGAGGCAGCTGGATCCATGAGTGCGCTGACGGCGTCGTGCCCATGCACTGCGTTCAAAATGATGGAGTGTCGTCCAGGGGTAGTGCTATCTTGGTCGTGGTCGTCGTGGAATCGCAAACTCAGGCCGAAGCATGTTCAGTCACCAATTTGTCGACAGAGATACTAGTCGCAACAGGCGTATGCGTTTCGGAGCGTATGCGAGTGGCTGAGAGATGGGGGACGCGCTGGGAGGGCGACAGTGCGAGTGCGAATGCGGACTGATGGAGATAGGTGGAGAGGGGAGAGACGTTGCGGTGAAGGGTCTGATATCCCCAGAAATACCGCACAGTTCAGCTGCAGGCTGGGGAGGTAAAGGTGGAGAGGAGTGCATGCTGCGGCAGAGCAGTTGGTAGCGACAGGACCGGCGTGCAAATTCGCTGTGGCTATTGGCAGAGGGTTAGTAGTGAACGATGTGGAGGTGGGTCATCCCTACAAGCCATTCCGTCATGCATTGGCAGGCGCCCTGCCATGCTCAGCGCTCGGCCGGTCACGGAGGCCAAATCTGTACCAATAACTCGGTCTGACTTTGCCCGCGCCTGAGCCCGAGTCATCGCACCTATGTCCGAGACTCGAACGTTGTTCTTGGACGGTCTTGGAACAGGACCATCTGGTGTTGCACATACCCTCCGCTACTTGTGAAAAGGATGCATCGAGCTCAGCGCGTCTCCCAGAGCGTCTCCGCACATCATCTGCACGGCCATGCTCTGCCCAGCGCCAGGCGACGCCCCGAGCAAAGAGCCGCGCTGACCCCAGCTTCCCCAGACGATGCGCCCTGACCCATGGGCGAGGTGCCGCTGTCTGCTCGCTTGGTGGCTCCCAACCCGGCTAGCCGCGGTGTCTTCATTCTGTGGTTGCGCGTCGAGGCGCTCAACAATCTCGCCCCTCGCGCCCCAGATCGCGGGGCAGACCCAAGCGATGGCGGCGCTCGCTGCTCGACGAACCTCGCTCGGTGCTGATCCGGCGAAAGCTAATGACCGTCGTTGTGGTATTCCACCAGGTCATGTGCCGTGTCGCACGGCAGAGCCTCACGTGTGGTAGGGCGAGGCTGAATACCTAGATAGTCCGTTTGCAAGGGCGGCCAGAAGAAGGGTGTTTGCAACGAGTCCGCGGACGCTGCCATCCGTCTCGCCTCACCTGCTTGCGGCAGACGAGATAGGACATGGTCGAACACCGCCGAAATTGACTCAACTGCAGGCTCTCGTAACGAGCCGGGACGCCGCCTTTTGCGACGGTAGCGATTATCAACTTCGGTCACAACGCACCGTGGATGCAGGGCCACGTTTGCTTCGTATCCACCTGTATCGCCAATGGCGCCAGACCGTTATGGTTCCTGTACGACATAGAGATCTGCATTGAGATGGACAAAACCTTCGACATTGCCAGTCTAATCTTCACGTTGTACACCCGGCTGGGCCCCGACGCAGTGAGCGGGAACGTGGCTGCTCGCAAGATTCAGCGATTCCACAGCGTCTGGTAAAAGACGGTCTGAAGCGCACGCGCATATGGAGAGGTTTTATCACTCACTCACCGGATGAAGCTGCCCACCTGAGCTCAACAATCATCAGCGGTGTGCTCTCGACAGCAAGCAGCATCATCCATTCCTATCAATAGAGCATAATTCGTGTTCAGGGACCAGATTCGTCTTGTGAAGCGACGAAAGCTAACACGAGTGCAGAATCTTGTGATCATGATTATGATCTGATCATATACCTGCTACCACAGAAATTGGCAACCGGACTGAATGGGTAAGTCGACCTCGGAGCATTGACAACCACTCAAACCTCGCAAATTGCCCCTTGCGCACATCACCAGCTCCCGCCAATCACATCGCTCGCGAGACAGAGCCCTCGATCACCACTCCCTCCGTCCATTCTCTAAACCTCAAACCCCGCCCATCGTGACACCTCCAGACCCTGGCGGCGAGTTTGTTGCCGGTACGACGGCACAGCTGCTGCTGCTGTGCAGCAAAGCCACGTCCTGCACCCCACCCGACCAGAGGCAAAGAACGGCCTCGAGAGCAAGCCGATGTTGAACTCGATGCATCTCGCGCCTAAATTTAGGGGGCTCTTCGGGTGTGCTAGCCCTAAAGAGAGGGCAGATGGGCTTGCGCCTTGCCCAGTACAGGCAAGCGGAGGCTGGATTCGCTCTGGTGCTGCAGCGCAGGGTGGCTGCGGAGGCGCGTGCTACGCTTCAATGTTTACCTTTGGCCTTGGCTCGGCGCCGCAGAGCACAGTGGCACTGCTGCATTGCTGGGGAAGGGATGCATGAGCGAAAGACGGTAATATATGACTAGGCGAGAGTCTCCCTTTTCTCGCTTTCCGCTGCGTTCGACTTGCTTCGTCTCCACAACAGTCCATTCAGTCCTGCACCCATCACTCGCTTTGGGTCTTGTCTACATATCACACCTTCACCGCATACATTTATTTTAATACCCACAAAAAACCTCACACCACACACACCATGCGTTCCTCAGCTCTCCTCGCCGGTGTCTTCGCCCTGGCCTCCACCGCCTTCGCTGCCGACGAGAAGTGCGCGGCCCAGAACATCGTCGACGCCTGCGTCGCCGGCTACCAGGACCGCATCAAGGGATGCGAGAAGAAGGCCAACGACTGGATCTGCATGTGCGACGTCTACACCGACGTCCTGACGTGCTACAACAACTGCCCGGACAGCAACATGAAGCCCCCGGTCCAGAACCAGGTCACCCAGTACTGCACCGCCGCCGAGCCGTACGTCCCAATTCCTCCATCCTTGATCCAATTGCCCCCAACGTCCCCCTGTCTGCTCGCTCCAACCCCTCCGATCTGCTCTCGCTCATTTCCTCCCGTGCTAACCCACTTCTTCAGTCTCCGCGCGGCCGCCTCCTCATCCATGGCCAGCGTCGCCAGCGTCGCCAAAACCGCCACCACCGCATCTCCCACCAGCGCCTCGTCCACCGCGACCGGCACCAGCGCCGCCAGCGGCTCCGCCAGCAGCGCGGCCGCGTTCGCCACGGGAGCCGCCTCGTCGCTGACGACCCCTGCGGGCGCCGCTGTTGTGGCGCTGTTTGCTGCTGCGGGGCTTTTCTAGATGTGGACGTGAGTGAGAGATGTGTTGGGTGTGTGTGTAGAAAGCGTGAAGGACAAAGAGCGATGATAGGGGATACGTAATATATAATTGCAACGCTTTTATTGGACTGAGCTTGAAGTGGAGTCTTGAGGTGTGTGGTGTGCATGTGCGTGATCTTGTACGTGAGAGCAGAGTAAAGGAGGGGGGAAGACCAGACCCCCAGCACCCACTACGTCTAGTGGGCATCTTTGTATGATGGCCCGTGATGTGCTGTGAAGAATGCAAGTGATTCCCTGTAAGGTCGTCTGTGTAGTGAGATAATAAGCACTGCAGGCGTTTTGTTATCTACAAAGCTGCCTGTTTGTTTGTCTGTCTGTCTGTCTAGTACTCTAAAATAGACTCAGTTCAGAGAATAGTACTCAATATGGTACATTGTGCTAGTAGGGCTCTTTATCATGTGCTGTAGTATGATAGAGCAAAGCCTACACGTGACCTTGTCGGTTGTGCAATAGTAGTTCACTAGGCAGTTCAATGGAAAGATTTGTAAAAGCTTAGTCGTACTTTGATCTGTAGATAGTTAGGAGTTGCAGTTAAGGAGTAATTTGCATTTCCCACGGTGTCTTACGTAGTATGTCAGATTGCAAGAGAAGCTCCTCAGTTTCAGGCCAGTACACATAGGCCAGTAAAGTAAGGTATCCCCAAAATGCAAAGTTAGAAAGATTTGCAGAGGGCGACCGCGGTGCTGGCGGCCACATGTATGGCCGTGGGGAACGAAATCCTGGGTCTCCGTATTGTTACTGCATCTGCGTCCTGCTGTAGAAGTGTACGCCTACAGTGCGGGAGTGCGCAGGCTGTCTGCAAGCTGTATAACAGCAGGTTGGAGACTGTACTTAGCTGCAATCTGGATGACGTCGAGTCTCGAAATGATCAGGTCATTCCTGAACGGGCTGTCTGTTCTCTGGTAGTGGAAATGGATTGCAGGTTGCGTTAACAATGCGTTGATGTCAAATGGCAGGTCCTCTTGTGTAAGTTCTTGTATAGATCTAATGAACTATACAAGATCCCCAAGACATAGCAGGCTCCAGTCAAACGCCGCAGTCACATTTCTGTTTTAGGTGGAACAATTTCCTTTATGTTGGCTCGTCAGACTTCTGATGCAGGATCCTATGAATGTCCAGTGCGAAGCTTAGCAGACTGTTATCCTAAGCTAATGGTGTGTCTAGTCCCCTTTCTTGCGGTGCTGCTAGCCCTGTATATGTATAGTCAGAGTCGCACGAGTTGCAAGTGCGCTTGAGATTGTGAAACTGGCCACCGCCCGTGCAGGTGACTCATCAGAACGAGGTGTGAGACGAGAGAGAGAGAAGATTGTCTAGTGGTCAGTGGTGGGTACATAACTCAGAGGGTGCCGGATGTGCTGACGCATTCGGACTCGGTGTAAGGTGTGAGAGATTCACGGATGCTTTGCTTGATGTTGCCGTAACTCGTGAACAGGGCAGGCACAGAGGGCAGGGGTGGAGAGGCACCTGACATCTCAACCACAGCTTCTGCATTGCGTAACTATTTTATCGAGTGACAGAAGCTAAGTAGATGCCAGATATCACCGCTTGAACTTCGACGAGACTCGTGCCATCACTGCACGGTTATCCTCAGACTGGTTGCGACCTGTCTTTCTCTTGGAGGGCATGGTCGGTGGCGGCTGGGCCTTTTCGTTGCCTTTGCTGGGCTCCACCTATACTACTGGAGAGGCTTTGATTTTCCGCTCTGCATTATCCACAGTCTTCTCTATCGTGTCGCTGTCGCTGCGTGCAATATTAGGAGTTGATGTTGGGCTGCGGTCGGCTTCGACAACGGGGCTGGAGTAGGGAAAGCCTGGTTAATTTGTGATCGGGCATTCGCCTCATCACCTTCTTCTAAAGCCAACCCAGCCGGCCGAGGCAGGTATCAGCTACACTCATCAACATCCCCATCAACACCCTTCCTATCTCGCAATTGAAGATGCTATGTCAGGCGCGCCTACCAAGTCGGTTCGCGGTAATGAAAAAAGGAGAAGCTATCGGCCCCAGTCAGCACTACGGCAAGCCTTGCACAGCCTCGCATTGCGCCAAACCGCATACGCTCACACTTGAACCCTTCGCACACCACTTCTCCCCTGTACACCCTCCAACCGTTACTGAAATGAGATTGCAAGACGATACTTCCAGCCTCAGAAGACATTGATGGCGTTCCTGATTGTAGGCAGACAATACTATCCCAAGCCCATGTGATGCGCCTAGTCACCTTACGAGATTGGGGGCCAGCTGAGATGCTGCCAGGTACAAATACGTGCTATGTCTTTCTGCTATCGTGGTTTATTGCTTGAATTCCAAAATCTATAACCGTCACAATGCGCCTCACTCTCTTCAGCACCGCTTTCACCGCCCTCGTAGCCAGCGTTGCAGGCGCCCTCCCCGAACTCCCCTCCTCATGCCCTCAGATCCTGCCTGCACCCGCGCCCGCATCCCTCCCTAACTACTTCCTCCCCAAGCCCATCAAAAGCTCGCAAGTCGACGACATCGAAACCATCCGTCAAACGCTCCACTTCTACTCACTAGTCCTCGACACCAAAACCTTCCCCCTCCTGGACCAAGTCTTCGCCCCAAGTGCAACCGCAAACTACTCCGGACTCGCCGGCATTTTCGAAGGGCTGCCAGCCATTCAGACATTCCTGGCTGGCTCGCTGGCCGCGTACCCTCGGACTCAGCATCTGATCGGCAATCATATCATTGATGTGTGTGCGTCCAAGACGGCAGTAAGCCAGACGTACTTTCAGGCTACGCATTTCCCTGCAAATGCTACCGGGGAGATCTTCACTGCGTATGTGACGCATCAGGACGTTTGGGAGAAGACGAAGGAGGGATGGAGGATCGTGTACAGCAATTTCGGAATTACGGTAAGCGCAGTGTGAAGAACATTCTTTTGACCAATCGCTGATATGACGCAGGGGCGACGCTGAGTGCTGGACAGCACTGGCTGGACGTACTGATCGTTTCGCGTTTTGTAGCTACGAGGCGATGCCGTAGATGTTATTCATCTAATTTGCCTTACGGGATTTGCACGTCAAGCTTATACGTCTTCCCAGCTTCAATCTCCTTCACAACCACCCCTCCTAAGTCCTTACCATCCAAGACCGCCTTGACAGTCTTTACATCCGCACGCTTGATACTGACCTCGAAAGTCGCCCCTCTGAACTGCCTGTTTACCTTGATCTCATTCCAGTTCTTCGGCAACTTAGGATCGATTCTTAACCCCTCTTTGACACCCCTCAGACCACAGAGCCCTTCAATGATACATCGATACGCCCAGCTTACAGTCCCAGTGTTGAAGAGTTGCGAGCTGCGGCCAGCTGTACGATGAAGCTTCTCAATGCCCCAGCCACCGCGGTAGTAGTTTGGTATGAACACTGGCAGCTGGCCTCTCGCACGCAGATCGTCATCATCCGGACCTGCGATCATGGCGCGCAGGCAAGAGTATGCGCGATCCGACTCGTCGATGGTATAGAGTGCCCACGCATAGAAAGATGCGGCGTGGTTGTACACACTGCCGTTCTCACCTTGTCCAGGGTACTTCTGCGTCACACGGCCAACATCCTCCCGCATGGCTGTGAATGGTGGCGCGAACATGAGCACACCGTAGGGAGTGGTGAGCTGGTCGTCAATTTGGGGCAAGATCTTCGCGAGCTTGTCTGGCGACGCTGCACCACCGAGAATACTCCATGCCTGCGGATTGAGCCAGATGCGGCCCTCTTTATCGTCTTTGATGCCAAAGGTGACGCCGTCATCGGTGATGCCTCGAGAGAACCAGTCGCCATCCCACAAGTGCTTATTCGCCGATTCGTTGACCGCTCGCGCGCCATCGCGGTACTTTTTCGCAGCATCACTGTCCTCGACTTGCTCGCAGACTTCGGCCCAGAGGTTTACAGCGTACGCAGTTGCAACGGTCAGCCAGCCCGACACACCGACTCCTTTGGGACCGACCATATTCATGGGATCGCACCAGTCGCCTTGTGCGATGTAGCTGAGGCCGCGGGCGTCTCTCGATTTGGAAGAGAGGAGCCAGTCCATGGCGCGGCTGAAGCGCTCAAAGACAGTGTACGTATCTCCATGCATACCCTTGATCTTCTTGTCGAGAAACGCGTAATCTCCAGTTTCACTCAAATATATTTCCAGTGCGACAGGTAGCCACACACAGTGGTCAGTGTGCGGGATTTGGTTGATGTACTTTAACTCGGCGCCTTCGATCAGCAAGATCCCATCAGGCATTGCTCCGCTTTCTTCCTGCTGACCAATGGCAGTGAGAATTGCGTCCCGACAGACGTTCGGCTTGATAAAAGCCATGCCCATGTTATCTTGCAGATAATTCCTGGTCTGGGGATCGGTCGTAAGGCGGTTAACATCGCCATGGTAATAGACCTGGCGTGGCAGCCAGTTATTGACAAAGTTATCAAGATCTTTGTCCGGTGTCTCAATCTTCACACACCCACTGCCTGCCGCAATGTAGGCTTCGTAATCTGTTCGCGCCCTCGCAAAACCAGCTTCGTTAAGATATGTGTTCCTCATGTGGATACCTTCCGCCTCATCGAACGCTGGGCCCAGCAGGAACCGGTACTCTTCAGACTTCTCGGCATCAAGTTCAGCACGATACTGCACCACCGCAGTGGGAGTCTCGTATCTAGCATCGCTGCTACTCAACTGATCCGCTTCCAGAGCTTCGGGAGCATGTAGAGTGCCCTCACCCTCGAAGGCCTCCTGCCTAGCTTCCCACGCATCAGGCTTGCGTTCGCAGAGGAAGTATGTCTTGTCTTTGAGGAACTTCGTCTTTGGGTAATCTTCTGCTTTCTGGTACGGCGTCTTGCAACTTGCGAAGATGCCGCCAAGCTTCTCATTCCACTCGGCCTCTTGGTTCATCCAGGACATGTATCCCAGAGGGAAGTAAGGATAGACACTAATCTTCCTCCTTCGATTGGAGAGATTGGTCACCTTCACACTCCATAGCTCGGCAACATCCTCTGTCGGCAGGAGCAGATTCATCTCCACCCGCACCTCATCTTTCTCCACTGTCCATGCGATGTCGCTTTTCCCCACCGAAAATACGTACCTGTCTGGCTTCGCACGAACAGGCTCATATGGTGCCGACCAAATGTTTCCCGACTCTTCATCCTTGATGTAGACAAACCGTCCAGGGTGATGTGCGTAGTAGTTTTGCTCGGGCTGCATGAACGTCTTTGCCTCGAGGTTTGGCGCGTGGACATACTTTGCAGGTTCAGGCTGCATGAACTGGGCAGTCGCATAGCCGCGGCAGGTCACTTGTATCATCATTTTTTGGTTCCATAGGAAGCCTCCGGCTTTGGGCATTGCCGTTGGATCTGTGAGTTCGTAGCGGTCGCCATTGTGCGTGGAGCGAATCATCTTAAACTGGTTTTGGTGTTTTGTATGTCTCGAATTCTGCAACCGTGGCTCTTCAAACTGAGCAGGCGGATCGGAACAAGGTACTCTGTATTGACTGTGATTGAGTGGGGAGTGTAAGAGCGTCTCGGACGCAGTGAGAAGCAAACTTCACGTCTTGGTAATGGGACCAGGGTCAATTAAAAGGCTCGGGAAACAATAAGCCGCCGACGCAGTACCACGAGGACAGGTACACGAATGGTCGGTGTGGTAGTGTGGGGTTCAGCCTAAAGAGGTATTCCTGAGGCGGTTAAACGGTCCGTGACGCCTTTAGCCAAGCGCGATGCAGGATCGTGGGGGCACGACATCTTGGCGTGCGAATGTCGGAATGTGACTTTATATTTGGATGACGGAGCAGGCATCAGAATGAGACTTGAGAACTAGACACAAAGTTCTCGGTATGGTTGAGATCTACGAGTGGAGGATCGTCAGGGTGATTGGTCCTTCTAGGCTGCCACTTCCAGTTTAGGCAAGCTCTTACTGCACGCCTGATGTTAGTAATCTCGTGAAGCAAATTTCAGACTTGGGTATGAAATTGCTCACCGGTTATGAGAAGTATAAAGCAAGCGCGTCTTCTGTCTAAAAGTCAGAGGCATCAATTGGTCGGGGCAAAATCACAATCGAAATTTCAAAGATCATTTCCACCATGAAACTCGCACAACCCCTGACTTTGGCCATGCTATCAAGCATGGCCGTTGCATGGCCCGTCGATCCTGAAAGTACGGCAGCACCCGACACCATTGCAGACTGCACATACTGGGCTATCGCCACCGCAGAAGACACTTGCCAAAGCCTGAGCGAATACTGGGGCCTTAGCGAAGCGCAATTGACCACATATGTACGAAGCATCCAAGAGGTATTCAAAGGCCAGTACTGACAATTGCAAAACAGAACCCAAGTTTGTCCGATGGTTGTACCTTCACCGTAGGAAATTCCTACTGCATCGAGTCGAACTGGGGCATTCCTGTTCCCACTCCAACACCAACCCCTAGCACCGCCATAACTAACTCCACAACTACTTCCACAACTACTTCCCCACCCGAGCCGACAAAGACCGGACTTCTGGAGATCTGCCAAGGCCAAGCGGGTGGATACTCGAGGTACTGCGAGCGCTGTTTGGGTAACTGTGCCAGCAGGGAGGACGAGTATGTTGCGCAGTGCTACTACAGCGTTTTCTTCACTGTCAACTACTATGATGCTCAGTGTCAGCAGCATGGAGGAAGGAGCTGTGCGGATCAGGCAGTTGACCGTGTGTGTCCGAAATGAAGGCGATCAGAAGGAGGCTTGGGTATCAGAAGGAGGACTGTTGCACTGCCTTAAAAAGTACGGAGATAATCGATTGCTAAGGTGTAGGGTCATGTCATACTGATCCGGCATTCATCCCATATCATCTTTGTTGAAACAATCAACTGTGACTAAACTTGGAACCAATCTTCGTATGCTTCTCTTTTTTACTATCTCCAGACGATTTGGTGACCATGACATACTTCCCGGTTGGTGGAAAGGGTACTTTCTCCTTTCCTCGACGCTCTTGCTTTTCACCCTTCTTCGCAGCACTATCCCACCAGGAGCCTCTGGCTACGATGCCTGAAGACCAATACCGTGCCATGCCATCATGATCAACGCTGATATAGCCTTCCTGAACGCCAAAGATCTTGATGTCTGCCTGGAAACCATTCTCCACCCAACCAGTAGTCGCGCCTTTCGGGTGCATGAAGAGTTCTTTGGTGTTTTCCTGCGTATCGTAGATCAGATTCGTACCGTCGAGGAAGTTCAAGTGAAGAAGACTGCCATGATCCAGCCAGCCAACGGTCATCAATCTTGGCACATAAGACTCCCAGTCATCTGCGGACTGGAAATGCTGTGTGATCTTGCCTTGCGCACCCTCAAATGGACGCCAAACATATGCGCGCATTCCACCGCAGAAGGCTATCTGCTGCCCATCTGGGTGCCACGCCATACTCCGGCAAGGTGCATAGTCCGTTCCGGTGATAGACACCGACGCTACGCATTTACCACTACCGACCTCATAAACGAGGACATCGTGTCTCAGATTTCGAGCGATATGTTTCGAGTCAGCAGAGAAAGCTCCTGACCAGACTTGAAACGCGTTCGGAGTGCCTGCGATAGTCCACAACAGCTCCCCAGTCTCCACGGAATATATCTGTAAAAGCCCTTCCATGGTTATCGAGGCTATGTGCTTGCTATCGGGGCTAATCGCCGACCACCAAATCGCGGGAGTCTGAGCCTGAAGTCTGTAGAGCTCCTTATCTTTCAATAGGTCCATTACGACCACACAAGGGGGGTCGTTAATAGCATGTATGCCTAGGCCAAATCGCTGGTTATTCTTGTGATACAAGAAGATGCTGCCATCTCTGCTGAAAGACGTAGAGCCATACCGGCCAAATTCGGAATCAAAGAAGGTGACGTTGTGTGGTCGCCGGTGAGTACTTGCGACATCGCTGAGTGCTTTCGCAAAATCAGCATGCAGCGATGACGCCTCGACAAAGTCTCTGGTCCACTCATGCTTCAGTGCAAGATCTGGAAGAATGGCTTCGATGGCTTGTTTGGCGAATGAAGACGCATCGACCGGCTCCTCTGGATCCAGGTTCTGATCCAACCTCCGGCCCTTCTCGTCGAGCTCCCAGAAAGCGATGCTGTTCTTGATGGCATGTCTCATGCCTTCGTCCGCTGTGTTGCAGACGAGCACATAGGCGGGTGTGGACGACTCTAGTTTTCCTTCTGCATTTACGCCGACTTTGTTCGTCAGGGGCCTGAAGATCAAAGGACCAGCGCCATCAAGCAGTTGGCATAATTCCTGGGTCTCAATGTTGTATATGACAATGCGCTCTCGTGTGGACGCTATCGCGAGCAGTTTGTGGTCAGGGCTGACAGCCGCATAGTAGCCAGCGAACGGGGTCTCTGGTTTTCCATCTCGGATGGCATCACGGAATTTCAAGTAATGCGTCTCGTCTCCCCATTGCCTTGGATGGCCCGGGGCATAATGTGCTTCTTCGCCGTCGAGTTCGAAGTCGTGCAAAGGGCGGAGCGGAAAGATCCATTCTTTCGTGGAGGTTCCGTACGAATCATATGTTGTCGCCGCCTTGACAGTCGTTAGTAGTTCAGCGTCTTTGGCAGCCATGTTTACTTCGATGGCATATAGTTTGGACGCTTGTCGCATATCTAGTCGCGAGCATTGATTTTAGCCGTCAGCATTGTTGTTGCCTGAAAGTCAGTCGCCACTTCCAAGCCGTGTGCCGCACAATGCATATCACCCTTGCAGCGACGAATGAGTACGCAGAACACGGGTCGGGATCATGGAAAACTATAATCGCGTACCGGACAATAAGAATTCGGAAGTCGGTATGTAATGGGTGTATGAGCTGAAACGAAACGCCGATCTCATGACTTGCCAACCACCCACCAAAGCTCAACCGTCCACAAAGGGGGGCTTCGAGGACAGGAACCACGGGGGTGATACAGCAGAGAAAGATGCCAGATTGACTCACCAATGCAGAGACACGGATAGATGTGTACTGCTATTGCAGCGCACGTCTATAACGTCCATGAATGTTTATCTGGGGCATTGCCTTTGTTCAGCAGCCATACATCTACAGATGATGGGACGGACCCGGCTGTTGAACCCACAATCGAGGTTTGAGAACACCAATCGTGTTATGCCCGTGTGCTACGTAATCAATGTGTAGAGTAAGATGGTAAATCCTTCAGGTAGGCGATGCGGGGTCAGGTTGAGCCTGTCGCATCAAGATCCACTTCTTAGCCGGCGAGAATTGCTCCTACTGAATTACTTAAGATGGCAAGTACGTTCTATACTGGGATAATGAGGATCCAGATGATGAGGGTCAACAAAGAGCCTTGCTTGTTTGTTAGCACGTGCGTTATTGACTACTACTGCTTTGGATTCGCAAATGCTGTTCGTCGTATCAACGAACACATCAGACGCCGCTCTATGCGAAATATCAACACGTGGTCCTGAAATTAGCCAGGTTCACCCAATGCGAACATCGCCCTTCCGGTCAAAATCAAGCTCTTGGGAATTCGGGGACTGGCAGCAGCTCTTCTAGTCGCTTTGCAACCGCAGCACATCGCTCGTCAAAAGGCTCGACGTGGGCTTGTAAGAGCATCGTCCAGTCAGACACGTCCTGCAGTTTCGTGCCTACAAGGGCGGAGCGGAGGTCTTCATGTGTTTCATCTAGGGATTGAGCCTCGACATCGAAGCTCTTGATGACGCCATGGTGCACATTCAGAGTAATTGTGGGGGCGCTGAGAAAGTCCAGCTTGACGTCGAATTGGGGTGTCTGCGCCCACATCCAGTCTTGCGTCTGTGGTTGTTAACATCCAGAATGACGATGAGGGGATTGGAACACTCACACGAAGCTCATCATAGCCCTTTTTGATATCGGGAATGTTCATATACTCGTCGCCCACCATTTCGACAACATCGATTTCGCCGACGCTGGCATACATGGAGGCGAAGACCTCTTGCAGGCGCTTTTGATAGGGCTTCAACTCCAGACCAATGTTGGACACGGGCGAGCTGACACTCTCCACGCCTTTAGCTTCGATATTATTCTTCGCCGGAGAGCGCAGATATTGGGAGATGATATGTAGGTTCGGCGACTCCAACAGAGTCGTCGCATGGTGCAGGGCCCGCTGTCGTGTGAGCTTGTACGCCGAGCCAGACACCTTCAGGGGCCTGGGTGTGCCCTCGTCGACTGTGTATGGCGTGCGATGCGTATCCTCTGGGTCAGAAGGACGTCTCTCGTATCCTTGGTCCAGCACAATGTCGTGTCGCTCATTGACCCTGGCGCGCTCTACGCCCTGTTTTCGCAATGCGCGCACGACCATCTCGGCATATTTGTCTCTGGTGAACTCGGTGCGTGGACATGTTATGCTCCAATTAAGGTTTCCCTCATCGTGGAAGACGGTGCCCCCACCAGAGCGCCGTCGCACAAGGTCCACAGCGCCTATGCCTGGTGGCTCGGTCTCCTTCAGCTCCTTCGTGCCGGTCGCAGCATTGAGGATGCCTAGGTTGACCTCGCTCCATGGGTTCTGGTTGCGCCCAATTACTACACATGGTCGGTTCACATATAGGAAGAGAACTGTGCTATCCGGAGGAGATTTGCGTAGGATGTGGTCTTCGATGCTGAGGTTGAGGTACGGATCGCTGCTGCTAGAAATGTAGCTTTGCAGTTTGTTCGCAGGGTTGGATAGGTTCTCGGTGAACGAAGTGTAGGTCCGGCGCGTGTGCGGTGACCATTGCAGCGGTGTTACAAGGACTGACGAGCGGTTCCAGCTACGAAGACATTTCCTGAATGTCCTAGAGACATTGGACACCTGCAAGCCCCTCGAAGGTGCCATCATGTTCAAAGGCAGTATCTGTGGAAGATTTACAGCTCCAATTGCTGCGAGCTTCCGACGCGCCGAACTGCCGGGCGGTGTCACGGTTGCCAACATCATCACCGTTGGCGACTACAAATACGTGCTCCAGCCAGCTACACCAAAGCCGTACAACAGTCATATATTGGAGCCAGTAGCTCCTGACTGACTTTGTAGTACTGGCAAGAAATATAAATAGTCTCTGTCACGTGCTGTCTTTGAAGGCTTCCAGGTTTGGTGCATGCCGGTTTGGTTTACCATTGAATTGCAACTCAGCCATCAAAGATTGCCAATATCGTAAAGACATCCCTCTGATCAAGCATTGTCTCCAGATCTGACCTGCACAGTGTTGAAAATCAGTTTGCCAGTCAGAGGAGATGCTATTCTTGTGTAAATGAACGTGATTCCGCCAGCCAAGCGTGTCACAGCTTATCATCGCATCCATAATGGACCTCCGGGTTCGAACCATCGTTGGTCTTCCTATCTCGTCATTTGGTTTCTTTCTATACTCTCCGCACAGCTTCTGTGGTTCCAATCTACAACGAGTGCGGTTCTCTCTTCGTCTTTGTGTGCACCACTTAGAATCGATGAACACCACCACAAGGACTTGCTACTTGCGACAACATTCCAAAGACTTTGGATAACACGCTATTCTACACTCTCATACAGAACCACTCTTGTTCCTGCCCCTCCCTGCCTTTGAGGCTCAACCACCACGGCAACGCTAGCTCGGTTCCCCACACCCGGCTCCGGCATCTGCAGCATGACAACACGACCGCCTTGCACAGCAGGATCCGACATGGACCTCCAGTCTATAACACTAAGCAGCATGTATCAGGACTCCACCCCGTCGTACTCGTCAACCTCAGATCTGGACACCTCACATCTTCACCGAGTATAACCCCCACCCAACATGGCCATCCCCAAACACCCCACCACCACCACCGGCGGGCACTCCCCCATCGTCATCGCTGGCGGCGGCTGCGTAGGCCTCTTCCTCGCGCTCCTCCTCTCGCAATCCCCCCAACCCATACCCATTCTCGTCGTCGAGCCAAACCACCCAGACCCCACCTCCACCCGCGCAATGGCGCACCAGCCCCCAACCTTCCCCCTATTCGCCCAGATCCCGGGCCTGCTTCCCGAACTCATCGCCGCGGGTTCGTTGAGCGAGGGGCTGTGCTTCCGCACTAGTGTGAGGAGTGGGAGTCGGGTTATCGCGAGTAAGACGTTTGATAACTCGGGTGAGGGGGTGAAGGGGAAGGGGCAGTTATTGCTTCCACAGGGGGAGTTTCAGCGCGTGTTGTTGGGAAGATTGAAGGGTGTGGAAGGCGTGGAGGTGCGGCTTGGATGGAGTGTTACAGGGTTTACGCAGGGCGAGGGGAGCGGGCTCGTTGTGCAGCTTTCGAGTGGTGCTGGGGGAGGGGGAGAAACAGAGAACGTGGCTGCGTCGTTCCTGGTCGGCGCGGATGGAGCGCATTCGTGCGTGCGGAAGTGCATGGGCGTGGAGTTGGCGGGCGAGACGCTGGATGCGCAGCTCGTGGCTACGGATCTGCGGTTTCCGTTCAAGCAGCACGGGTTCTTCGACGCCAACTTCGTCGTCGATCAAGACGACTACGGACTCATCGGGCGCATCGACGATGCTGGGTTGTGGCGCGTGAGCTACGGCGCGCCGGGGTCGCAAAGCGAAGACGAGATACGTCGGCAGGTGCCGGAGAAGCTGAGGGCTATGCTGCCACGTAACGGGCAGGATAAGGATGGGAATGATGTCTTTGAGGTGGTTAGAGTAGCGCCGTATAGAGCACAGCAGCGCTGTGTGGATACACTGGTGAAGGGGGGAGTGGTGCTGGTGGGTGACGCGGCGCACTGTATGTCTCTCGCTCTACTTTTACACATCCCTCACTCTAGCGACCGCCTTCTAACTAACTCTCCATAGTAACAAACCCCTACGCTGGGCTGGGTCTCGCATCCGGTATCGCCGATGCTGATGCCCTTGCCCCAATACTCACACGCATCCTCTGCGGCAAAGCCACCGACGCCGACCAACTCCTCTCATCATGGTCAGATGCACGGCGCCAGAAGTTTGCTGACGTGGTTGATAAGCCTAGTCGGATGGCTTACAAGCGGGTGAGGAGTAACGTCGACTCGGAAGAAGAAGTGCAGGCATTGCTGGCGAGGGATCCGCTGGTGAAGGCTCTAAAGGAGGGAATGCCTGTTGCGCCACCGAGTTTGAGGACGGTGGGGAGTGACTTGATAGGCTGGTGAGGATGTCAGTCGAAGGGAGAGATACATGTGAGCCTGTGAATGAATGTTGAGACTTGATGTAATTTGATAAAGAACGCTACGCCTGGGGGTTTCCCCCTACAAGATCAACCCCTTCCTCGCACCCCGCTCACTCAGCTTATAATCCTTCAACATAGCAACCCACAGAATACATGGTACAAGCGCACACGTCCCGACAATCACCATCAGCTTCTGCGCATCACCGTACGCCCTGACCACCGCCTGGCGCTCAGGACTGTCCCAAGGGAAACTCAACTGCGTGACCAAACTAGCGTAGATAGTCGGGCCCTGCGTCTTGAGCTCAGTGGGTAGATACTCGACGATCTTCTTCGGCACAGTCTGCGTCCATATCGCGGCGCTAACCGTCTGTCCTACCGAGCCACCGATACTCGTTATCATTGCCAGAAGCGCAAGCCCAACAGCCACATTCTCATGCGGCACCGCAGCCATAACCGCCAGCTGCTCGACCGCGACCATCATCGCGCCGCACATAGCGTTGAACACCTCGACCATGACGAGCAAGCCCAGCTGAGTCCCTGGTTGGCGGAACTTGATCATAAGACCTGTCATGAGGATCTGAATGGGGATGGCGGCGACAGCAGCCCACTTGTAGCGGTCTGAGTAGCGGATGGCGAAGGCGAAGACAACGCCCCATGCGCACGAGACGATGTTGTAGATGTTCGTTATGTAGCCGGCTTTTGCGACTGACAGGCCGAAGACGACTTGTAAGTACGAGGAATAGTACATTTTGTAGGAGCTAGATCTCCTGTCAGCAACGTCTCTCGACAAGTGGATTTGGGTGGGGGGTATAAGACGTACTAGAAAGCGATCCACGAGTTGGCGCCTAGAAAGCACGCAGCGACCACGGAACGATCGGTCAGGAGATGGAAAGGGAAGAAGGTCTTCGGGGCCCAGAAACGCTCCCAAGCCGCGAACAGAGCGAGCAGGGCGAGTCCGAAGACGATCATGCAGATGATCATTGGCGCGCGCCAGCCTTCGCCCTGGTATGCTGCGAGGCTGAAAGGCAGAAGGAAGATCGAGAAGCCACCGCAGATGAGAAGTAAGCCGATGACTGTGAGATGATTAGTGATAATCGACTTTAGCTGTGGAGTTAAGAAAGCTTACCATCGAACTCAATGACATAGTGCTTGATCGACTGCAACACCGTCCTCCCGCTCTTCTCCTTGACAACAACACCCTGCTGCGTCGCCCGCCGACTCATCAAGTAGAAAATGCACCAAAACGGGATGCACATAAACGGTGTGATGATGGTGAACGCGCCATACCCCCACCGCCACGTCGAATCATCCAAAAACCGCTGCCCTAGCTCCGGTCCTACAAACGTATTGACAATGTACGGTGTCGACTGGAACGCGAGCCAGATGGCGCGGTTCCTCAGATCCGACGTATCTGCGATGAAGATATCGAGCACGTAGTCCATTCCGTTCATGCCGCTCCAGTAGAACACCTGCGCCGCGGCATATGTTTGCACGTTCTGGCACACACCCATCATGATCAGGGAGAGCAGAACGCAGACAAGGCAGATGAAGAAGCCGTGGGGACGGCCGACAAGGTCGATGAACTTGGCGAGGGGCAATTTGGACACGCCGCCGATGAGGTTTGCTACAATGCCGGTTATGCCGGTGAGGCCGTGGAGTGCGAATTCGCTTGTCACGTAGGGCGTCCAGGAGTAGTTGCTTTGTTGTTGGAGAGAGTTGGTGAAGGAGATGAGCCAGATTCTGAGGAGCTGTTAGTTCGATGATGTGTTGTAGGTTGGAGTTGAGCCTAAGAGTAGCTATTGAATCTCTAATCCGGGAAGTATGTCACTTACAGAGCATAAGAAGTTATGAGCCACTTCTTGGACCACGTTAAAGTGATAGCCTGCATCTGCTTGAGTCCGGCAGGCTGCTGCTCATCGATACTCTCTTCGTCTTTCGCTCTGCTTGAGACCGAACCATCTTTCTCGCCCAGCTCGGTAACAGCCGCAGTCTTTACATCACCAGACGCATCCTGGCCGTCGAAGCTCCTCGACAATACCGCCAGACTAGCAGTCCGCTCCAAGCCAGTGACATTCGCCGTTGCCATGTTAAAAGCAAAAGACCAGGAATCACCAAGGATCCAGATGCTTGCACAGAAGAACAATGGTATCCCATTACAAGCGGACAACAACCACATCTTATAAGATAACACAATCGATGTGCTCCGGGGAGTCCTGTCTGCCAAGCTATCTGGCCATGGATGGGAAGATGCCATGGAGTGATTATGTTCTGTACCTGGGCAAGGCTCACTTGGCAGCTCTCAGTCGGACAAGTGGATACCATACCATGTGGGCGGATGCTGTTTCTGGACCAGAAACATTCGTTCTACGGTAGACAACTGTTCGGAAAGATGCCCAATCCCCGGGACGACCGGCGCTTGTATGCGACTGTTCGGTGCTGGGCTAGGATCCTCGTGCACAGCCGTCCACGCGCATGCTTCATACTCACGCCATGAATCACCGTCTGGACCCCGGCATCTTTACCAGACCTATCAAATCTCGTCCTTGCCACAAGAGGATCTGATAAAATTTTCGAATCTATCGGCTTGGTACTCCTACGGCAGAGTGGGGTGTTACCAAGCGCTCGAGTCAAGCTCTCTTGGCGATCAGGATTGCGAGAAGCCGAGGACCGCGTTGTCGGACGTCCGCGGACTTGGAGAATCGATGTTGAATTTCTACTGGAACAATTGCTTCGCGACGCTGTCCCGTTGTCGCGGAGCTAGTTAACACTTTGCTGCCACTTCTGCTCTGCCTAGGTGGCAAACGTAACTCCTCTCCTCATGCACATGTGAACGCTCACCCACCCACTGACTCCTGTCACCACAACGCCACACGCTGCTCCGTTCATACTCAAGATCGGACATTTCCTACGAGGTCTGGAGAGTGACCTGCTCGACACCACTCGAGATAGCATCTTCAGCCTTCTTGTCAGCTGGGCCATCCTTGCCCTTCTCAGACGCCTCAACGCCCTCAGCCTTGCCAGCAGCCTTCTTAGCCTTCTTCCTCTCCTTGTCAGCCTTCTTTGCCGCCGCCTTCCTGGCCTTCTCCTCCTTGGCCTTGCGCGCCTCCTCGCCACCAAACTGCTCGCGCCACTCCTGCTCCTTCTCGGGCTTGATCTGGGAGAACAGGTAGGCGGCCTTGCCGATCTTGTGGTTGACGGGGAGCGACTTGGCCTCCCAAACGTCGGGAATGACGAGGAACTCGGCGTTCAGCTGATTGAGGATATTCTTGGTTGTATCGGGCCTGTAGGACTGTCAGTATAGAGTTAGACAAATTGAGTAAGATCCAAGAACTCACATGTAAGGCTCGATCAAGCTGGCAAGAAGGTGGATGTGGCTCAAGGCCAGACCAACAACTGCAGCGCATCGCTCAGGCTCAGTCGTCGCAAGGTTGTTGTCGAGTCTGTTATCCTGGAGCAACTGGTTACCCAAGCTGGACAGGTGCAACGCTGTGCTGAGGGCTGCACGAATCTTGACATCCTCAAGCTCCTCGATGTACTTCTTAAGCACATCGTTGACCTTCTTCTTATGCTGAACGAAGTAGTCGTCCTCGTACTTGGTGTAATCGGGCACGACCGAATCGTAGATCTTGGAGTTGACGAACTTGATGACGCGGTTCACGAAGTTGCCCAGGTTCTTGAGCAGCTCGTTGTTGTTTCCTGCGATGAAGCTGTCCCACTCGAACTCCGAGTCACCAGTCTCGGGTCGGTGCGAGAGAAGGTAGTAGCGCCAGACATCAGACGGGATACCAGTGTCCTTGGCGTTGTTGCCAAAGACACCAATGTTCCTCGACTTGGAGAACTTGCCCTTCTCGTAGTTTAGGTACTCAGTGGTGGAGATGGTGTTGAGCATGGTCCACTTGTCCTTGGTGCCGATCTGCGAGCAGGGGAAAACAACGGTGTGGAAGGGCACGTTGTCCTTGCCCATGAACTGGTACAGCTTGACGTTCTCGGGGTTCTTCCACCACTTCTCCCACTCATCTGTGTATGTCGCTGTGATGGATACGTAGCCGATACACGCGTCGAACCACACGTACATGACCTTGTCCTCGTAGCCCTATCGATATGTCAGCACCTTGTACGCGCTTCTTGTCAACTTGCTTACCTCAAGAGGAACGGCGGTTCCCCACTTCAAATCACGGGTGATGCCTCGTGCGCGAAGACCCTCCTTGAGCCACGAAGAGGTGATGTGCACACCGTTGGAGCTCCAGTTGCCCTCTGTGCTCGACTTCTTGAACCACTCCTCCTCCAAAGGTTGCAGCTTGTCCAATTCAAGGTAAACATGCTTTGTGTCGCGCGGGACGGGTGTCGCGCCGTCGAGCTTGCAACGCGGGTTCTTCAACTCGAGCGGCTCAAGCAGATGGCCACACTTGTCGCACTGGTCACCCCGCGCGTCATCGTAGTTGCACAGCGGGCAGGTGCCCTCGACGAAGCGGTCTGCCAGGAAGCTCTTGTGTGTCTCGCAGTAGGGCTGCGTTGTGGTCTCCTCCTTCAGATAGCCATTCTTGTACAGTTTTGTGAAGATATCTTGAGCAATGTCGGTCTGCTGCTGTGTAGGCGTGCGGCCGAAGTGGTCGAAGCTGATGTTGAACCACTTGTAGACGTCTGAATGCAGCGCATAGTACTTGTCGCAGAGCTCCTGAGGCGTGCACTTCTCCTCGATTGCCTTAGTCTCGGTCGCTGTGCCGTACTCGTCGGTTCCGCAGACGTAGAGCGTGTTGTAGCCTCGCGCGCGAGAGAAACGGGCGAAGACATCGGCGGATAGGACACTGCCAATGATGTTGCCCAGATGGGGAACGTTGTTGACGTAGGGCAGAGCACTCGTAATGAGCACATTGCGCTCGCCCTCGACGGGGAGGACGATCTTCTTTGCGCCGCTCATGGATCGCTTTCTGCTCTTGATATTAGCTGTGTTCTCGAGATTTGGTAGTTTCAGAGCACGCCAGAGCTGCAGGGCTTACATTCAGTTATGTATGCAAGTAGACTGAAGAAGGCTGAACGCTGCAGGCTGATTTTGCAGCTTAATTGTCTATCTACTGATCTTCCTTGTGTGGTTGTGCAGTGACTCAAGAATCTCCAGCCAGACATTCGCACGAGACCGCACTGCCCCTCCAACCCCGCCGATTCGGCGGCACGCACCAGCCACAGCGCCACAGCACGTCAATCTTAGCCTCAGAAGCACTCATCGTCAATGGCATTTGTGCAAGCAAAAGCGATCAAGTCAGGAGAAAAGAGTCAAATGGCTTCCGGGAATTTGTACTGTCAACTGGTGACTTATATATTCGTCATTAGAAAACTTGATTCGTCAGCGTAGTAGATATCCATTACACTTGTAAAAGAAAACTTTGAAAAACAACCCAATCCACAACGTTCATACCGGCCTAGCACTGGATGAAAGACTCGAAACTCAAAACCTAGTAATCCCTGAATACCTGGAGCCTACGAGTGCAATATACTATCCACCCAGTCATACACCAATATCATCGCAACTAGGCTACAAAATCCCTCATCTCTCGACCTCGTCGGCAAGAAGGAGGAACAAGAACCGCGTACCCAGGCACCTAGAAACACAACCCAAAAGGTCCAAAACCATCACGTTTCATCACATTTCACCACATCAAATTTATCTCAGAATGGCAAACCACACAGACCCCTTCGACGACCTGCTCACCCTCGAAGACACGCTGTACACCAGCGCGCACGCGCAGGGCGTGTCAGACGGGGCGCGCGCGGGACGCATTGAAGGGCGGATTTTCGGGCTCGAGAAGGGGTTTGAGAAGTACGCTGCACTGGGCGAACTGCACGGGCGAGGAGCCGTGTGGGGGAGTCGAATAACCGGCACAGCGAATCCCACCACGTCTCCATCGTTGTCTTCAGAACCCAACATGGACGCCCCTACTACTACTTCTACTACAACTACAACTACAGCAGCAACCACGGGTACACTCCCTCCCCTCCCCACGCCCTCATCGCGCCTCATTTCCAACACAAGCCTGCTGTACCACCTGACCGACCCTCTGACCTTCAGCACTGCCAACACCGAGCCCAGCGTTGCAGACTTCGATGACCGGTTCAAGCGGGCGGGCGCGAAGGCGAAAGTGATTGAGCGGATGATCGGAGAGACGGCGCCGGGGGTGGTGGTGAGTGGAGAGCGAGGGAATGGGGATGGAGAGAGAGTGACGGGGAAGGGGAGGGGGAAGGCTGGGAAAGGAGGCAAGGGGGATGACAATATGGAGGATTTTGCGGGGTCGAGGTTGATTGGGTGAAGGGGTTGCGTGCTATTGGGCGAGAGAGGGTTGAGCTGGGAAGGGGAAGGTGCGGATGGGCCTGCGACTGCACTTGCTTGACTGCCTCGAGTGGCGTGATGAGCATCTGAGCGAGGAAGGTGCCACCACTTGCAAGCATCACATCGTCGGTCGTTCTACAGTCCATTACACAGTAGGTGAAAGCGCCATCTTGTTATTACTTTCTCCACTACACTATCCCGAGGGAGCCAGGGCGTAACCAGTTAAACCCAGGCGCAAGCCCACCACTACACCGTGCTATGACATAAAGAGATCAAGAAGGCCAAGAAGCTCATCGAAACTAAAAAGGATATTGAGAAAAGTGGTAAAGTGAAGTCTGGTGAACATTATGCCCTCACTGCCCCCCCGGGTTTGGTGCTAAGCTGCACTGGTATCAAAACATGTCGAAAACGCCTAGACATGCACATGCGCCGCGTCTCTCCTTCCCGCCTAAACATCGACGATTGGCGCTGGCCGTTCCATGCGAGGCGGAGGCGGGCCACCCTTCATCCCAGGAAGGCTGTCAACGCGGCTGTGATTTGGCAACTCCTAGTAGCCGTTCATGGTCATGCGCTGACTGTTCCTGCTAAGCTCGCGGTCGGCGGACGGCGAGATGGGGCGAGACGAGTGGCCCGCGGCGGAGCTCTCCTTGAGGGCAAGCAGCTGCTTGGCACGGAAGGACTCGTAGTGGATCTGGGCGGTGGTCTCGATGAGGTCCTGGAGGTGGGTGCGGGTGAGGAAGTTGCGAAGGTAGACGAACTCGCAGTGGTTTTCATCCTCAACTAGAGATAGTCAGTCAGTCAGGGTCCAGTGTATGTGCGTGAGAGCATGCTAGACGTACCGTTGATGACACCCCACTTGGTCTGGCGACCACGAACGTTCTGGCCGTTGACCACGACTGTCTTCTCGGAACCGATGACGGCGAAGGGAATGAGGTCCTGATGTGTGTCAGTCATACCGTTACTGCTTTGATGTGTACTGGATCTGCATGGCGCACCTTGATCTGGTTCTTGTGAGCGACCTCGTCCTGGTCGTCCTCCTCGTTGTCGTAGGGGTACATGCGCAGGTTGTGGAACTGGAACTCGGCCTTTATCCTCTCCTTGAAGGCAGCACGTTCCTCGAGGGTCAAGCTGTCGGCCTTGGCGATGACAGGGACAACGTTGACGAACTCGCTAAGCTTCTTCAAGACGACAATGTCGATGGGCTTCAGGGCGTGGCCGGAGGGCTGGATGAAGAACAGGCAGCAGTGAATGCGTGTGTCCTGGAGGTAGCGCTCACGCTGGGCGGTGAGCTCCTTGCGCAGGTAGGCGCTGTGCTGGTCCTTGATGTACTTGACGATAGGGTCCCAGCAGCGCTCGTTGTTGATCAGATCGCCGTAGCCGGGGGTGTCGACGATGTTGAGACGCAGACGCACGCCGTTCTCCTCGATGGTGTGCGAGACGGGGTGGATAGTGGTGGTTGTGCGGGGCTCCTCGTCAGGGTAGAAGCGGCCCTTGCTGTCAATCAGGTGCGACGCGAAGATGGTGTTGATGAGCGTCGACTTTCCGAGACCTGTCTGACCTACAAGTCTGTTAGCGTGGCTGCACAGGCTCGTAGAGCTGCACCAAGCTTACCAACACAGATGACGTTGAACTGGAACCCCCGCTTGACCGACTTCTTCTCGATCTGCTTGGTGATGCTGTCGAAACCGACATAGCTATCGGGGAAGATGGAGGGCTGGGGTGGGGCAGCCATTGCGATTGCTGGCGGCCGCGTGGGCGAAAGTGACGCTGGGAGGGAGCTGCGGGCGCGGGTGCGGTGGATGGATTGCGGGTGCTGCTGGCTGGGCGAGGCGTGGACGGCGTTGCGTTGCAGGAGTAAATAGTCAGGGACGACGTTGCGCTGGCGACTTTCTGGCGGAGTCGCGGCGCAGGGAAAGGGGCAAGCGAAAGCGCGCTAGCGACCGCCATGGCAAGTGCGAGTGCGGACCGGCGCTCGGGCGCTGCTGGGGTGCAGTGCATTTTATTCTCCAGCACCATCATCGAGCCCGTCACGAGCCTGTCCGCCCGCCAGCCCACCCGCCCATCCGCCGCACATCACATCATGGCCCTCGCCCGACCGCTGCCCCCGCTGTGGCAGACGCTGCTGCCCGGCCTCACCGGCCTCAATGGCCCCGTACGTCCCTTCCTGAACCTGCCGTTCCTGCAGCGCATCGCCCAGTCGACGCCTTTCGCCGCCCTCGCCATACCATCGCTGTCGCTGCCGTCATTTCCATCGCTAGGAGAGATATGGGACGGCGTGCTCAAGGCTGTGCCCAAGAAGAAGACATCGTACATGAAGAAGCGCACACGATTCCTGGCTGGAAAGGAAATCAAGGACATCACATCACTGAACAAGTGCTCGGCATGCGGGCGGGTGAAGCGTGCCCACATCTTGTGCCCGTACTGCGTGGATGGTACGTCGCACACCGAGACGGCATGAGACACTGGCCCACGACTAACACGCGTTGTAGCCATCAAGACCAACATCTTCCGCCAGCTCAACTGGTCCATCAGGCGGCCCACCGAGAAGCAGATCAAGCAGCTGCACCGCGAGGACCGTATATACAAGCGCAAGAACCGCACCATGGAGAAGGATCCAAGGGAAGAGAAGAAGGAGCAGATCCTCAAGCACACTGGCTGGGCGTACAGCAAGGATGAAGGGAGACGATCGTCGCGGTAGGTGGACGCTGATGGATGTGTGGATGAGTAGACGTACAAGCAGGAGCAGTGACAGGGGCGGCGACCATCGATTGGGGAACTTGCCGCCAGCAGAGGCCGCATGTTCCAGAGGAGGACTGGGCTTGAGGGGAAGCATGTATAACACAGGCGCTATACCAGGACGGGACTTGGACGATATTGTATCATAGCTGGCGAGCATACCACCGGCGCTTTGGCGATTTGCAATCAATGACACTACAAGAGTGGTGGTTCGAAGTACATCAAGAGCTGCATTGCCCCGTATTGTGAATAGATCGTGATGTAACGAGGGCCGAAGACCATGTAGGAACGATGTCGGTACTGACAAGGACCACAATTGCAGAAACGCCAGGGCGTGTATAGAGCGTTTGTTAGTTCAACTATCCCTCCAAAGAAACAAGTACAACAACATGCACGACAAGGATCGCGACAAGCAGGTACCCGCCTGCAACCACCTCTCGATCTCAACAAGACCACTGACCTAACCAGGCTTAGCAGTACACCCCAGGCTCACAAGCTCCACCTCTCCTCTCTCCCCCTCCACCACTCTATCCACCAACGACCCTCCCCACCACCGTCCCACACCCATCCCACCCTCAATCTCACCACTTACCCGACAGCACACCAAGGGCCCTCCCTCCAGCTCTCCTCCAGCCAAGTCCTCACTCGCAAATCCCTCTCACTCCGTCTCGACACCGTCCCTGCTGCGTCTCTTTGATCTCGGTAGCGCGAGGCCGAAAGGTATGGTCTGGTGTCTAGCCAGACGGTGATGAGCTGAGAGTCGGCCGGGTGCTGCGGTTGTCAGTGGATGTGAGCATGGGTGGGCGGTGTTGTCCCAGGGGGGGGGGAGGGGGGGTGCTTACTGTGAGTGAGCAAGCGGGGCAGAGATAGCCGCGTGAAGGGGTGGAGGGTGGTGGGTTGCGTGTCATTTGAAGAGATGGGGTGTTAGGTTGTGGTAAGATGAAGGTCGGCTGTGCTTGCGTTCGATCTTGGGGTGCGTTTGTGGACTGAATTTGATGATGAGAATATAGGCTTCTCCTGCGAAGTATCATGATATATGCATTTCCCTGGCTCTTTATAGATCTTTCGAGTGGGTATGTAAGTGATCCGGTGATGCTGTCTTCACCGGCTCGCCGCACTGGAAGGACAGATTCGTGGGTCATTCGTGAGGCTACTCGCCCAGCTCGTATACATCTGGCCTGCGCATTCCCAGCCTGTCTAGCTGATTAGCCTCTTGTTTCAGGTGAACATCTTCTGCAGACGTTGAGAACAGCAGGACGTCATTATGTCACTCCAACAGGACCGTGTTCAGAAGGGGAAAAAAATAGCGTCAGACGGATCCTTTGTTCCACAGAGAGCGCTGTATTGCACCTGAGTTATTGGGAAGTGGATGAAATACTTTGAGTGATGAGAGCTACATAGTTTCCAATTGTATTGAAACGTTAAGCCAAAATACGATCCATGTTTTTCGACGTGAGGGGGAGTCATTATCATTACTGCGTCCATCGACCAGCGGAAACCCCAATGGGTGTACCAGACACTGCCATTACACATTACTGATCCATAAACTCATCACTCATATACGCTTGCCAAAGCACAAGACCTTCAACCTCAACAAAGCCCTCTTCGTCATCTCAGTAGTAAGGGCCTTGTGTGTTGAAGAACGCACTACCCATAGTACTATAGTCAGGCTCGCACACGCCTGTAGGCGAAATGTCATCCGCCACGATCGTGTTCGTGAGCAATGTCCACATAGGATCATCCACATCAGACTGCACAGCGACCATGACTTGGGCTTGATGGTCCTTCGATGGCGCTGGCGGTGGACGCGCTGGGAACGCAATCTTGCGGAAAGCCAATTGTGCCAAGCCAGCCACATTGTCACCAGGCTTGTAACGTTCGAGTAAGTCTTGCAGATGGGGCTTCAGGTCCTTCTCAGGAAACCCTTCTACACGCCCGGTGTTGTGCTGGTTCCAGCCAAAGTTGCATCTAAGCTGAGGCTGAGACTGCAGGATTCTGGACCACTCTGGTCGGATCACTGGTCGCTGAAGCAGCGATTCAATGACACTGCTATGGTGCCAGTCTGCCATGGTCTTCCCCTCCTCGAAGTGTTGCGCGATGTGCTTACATCGTTCTTTCCAGTCACTGCTGAAGTGGGTGCAGAAACCGCAGCCCCAACCAGTACGAGCAGGTCGCTCCTGCTTGGCTTCTTCTTGGTGTTCGTTCAACTGGCATGTCTCGCAGTTGTGGCGTGACTCGTGATGATGAATAAAGTCTTTGTCGAGGAAGTAGACTGCCCTGCAGAGATTACATCGATAAACGAAGCGGCGCTCTTGATATGTCTCCTCATGGCGTTTCCAGTCGTACTTCTCGATGAAGGGCTCCTCGCATGCTGTGCACCAGTAACGTGGCTCTCTCTGCGTTCGCCGGCTGCGACGTGTCCGTGAGACACATGTCGCGAATGAATCCTTCTCGGGAGAGGTCTGGCGCTGTGATGCTTTCCTCTTTGCTGAGGACGGCGGTGTTGGCTTGGAGGGCTTTGCACCACTAGCGGCGTGAGGTGTGAGCATTGGAGGTTGAACCTCCGCAATTGAACTGAGACTGGGGTGGCGGCTTCTTTGTGCAGGCGCACTTGACCATGATGATCTTGTCGAAGACATCGCTGAAGATGGTTGTGACTGTGATGGAGGGGCCATAAACGACGGAGACCATTGGGCTGATGCAGACGACGATTGTGTCGATGTTGAAAAGCGTTGCGGCTGTTGTTGTAGTTGTTGATACGCGAGGGTGGGTGCAGTGGGCCAGTACACAGATGTCTGAAGCGCGTAATCTACTTCTGTTAATGCTCATGTCTTCGAAATGGCATATGAACGGAATGTCATACCAGTGACTACGGTGTCATACGTCCAGTCATTCTGCATCACTGACGATTCCTGCTCATCAGTATATCCGTTACTCGACAACATGGTCTTGTATATAATTAGGTGCTATGTTAGGGTGTTGTAGTATCGATATCGTGGGCGAACCAGCGCCGGTTTCGTGTCTATAAATGCTCGTAGTATAGATGCATAGAACACGCTCTTCGCGGTAAATGCGGGGATTTGAGCGTCGATCCAATACTGCAGAACCACCGACTAACGCTGAAATCAGACAAGGTAATGTCTCCTTGCCTGATGACGACCGATTTAATAGTATTGCACCGAAGCTGTTCAGGCTACAAGATGTGATCCCAAAAGAGCTTAGTGGATGTATGTTCACCTGAAACGCGTGGGCAGAACGCGCCTCTGACAGCGGACGTGTTTCGTTTCAAACGTCAGCCCGAAAAACGCCAAAGCCAACATTCGTTGGCTGCATGTTGGCTGCACAGTCCCGCATCGCGTTTTGTGCGGCTGTACACCTTATCCACTCATTTAGTTGCCTATCAGGGCGAGCAGACAAATTGAGGTGGCGACTGATGTTGAGGGTGACAGGGCTGAAACGCGTACGGAGAGCACCTGTGTAGGCGGTCACTCCGCGTTCGCTTAAGAAGCCATCGTCATCGTTCGTGTTGGAATGTCAACATACTCCACACATCGATGCGATCTATTGCAAGAAACAGGAGGCACAAGACTATCGATAACCATTTGGTTGGGAGGCCAATCTCTACTGTCGGATTACCGTTCATTCAGTGTTCACCAGAGTCTCGAAGAACGGATGGCCCCGATGTGTAAATAATCGTCTATACCTTCCCTCCCTTTCACCACATGTACTCTCGGAGATTAGATCTTAGCTACCAATGTGATTGCACGGAGGCTGGGCCATGGTCGTAGTATTTGTTGAAGATTTCAATGGATGATCTGTGTCACGTAGGCTGCGAAAGGCCTCCTGTGATTGCACCCCGGGTGGACTACTTCTTCAGTGTATACTTCGGCTCCAGTAATAGCTATCATGCGTTGGCTGTGTGTCACAAGGCCCCGTATACCCCACTGAAAGTCTACACCGGTTGCTAAGCGGGTATAGCGTCTGAAGACAGAGGAAATTGGATCGTCTCTTCGAGTGCCAAGCACCCTGAGCCTTCTATCCCCCCTTGTTGAATGGTCAAAGATCTAGCTCTTGGGCCAGGTCACCTCGTGATGAGTCGTTGTGGGGTTGGAACTGCTGGTGCGCCTGTTCTTAGCTCCTGGTTTGTCGCTTGCTTCGCTCCTAACACTTGGTGCAGATGATGGAATACCTTGGGAGAATAATGCTATACAGTATAGAGCGCTAACACACTTGAGGGAGCGCTACATTGGCGCTCAACCCCAGAGATCGTACGATACAAGCACCCACTTCGTGCAGCTACCTCAGCGAGAAATGTACAGGCATAATACATCAGTCATCCCATGACACAACCTGCGCCAACTCCAGAGAGGGGTAGTGCGCAATCCAGGATTCCACAATGGGCTGGTAACTTCCTCAGTAATCGAAATCGTCCAGCGATCCGATCCCAGCAGCAGCCAAAGCACACTCTACAGCCTGGTGGCGATCCCAATAGTACTCGCGCATCCAAGCAGCAATCATGTCAAGAGCGGCCACCGCAGTCGAGCTAGTCCAGATATTGTCATGTCGATTCCAAGCCTTTGTTTGCCAGTAGGTGTCTGGATAGCGATTTTGAAGGGCTGACACGAGGCAGCGTGGCGCAGAAACTCTTCTCTTGAGCAGAATTCCGGATTGCGCGAGGTGCAAAACTCCAGAAGAGATGCTAAATATAGCTTGAAGATCCGGACTTGAGCACTGGGCGACGAGAAAGGAAGACACTGCTTCTGGTAACTCTCTGGTCGAAAAGGACCCGGGTACTATGAGTACATCGAACTGCGGTGCGTTGTCGAATGAATTCTAAGAAGAAGTCAGCATTTGTAGGACATCATTTGACGTGGCGAATGGCGATAGGAAGGTAGGGCATGTGTTAACCTTTCGCTCCCTGCCAGAGACTCTTAGATGACCAAAACGGCCAGGTACAGGCGAATCCGGCAAGACCAGGAAGTGGTGCTTCTTGACCCGAGGAGTTGGTTTGGGCATTGCGGCGGTCGTGGTTGCTATTCAGCAATTTGAGACTGGCTCACCGTCACCGGCATTCGAGCGCCAGAGGTGACTGGAAACGACCCATTCCCGGTCACACTAACATATCGAATGTCAACTTCATCGACAGCTTCATCGACCGTGCTGGTCGATGTAGTCAATCTGCCTATTCTGTTCCTGCTTAACGTCGACAGAAGGTCGACAGCAGCAAGGTCTGATAATTGGATCTGATCGTGACCAATGACCACGACACCGACTCGCAAAGATGACTGCGATGGAGGTGCGTAGTTGATGCCGAGATCCTCAGCTGAAGTCGACGACGTGGTGCAGAAATAGAAGAGGTCTGCGTCACTCGGAAATGTTGTGTAGCCTCGAGGTGGTGATGGCATCAGGACAGGATATCTCGCTGTAGTACGCAGTAAAGGACAAGTTCAGGGTATGCCCTGTGAAGGGTGATGATGTGACCTCTACCGACATTGCTTCAGGCTTTATATGAGGTAGTCTTCGAGGGAACACTCAGCGATGACACCGACGCAGCCCGACCAATTGACCGAAGTCCATCAGAGTTGACAGCGTCACGGCTAGCGTGGAGTATGCGCTTACCAGAAAGTCTACAGTATGCGAGAATTCGCATTAAGGAGGTGGCCATTGCTCAGCGCGGTGGAGGCTTGTTTTGATGTGCTCCCGTGTTTTCGCGACTTTCCTATTCCGAATCAGATCCTCCAGACAACCCTACGTGTGCAACCCGAGTAAAGATCTGCAACATCTGTATTCCAAGCACAGTAAGCGAGCCGTTCAATTATGTCCGGACAAATGACATTGTAAAGTGGTGAAGTTAAGTTGCAATCTTCGACTGCCTGATGTGGCGTCTCCGTTCAGACGCCCCAGGCAGCACAATTCGAACCCACATGGTTGGAGGACTCGAACAATGTTGCTCGGGGGTTTCGGCACGAGCGACGGATGTCCCGAGCACAGGTAGAAGAACAGGTAAGCACTTGCTGCAAATGACTCCCATCTGATTAGACGGTGGCTGTGATGATGATTCGCGCGACTCTCTAGGGACAAGCCGGAAGTGTGGACGTGGCTAGGGTGGGGACGGCCTCGAAGCCTCAGGCACACGGGTTCTGATGGTCATCTGCCTTGAGAATTACATCAGTGGGAGCTTGTCACAACAAAGATGGTAAGAAAAGCTGATAAAGATGAGTCAAGTGACCATGGCATCCTCGATGGAGGAGATGAGCGAGAATGTACCGGAAGACAGATGGGGCAGGCGCAGTCGAAGCTGAACGCCGATAGTCCGCGAGCGCAATAGTAGGAAACAGGACCTGCACAGGCTGCGGAAGCACAAGCCGTTTTCTGGATATCTATTTTTGGGAACGTAAATGAAGCTGAGCTTGTCTAAGTCTTTATCATAAGATTCAGAATAAATCTTGATTGTTTGCTTCTCGAGGGGCGCGAGCACAACGTCACTGTTTCGATGGTGCTTGTTGGTCAGAAGGGTATTTTTTGATTGTGGTGCCGCACACCATTTCTTGTCCATATCGCGTGCACTACGCCGATGCAAGAACGTGTAGTTGAGATCAAGACTCAAGAGCTACGAAAAGTGGTATCCATTGCTTGCTGCCAGAAGAACAATATATGATAAGGAGAAGGTTTCCATTCGCGCAAAACACTCAAACGTCCCTGGGAGTGCCATCTGCTTCACCCGACTTGACGGTCTTGCCGGTCTTCTTGATCTTCTCGAGAACGGTTTCGTAGGATAGCGAGTCTTCGGCGACAACATCGGCAGTCTGGGTCTCAAGGGAGACGTTGTACGACTTGACACCTGCGGGGCGTTAGTTGCTAGCTTGAGCAGTGGCGGGCCGACAGGACACCTACCTTCAAGCTTCTTGAGCACGCGCTCAACGGCGCCGGAGCAGCCACCGCAGCTCATGGCGATGTTGAACTTGTAGTTGTGCTCAGACATGGTGTAGGTGGTGTGCTTGAGGCCGTACGAAGGTGCGAGGTGTGAGTGTAGGATTGAGGGTTGAGAGCTGAAGGCTAGAGGCTAAGGGCTGGAAGAGCTGGTGGTGGTGGGTTGTTCGTGTGGAGCTATGTAGATGCGGCGGCGACGTGATTATATACACGGAGCTAGCAGACCATCTGGCCTGGACACAGACGGATTGCGCGAGTTTCGCACCGTGTGTTGCGATCCGCCGCGCACTGTAGATTACCATAGATTGCGGCGACAGTGCTGACTATTCTATCCACAGGACACACAGCTCGGGTTCCGATGAGACCAGATGCGCTTCAGCGCCGTCCATTGTTTCAGCACTGACTGCACTGTGGCGCTTAACTTGCTCATTGCAATGTCTTGGATCGTAGAAAGGGTATCGACGACGATCATTAGAGACGACACTGTGTTGATTCTGAGTCGTCTCTGAAGGGAACTCTCAAGAGCAATGAGAGACTATCAAAGGATGAAACGCACCAGAGGTGCACGTTGCTGTCCATAGCTGCTCTTCGCGCTGTTTACTACGCGGAGCTCCTGACGCGGCAACCAGCTTGTAGATGCGGACTTTGCGACGGAGATATTTTTACTGATCCTCAAGAGTCTTTTCAACGTGTGGTGTGCCCTAAACGATAATACGAGACACAGTCGCAAGATGACAGCTATCAAACGTGCCCTGTTCTTGCTGCTGGCCTGTTCCTGGGTAGCTACTGCGTGCCCCGCCTCGCGTGCTTGGACCCGCGGGGCAGCTTGAGGCTCGGCTGGGCTGGAATCTGGCGGCTGGTGACGTCTTTTCGCTTGTGAGCTGCGCAGCCCAACAACATAACATTCTGTACCATGGCTTCGTAAGTAACGCTGAAGCTTCAAGCTTCGACCCCAGCTCAGACATGGACAGTAACATCCTCTTCCTTCCATTTCGGAAATCACATTCGGTTAACCTCACCGAGGCCATCAAACAGTACATATCCTCCAAATATGATCAGCACCCAGACATGTTCAAGGATGACCTCGAGACTATCGAAAAACTACGATCGACCGCGATACACGCGCAAGAACCGCATCCCAGCAATACCCCCAAGCTTCAACAGTACGCAGCTCAGCTAGTATGGCTGAGTGGCAAGTTCCCCGTTGACGTCGGTGTCGAATTCCCATGGTACCCAGCTCTAGGATACAACACAAGCCGCCCAGTGGCGCGCAACAACCTTCGCTACGAGCTCGCAAATATCGTCTTCAATCTGGCCGCCATGTACTCGCAGCTGGCTATGTCGTCGAATCGCAGCACTCCAGATGGCCTCAAAATCGCAGCAAACAACTTCTGCTTGGCGGCTGGGACCATCTCCCATCTGCGAAACACGGTTCTGCCTGAACTACGAACCGAACCTCCAGAAGATATGGACCTCATGACATTGGACTGTCTGGAGAAGCTCATGTTGGCTCAAGGTCAGGAGTGCTTCTGGCAAAAGGCTGTCAAAGATGGCCTGAAGGACGCAACCATCGCAAAGCTCGCTGCACGGGTGTCGGATCTATACAATGAGGCGACCGATGCTGGCATACAATCTGACGCAGTCAGCAGCGAATGGATACACCACATGACAGCCAAGCATCACCACTTTGCTGCTGCCGCTCAGTACAGAGCAGCTTGTGATGCATTGGAGAAACGCAAGTACGGGGAGGAGGTCGCAAGGCTTAAGGACAGTGTCACCTGTGTGAATGAAGCACTCAAGGAGCAACGCTACATAAACAAGGTGGTGCTGGCGGATCTCAACGGCCTCAAGAACAGAGTTACTGAAGACCTGAAACGAGCGGAGAAGGATAACGACATGATTTACCTGCTGCCCGTCCCACCAAAAGCTGAACTCAAGATACTGGACAGAGCGAACATGGTCGTCTCGAGGGTTCCAAAGGAAATTGCGGAATCGAATGCGCTATTGGGAGATCACGGCGAGCTTGGCCCTGCGCTCTTCTCGAAACTCGTCCCTTACTCTGTACATTTGGCCGCCAGCATCTATGTCGATCGCCGTGACCGATTGGTGAATACTACTATCGTTGAGGAACTCGAGAACCTCACTGCTCAGATCCACGAAGTGCTTCGCAGCCTCAACTTGCCAGGATCTCTGCAAGCTCTCGAGAAACCTCTCGGTCTACCGCCAGGTTTGATGGCTCATGCAGAGGAGATCAGGCAGCAAGACGGCATACACCGACTGGAACGCTCTATGGAGGACACCCAGAAGCTCATGTACAGTGACCAGGCTGTTTACAATGAAGGCGTGGACATACTGAAATCAGAAGCTGTAGAGGACGAGAATGCGCGGCGACGATACGGAACTGCTCTCTGGACAAGACTGCCAGCGGAACAGGCCGCGCCTAAGCTCTACGCCCAGATCAAGGAGATCGACGGATACTTCAAGGCCGCTGCGAACAGTGATAACATCGTCAAGGCAAAGTTGAGGGAGAACGAACGCTTCATCAGACTACTTAGCGGACCCGATCACGATCTGGAAAACTACGTACCAAGTGGCCGCAGACCGGCTATAACAGGTGACGTTGAGCGCGAAGCAGGTAAACTACGTGGCTGCTTTAACGAGGTGAGCCGCCTCGAGAGCAGACGGCGACGGAAGATCGAAGCTCTGCGAACCAAGGCGAAGCAAGACGACATTAGTAAGTGATCGAGTATATCTTCATCGTACGATAGTCTGCTGACAGCCAAGACCCCGAATTACTACGCGAAGCTGCTCGCTTAGAGCGGGAGTATCCCATGCAAACTATTGAGGCTGTTCAGTTTGAGAGCCTCTTCGATAGGCGGTTGCAAATGTATGACGTCGATCAGGACATGGTTCAAGAGGAAGAGAAGGAGCAGGCAGAGGCGACTAAGCGACTTCAAGATGCTAATGCATCCTTTTTGATTGCACGTCGCGGCGATCAGTCTACGAAGCAGCGTGAACAAGCTCTACAGAACCTGGAAAACGCATACTTCAAGTACAAGGAGATCATCTCGAACTCCGACGTTGGCAGGAAGTTCTACAACGACCTTGCCAAGATTGTAAACCGATTCCGCGACGACGCCCGTAGCTTCGCCTATCAGCGAAAATCTGAGGCCTCACAGATCGAAAGGTTAGTAAAGAAGCCTGGGTGGTGTTTTTATCTTCAACTAAAACATTTGCAGTGATCTTGCGACTCGGATGAGTTCTCTGAACCTCCAACAAGCGACTTCAGAGTCGCTACAACAGCAGAAGGCAGCCGATGCACAGAACCCACAATATGGAGCTGATGCACATGCGGAGACTCCTTTGACCGCACCAAAGCCTACTAGGGCGAGCGTACCGCCATCGGGCATGTGGACTCCAGATGTCGGTATCAAGTTTGGCACGGTCGGTGCTGTACCGACAGCGTCTGGCAATGCGCGACCTACCAACGGTCCTGCACAGGACGGGCGCTGGGATCCAACTAAAGGCCTGAAGTTTGCTTGAGAGTCGTAGAAGTCATAACATAGGAACATTGAATTTGTTCTACGACCAATCCGTTACTTCTCTCCGAGAGGTTATTTGGGTCAGAACTAACGACTCTGGAAGACCACGAGTGACTGCGCCACAACATGATGTAATAATCTGAAGCTTGCAGCCACTGGTTGTATCTCAGCTTGCAGATTGTGGACGCGGAAATAGTGATACCAGCGGGAATCTGCCTCAGCGGAGTAGTCTGCCTCACAGCTTTGGGGGCTGTGCAGGATGTAGTTTTGTACCTTGTCCTAGGTGGGTCGCGCGAATGTTGCCAGTTACTTTCCATGATTGCACGTCGCACGACAGTCTGCGTATGTCTGGGTATCCATGCCGTTGTCAGTAAAGTCTGGATTGAGACGTTAGGTCAAGTGTGTTGGATAGTAATGAGGGAGACGTCGATGATAGAAGGCCATTTCCGCAAATGTTCTCCCTTGTACAACTCGGCTATATCCCGTGGCAGATCGACCTCTCTCTCACTCACAAATCAGCTAGGACATTACCGTGCGACTACTGTCATTACCACACAATTACGCCGCGACCAAGAATTGGACAGCTGATTGGTGCTTCCCACTAGAAGGTATAGGGCTGAGGCTGAGCACTGCTTCGTCACGGCTCTATTATTCCCAAGACGCTCCAAGAGGCAGCCACGGATACAAGCACCTCGCTACAGCTGATCGACCTTCGCAGCGATCCAAAGAGACACGCGACGAACGTGTTCTCGAAGAGGTCGGTGACGACGTTTGTGGTTCGTCGACTGCTCTTTTTCGCCTGCAGCGCTGCCGAACAGCCGTGATCAACGTCACGGCGAACACCCCACAGCGGCGTCGCGCGTGTCACGCCCCGTGCCGCATGTTCGCTCGTATCTAGAACGGTTTCACGTTCGTGGAGGTCTGAAACCAGGAACGCAGTCGAGGGTACAGCTGCAGCACGCAGTGTAGGCGCCGAGCTCACTGCGGGGCTGCTATACCATACTCAGCCCCTAGCCGGGGATCAACAACTCTTGCTGCGCCCACCTCACTTTGTGCTCACCACAGGCAGGACTCACACAGCCTCCTTCACTCTCCAGCCTCAGCCAGGACCAGTCAGGAACGCGTCGCACGCGGCCCTCTGACCACTCACTGCGCGACAAGTCAAGCTCCAACGCTGCGCGCGCCCCCGCTTGTCGCTAGACAAGGCGATCTCACAGTAGGGGCCTAAGCGCGCTATCTGCTGGTATCCGACTTCCTGCTGCAAGAATAGCAACACGCGCAACCACAACCATGGACGAGATGCAGCAGCGCGGGCGCTCACCTTCCCAAGGCCAGCATGCTATAAGGCATACGCCCTCGCCGTCACCCCACGCGCCCTACCAAAACAACGTCTCTGGCCTCGGCTTCGACCAGTCGCAGCTCAACGACCCCTCCAACTTTGGCGTCAGCAACGCGCAGCTTACTTCCACGCAATACCTTTCTACTCTCCAGGCACAGCCATTCCCCCAGCAACAGGTGTCGGATCAAAGCTTCCTCCAGTCCAACCCCACCCTGTCGCAGCACAACACGCCACACTTTGGGCCGCAAGGGAACGGCCTCACGCCCGACCAGCTCGACATCACGAACCCTGGCCCGGCCGACTTCACCAACTTCTTCGCAGGCAACGACCTGAACCAGGCGCAGAACATCAGCCCCTCGCCCTTCGGCAACTCGTTAGACCCACACCTGCTCGAGGCCCAGCCGCAACAGCAGCAGAATCTCTCGGTCAACCCCAACGACCTCATGGCTCAGATGGCCACCTCGCAAGCACACGCGCCCACGCCGCCACATCTGCTCCCCAACGCCATGAACAACCAGCGCAGTCCGAGCCCTCACGCATCGCCGCACCAGAACCAGGGCGCCTTCTCCCCACCCACCCACAACCACTCACGCCATGCATCCCTGGGGCACGCAAACCTCGACCCCAGCGCAGCATACGGACAAGGCACCGAGTGGGCAAACATGGCAAACTTCAGGGGACACCGCCGAACCCCTAGCGAATCTGCCTACTCGGACATTTCCTCGGCGCATGCATCGCCGTTCCTCGTTACTCATGACAGCTTCGAAGATGGGCAGCCTTCGCCTCACCTCAACGCGCAGACTGACCCTCAATTGTTCCAGGGTCCCATCTCGCAGTTTGATCAGTTTAATCTGAACGACGGCACGCTCATTAGCCCCGGCCACAGTCCTGCCATTTCACCGCGGCTGATACCGCAACAGCAGTCCCTACCAGCCTTCATGCCGGGCAGCTTCGGTCTCGAATCCAACATGCACAACCAGTTCGCTCAACAGCAAGGCATGGGAGGCTATCAAAACCAAGGCACAGAGGCATTCCCATCGCTGAATCCCAATGAATTTGGTCAGGCCGACATCATGTCACCGCCGGAGATCAACATTGACTTTGCTCCTCCATCGCGCCAGGCAAGCTTTGAGCCACCGAAGCCGGGATCTACCGCGGACGCCCTGACCGACACTCTGAGCCCGCCGGACCGATGTAAGTTTCTCACCGTTTTCTCCATCTGGTGCACTACTAACCCCACCAGCGAGGAGTCGTAACAGGACGCGCGCCAAGTCTGATCCGTTCAGCAGCGCCAGCTCGCGCGCCTCTACACCTGGCTTGGAAGCCAACAGGTCTTTGTCTCCCAGTGCCGCGAAATCGCGCTCGCCCTCTCCTTCAGGGAAATCTTCTCGTCGTTCTTCGACATCAAGCGTGCCGAATCGCGACTACATTCTGGACCTTGCAGACCCTTCAAGACCCAGCAACCCCGGTGATGGTTCCAACCCAAAGCGCACGCAAAAGCATCCAGCCACGTTCCAGTGCACTTTGTGTCCCAAACGCTTCACCCGAGCCTACAACCTACGTTCGCATCTGCGCACTCACACTGACGAGCGGCCGTTCGTGTGCAGCGTTTGCGGGAAAGCCTTTGCCCGCCAGCACGACAGGAAACGACACGAGGGCTTGCATTCGGGAGAAAAGAAATTCGTCTGTCGCGGCAACCTCAAAGACAACGGCCATTGGGGCTGTGGCAGGCGCTTCGCTCGTGCAGATGCTCTCGGCCGTCACTTCAGGTCTGAGGCCGGCCGTGTCTGTATACGTCCGTTGCTCGAGGAAGAAGCGCAAGAGAAGGGCGGTTGGGATAGCCAGCAACAACAGCTGGCCAATGGAAACGGCATGTTCAACCCTGTACCGCAGAACTACGGTGGCATGATGCAGACGCAGCCCGGCTACGAGAACTTCCCCCAGTTGACGCAGGCGCCCCAGCCTTTCCTTCCTGCCGCACTCCTCGCCCAATACCCAGCCTTGGCCACTATGGACTGGAACTCGATGCCCCTGAATGGCCCAGACGAGGCCGACGACATCAACAGTCGCAGCAGTTTTGATGCCAGCAGTGGTGGCGAGTATTACGAAGACGAAAGTGACAACTACCAGCAAACGCAGCAGCCAGTTTTCGCAGGCAACAATAGCGGCTGGGTAAGCGACAGCTACGACGGGCGGTCCTAGTCATTGCGTCTCAATGACGCGCTGTCCATGTCTCAGAGCATTCATTCTACTTCACGGCCTTGCATTCGATTCTCATTACACGTATTACCCTTCTGATACCTTGTTCACTTTCTGGATACCACTGTCACTGCAGACATGCATGTCACGTTTCGCGCGTTGTTAGGGTCCGATATACCCCAGCTTTGGAGATTTTTGTCTGGTTTGGTGTTATTTAGATCGTAATTATGGTCTCTCACGCTGGTGTTGGGTTCAATAGAGAATACCACAGCAAGGACAATCAAAATGAACAATTCAACTTTACGCGTCTTTTTAATGACCAGTCCATCTACGATCGTCACGGCTCGAACCACTTAACACCGAAAATAATGCAAGCAACATCAAGAACCGACCCGAGGACTTTCGAGAAGGCCGGCACACAGCGTGGAGCATCGTGCTAACTTTAAGTCAGGGGAAGCGCACAGACTAGTCAACGGACAAAGTTCCGGTCCTACTTCGTACTGTGTGCGCGTCAATTGGAACTTCGGATCCAGAGTCAAGAATCGACAACCTTACATATAAGTCAGAAGAGCCGGGAAACCAGTGGGGACCAAAAGGTGTACCTCTTGAGAGAGCTGGACTACAACACCATGCACCGCCGCACCGTCTCCCTCACAGCACCGCCCCTGCAAACCGCCAGGGGGCGTCTCCTAATCGCAATAGCCATCCTCGTCTTCATCTCCATCGCCATCCTGTTCACCCCCAGATCTACCATCCGGGCCCACATCACAGGCGCATACCCATACATCAAACCCTCCACACCCCAAATCCAGCCCCCGGCCCCAAACCCATCAGCCACAACACCACCCCCCTCCAACCTCATCGTCAAAGTCCAAATCCCAGGCGAAGACCTCAACTGGCTCCTCAAACTCCTCCCCACCTGGCGCAACCAGGTCATCACCCTCGACGCATCCTTCGCTCGGCTGCACGCCGGCGCGCAGCGCGTCGACGCCGGCCGCGTCGCAGCCGCGTACCTGGACTGGCTGATCACCAACTACGACGCGCTGAGCCCGACCATGGTCTTCGTTGGCCCCGGGCTCGAGAAGCAAGCAGACGACGCTGCGCGCTGGCGCATCCCGGATAAAGAGCTTGTGCAGAGTATCCGCGACTTGAGCGTCGAGCATGTGCAGAAAGAAGGGTATGCGCCGCTCGTGTGCCCTAGTGTCAAGGAGTGCGAGGACGCTATCAAGCCGTTTCGCTCGCCGAGCGACGAGTTTCGCACGCTCGAGGTTCAGATGGCGAAGGCGTGGCAGGGGCTGTTCAATAATACTGATGTCCCTGATATGCTGGCGGGTGCTGGGGGGAAGGAGTTTGTGGTTAGTAAGGAGCAGGTGCGGAAGAGGAAGGTGGAGGAGTATGTGCGGTATTGGGAGTGGTTGGCGACGACGAAGATGGATGATGAGACGGCGGGGAGGGTGGTGGAGAGGCTGTGGCATGTTGTTTTTGGGCGGGAGAGTGCGTGGTGTCCTGAGGAGCAGGTGTGTCGGTGTGAGGTTTTTGGGAGATGTTAGGTTGGAGATTCAGATCCATGAGATGGAAGGAGTTCAGTCTGAATGTGAACATTGCGAATAAGATGCCAAACGGTTTACTACGACATGCCCCTTCACACCCCTTCATCCTCCGCGCACCGACCATCAACCGCGGCCTCAATCGAACCGCCTCCAATACCTCCCACCACCAGCTTGAAACCGATCAGCCTCACCCACAAACATCCTCACGTCCTTCTCATCGATACGCGCATACTCTCGCTCATCAATCTCCCCAACATCTCCCTCCATCTGTACCCCAACAAACCACCCCCTAACCCACCCCGGCACCGCTCTCACACCGCGCCGAAACCTCCTCCCAAAAGCCAAAACCGCCATCCCCCACGCTACCCCTATAACACTCAACAATCCCACCATCACCGCGCCTCCGATCCCCACACCCAGCATCTGCACCGCACAGACAAGGACCCATAACGCCGTCTGCGCCCCGAGCCCAAGTTGGCTGACCAGCGTACATGCGAGACTGGCAGTGAAGACGCCGGAAACGGTGATGGCGGACCAGAGAGTAGTGAGCGTGTCGGTCAGGGCAGTGACAGGGATGAGCAGGGAGGAGCGCAGGGTAGGAGGGACGTACGAAGAGATGAGGATGCAGATGCTGTAGAGGGCGTAGAGGTGCGCAAGGTATGAGGAGGCTTGGGCGAGGTATGAGAGGGCTTTATGTGGCATCTTGGAGGGACGGGTGTGCGCGTATATATGGTTTGCGTTTGTATGTGTGTGTAAAAGAGATTCTGCTGTGCTGCTGTGGATGTGAGTTATTATCGGGTGCTTTTAGTGGTATAGCTGTTTCTGTACGTTCGTGTGAGATGATGAGGAACGTGGTGCTTCGCTGTCTGCTGGTCTTTGTGAATTTTTTAATAAGGGTGACGCGGTGGGTTGTTCTTCTATGAGTGGAGGAACAAAGAGACCCGCTGGCCTGGGATTGTCTCCCATCCGTTTTACACAAATTCCAAGACGGACAAGGCATAAGAGCATTGTGCAGGTCGTGGAAGCTGCACGGAACAAATAACAGGATTGGTTGTGTATTGAAGATTGCGAGACAAAGTCAAGATGGCTCACAGTGCTGATGCCGTGCCAGACAGTGTGTGGTCTAGACAAGAAGACTCATCAAGATGTTGAATGACAATGAACAGTGAGCAGCTGCGCCCATGTATTGAAGCATGCAGGAAATCGTTCGACTGCTAGAATAGTTATTAACATAATATCTATTTCTCGACGATACCCAATCCGCTACCGCTCCTCGGTGGCGGACTGACTGTGCTCCCTCTTCTACTTGCGTCCTTCCCTTCTCTCCCTTCCGCTGCCTCGCGCTCCAAGAAGTCCTGCCACAACTCTGCCAGCGACTCTTTGTTGCTCGAGCTGCTCGCCATCAGCATAGGATCCGACATGGAGCTGAGTGATGGTGTGCTGGGTGTGCGGCGGAAGGGCGACACAGGTACGCCCAATCTAGACGAAGTACCTGGACGAGCGAGACCGGCTTGCTCTTTTTGCTCTGTGCTAGGTCAGTGTGGGTAAACTATAAGTTTGTGCTTTGAAACATACCGTCTGTCCAGCCGAGCAACATAGAGATGAGCTGCAGAGCCTCAAACTTCTTGGGATCGGACCGGTCGATTGCCAGGAAATGCAAGAAGTAGTTCGTGATGATCTGGCGGTCAACATTGTCCTCTGGCCGCCCCTTCTTCAGGATGCGCAGCGCTTTTGTGAGGTGTTCGTTCAACGTCACTGCTTCATGTCGTAGCTTGCCAATGAGCAAGTTCTTCTCTTTGACCTCCTTCTCGAAGGGCAAAGCCCTCTCAAGCTCCTTTTGAGATGCCTCAACCGAGGCTTTGGCGGTTTTCGAGGCCTCCTCTGCAGCCTGAACCTGTCTCCGTAGGTCGTTGATCTGGGCTTCATATGTTTCCACAGACTTCTTGAGCTCGGATCGGCGCACTGAGAATCGTAAGTAACTACTCGTACACCGTTGTGGGACAACGCACGGTTTTGGACTTCCTGCAGAGCTTTCTGCAGCCCTTCGACAGCCTGGTTGTTCTGATCACGGTCCCTTGCAGCTCGCTCGTACTCATCTTTGAGATTCTCGAGCTGCTCCTTAAGCTCAGATTCCTTCTCTGACAAGCTTTCTCGTAACGAACGCTCATTCATAGCGAGCACTTCCCAATCTTGCATTGCTTGTTTTGCGTTCTCGAACTCTTCTCGAGCGTATGCTTCCCGCGAGATGAGTTCATCACGTTCCTTGACCCAATTTTGCTGTGAAAGGTTCGATCTGCTCCGCAAGTTACTGATCTCGGATGCTTGCGTTTCGTTCTCTTGCCGCAGCTTCGCCAACTCTTCACTAAGACTGTTGTTCTTCTCCTGCAGTTCGCTGTTCTGGTCCTGTGAATCTGCAAGTTGTGTCTCGTACTCCTCAATCTTGGCCTACTGTCTGTCAGAAAACCCCATGTTGTTGTTTGTAAGTCTATAGTGACACCTACCGCGTCCGCCTTCATGCGATTGCCTAGACTTGTCTTGATGGTGTTCACTCGGCCCAGCAGGTTGTTGTACTGCGTCTCAAAGTGCTCCTTGCCCTCGTTTGCTTCCTCGAGCTCCTCTCTCAGAGCCTGGATCTCCTCATCGTTATTGGACTGTGCGCCCTCCGTAGCCTGCCCCTCATGCTTGCTCTGTATGCTCTCCAAACTCTTTCTCAATTCTGTGACCTCTTGACGCAGTGCGTCTCGTTCCTTCGCTATCGCGTCCAATCGAGCTGCGGTCTCCGAATCTGACGGTGGGGATGGTGACATGTGTGGCGAGCGCGAGCGAGAAAAGCCCAGGGCGACCGCAGAAGCTATGCTATGCTGATGCGCCCCATTCGACTGAGCTAGAGTAGGGGAGAGCGGCGGTTCTTCGTCGTCAACATCGTCGGCGTCTCGATCGACTACTGGCGCCGTGACAGGCTTCTGCTCTTCTTCGTCTGCATCGTCGTCGTGTTCTGCCTCGGCCGTGCCGCCGTTGACTTGCGCACTCTCTTCGGTCTTGTTGGCGCCTTGATTACCACCCTTCTTCTTATTCTTCTTCTTTTTCGACTTGGAAGGAGACCCTGCGGGAGCATCGTCAGTCATTTACATTGCGCACGGAGGAAGCCAGGCCCGCCAGTATCCGCGCATCTCATTCGACTGGCTGCGAGCTCACCTACCACTCTGATTGACAGGGTCCAGAGTCGCCTGCGTTGACATGCTGCGAATTACAATGTGACTAAAAGAACGGACACGCAAAGAAGAATAATAGGCTGTCGAAGCATGGACAGCGGGCAAGGGAGCAGCACTCAGATGTCGACTTGGCGCGTCGTGTCCCTATGGACCGTTTGATCTCGGAAACTGCGCGAGCACGTCACTAGCCACAGCACGAGCCACAGCTCCATCTTTTATACGAGGTGGGATGGGCCATGGTTCGCGAACGCCGCAGCTGCTTCGAAAGAAAGCTATTCTGGAAACAGAAGTCAGACATAAGTTTTTTGCTCGAGAGAGGGAGACATTGTGATCTACGACTGCCAGCATTGATGATGTCCAATAGATCGCTATGGAGGCTCTACAGCACCTCACCAACCAGCGCTGGGCACCCACTTTGCAGCATGCAAGATATCAGAGTTGCTTCTACGACTTGACCAACAATGCGCTGCTGGCATTAGAGGCAAGTGCATTAGTGACGGTAGCTGCGAAATAGATGTACGCTGGACCATTCATCGGCATGGATAGTAGGGACGTTCTAAGCATCCGAGAGAAGATTGTCCCGTTCCACCCTATGTCCTGACATTCCTAGATGGACACTGCGATCTTCAAGTTGATGAGACTTCTGCATATACAAAGCCAGCTACCGATATGGCGAAAGCAAAAGAGCTGATGTAATGCTGTACCTGGCTGATACCATGGTACGAATGCGCGTCCGCTCCTGCCTTTTCGGGTGCCCTTGCCGCATTATCTGATTGGTCACTTTGAGGACATTTATCAGCAGTGAACCTGCTAAGCGCATACAATAGTGTCTTTGTAATTGTGCAGTCAACGTCGGCTACCACTGTAGACGAGAGCCGATCAGCTTACGAAGTCTGTTTGTCATCTAAGACGCGAGCAAGAGCGAAAGTATTCCTCGATACGGGCTGAACACCGAACTACCAGCAGAGATGTAGAGATACAAAGGTACATGTTGTCAACGAGGACATTTCGCTACTCCAGCTACTACGAACTGGCTTCGATCAAACTCTCCACAGACACCTTCTCATTGAAGCAACGTACACGTGCACGATTATGGATGCAAACGCTTTCACCGCACCGTTTCAGTTCACAAAAACCATGAGGCGTGAACTGTACCCTGCAATCGATCCTAAGAACCCCGAACTCACGGCTGCTGGCAAAACGGTTCTTATCACTGGTGCCACTGGCGGCATCGGGGGAGTGAGTTTCTGTCATCGCAGCTAGCATAGACATGCTAATAATGGTGCAGGAGGTCGCACGCGCTTGGGCTCTGGCTGGCGCTAAAGGCGTTGTGCTCATAGGACGCAGTCAGGAGTTGCTTGTTGAACCAACTTCTGCCATCAATGAGATCAGCCCCTCGACTCAGGTCTTAGCATTGACTGCAGATTTGACTTCCGACTCCGATGTGTCAAAGGTGTTCACAGAAGCTGTTCGTCAGTTTGGCGCAATTGACGTAGTGGTCCATGCTGCAGGGAAGGCAACTGAAGGCGTTGTCGGTGATCTCGAGCCGCAGGCATGGTTTACAGACTACGAGTTGAACGTCAAGGCCAGTTACATTGTGGTGCACCATTACCTGAAGACATCCAGAACCGGTACAATCATCTTTCTCGGTACTCTCGGTGCTTCGTTCACCTTTCCGGGAATGAGCGCGTACTCAGGCAGCAAGCTTGCACTTATGAAGCTCGCAGAGTTTCTGGATGTCGAGCAGCCGAACCTCCGAGTCTTCACTGTGCATCCCGGAATTGTGGCTGTGACTGAGACCAGTCGCGGCGCTGTCGTGGACGCTTTGACACCTTTCGCGAAGGATAAGGGTATTCAGACTGGAGGGCTGTCGTTGTATCTTGCCCAAGAAAAAGCTGACTACCTCCGGGGCGGGTTCATCAGTGTAAATTGTGAGTCCACTAATTGCTTCCGTATTGTTCGAGATCTAACGAGGCTTAGGGGATGTGGCAGAGATGGAAACCCACCGCGAAGAGATCAAGGACCAGAAGTTACTCAAACTTGCTTTTCTTGGTGCCAAACTCGGACCAGAGGGCCACCCATGGCTGCAGTAAGGGGACGCTGCGTTGTAACACTTAAACTTCGGAGGAACCATGATAGAATTCGTGTTGGCATTGATAGTTGAATGAAGCGTGTGCGTGACAAGCTTATTGATCTTTTGACTGTGTGCTCTGGCCCCGGCAATTTATTGAGTTCCTCAGGCGTACCCCGGACACAGGGTAATTGATCTCGAGGCGACGATGGATTGCTGTTGAACGGCGGTCTGCGCACAGGTGTCTGCGCACGGCTTTCACTTGAGACTTTCTGCCGATTAGGACTTTGCTGAATGGCCAAACATGCTATCGCGCCCCGCTGCTGCCCCGTTGACGCCAGACTCATCGCAAAAGGAACGACTACGACTCGCTTGAAGCTGGCGCCATCCACTCCCGGCGCTGAGATGCGTTCTGCGCCTCTTGTGTCTTCGCAGCATTCTGTGTTGGAACATTCGCTTGACAGCGGCCGCAGTGTGGCACGTCCGTGCCGCCGACCGTGCCGCGCGCGGATCTGGGGCTTGTTTCAAATGCGAAACCTTCTCAACCAATCACTAGACGACTGTCACACCTCCAGCAAAACAAGGCTCAACAATCTGGACATTGGCGGCCAAACAGTCAAGGTCCTCATCGCTAAATCTGTTCCGCAAGCTTGGAAGCCAAGAGACAACGACTGGATCTGCGTGGCCGCCCACGTCCAGCGTGGGGCTGTTTCGCCCTGTTCCTGGCAAGCCGTGCAAGGTCTCGTCATGCAATATGGTCCATTGGAGTGCCACGACTCACTGATGCCAGCGCGATGCGCCTTAATCCGTGCTAATATCAAGTTCGCGACATTGGGCGACAACGGTTGCACAGCAGACCATGGTTAGCGTGGGTTTTGTCCTGAGGAACCCCCTTCACCTCGAGACTTCCCAGTTTTCATCTTCAACTCTTATTGTTCGTATTGATACTATTGTCGAGTGAAGAACTCGTTGCCTGTCGGCGCTGGGCTCGTCCCTTTAAAAAATTACTTTCTGCCTCTCTCTTCGAGCCTTACTATCAGCCGCTTGACGCGTGAACTTCGACTGCTGGTCAGCCTATTCCAGAAAACCACAAAATCCACATAACCCATACACGAACATCAACCAAACCCATTCAAAAAAAAAATGGCACTTCTTTCAGCAGAGCACCTGGCCGGTCCAGGCTATATCATTCTCAACATTCAGCGTGGTCTCAACATCGTTGCGCTTGCTTCAGTCGTCGCAAGCAGTATTGTCATGCTCGTGAAGACATTCATTGTCTCCAAGGTAAGTTGATGATATTCATTAGGCAGACCAGGTCTAACTCTGACAGTTCTTCTTCTTCGATGCCACAAGCCATGTCATCACTGCTATTGCGGGCTTATTCCTCATCATCTCGGAATGCTCGCTCTTCCGTAACTTCTTCGCTCGCAACTGGCCTCTTCTCAGCCCAGCTCATGGTTTTGTGACCTTGGGTTGTGCCATGATGGTTCTTGGACTCAACATGTTGGGTAACATGAACAAGGAAGCTACCAGCCAAAAGACGTTGACCCTACCATTCTGGAGACTCTTGGTGGCTTCTGGAATTCTTTCAATCGTCATCGGCTTCTTCAATGTGATCGCTGTAAGCCAGCTCTTTTTCTACGCAGTAAGGCACGATACTAACGTAAGGATCAGAGCTACGTCTTTTGCGACCGCGCGCGAGGCATCACAGCACGTCGTGTTCGCTCTCGTGGCGCCATCGCGCTCTCTGAAGCCGATGCAGAGTCTCAGCATTATGACTTCGATCCCAAGCACAAGGCCTTCTCTATCAACACGCACCACACTGGCAGCACATCTTCTCGCACCCATGTGGGACAGTCGCCGCCAATGCGCAACATGACACCACCTATGCGCATGGGAACACCTCCAACAATGGGTGCCCCTACACCTCGTGTTGACTGTGGCTCGCCTCAAATCGAACAGCAGCAATCCCACAACCGCCTTTCGGCCTTCGCATTCAGCCCTATTTCTGCATTCAAGAGCGTAAGGGGCTCCTTCTTGCCATCATACCACAGCACCTCGCCCCCCAAGCCAGGCTTCCTGGGTAACCGCCCTTCGTCGTCGATCTACTCGCGCACAACATACGGTGGTGAGCCTGCGAAGAAGAAGTTCTGGCAGCGCATGGCGAGGGAGGAGGAGCCGGAAGTGCCTCGTGTGCCGGCCGAGATCTCTGGCCCGATGAACATCAACCCTCAATTCGCACACTTGGTGAAGCCTAATCTCGCCCATCATCCTAGCGTCAGGAGGCCTGAGGCGGACTTCGACAAGATCTGAGAGCGCGGGACAAATGTGTGCCACCGTATGTGATTGTTTATGATACCACTTTCTTTTTGTTCAATCTGAGCTCAGCCATTGCATAGTGTGGCAAGCCCATCATCGGAGTCGCTTATGTATAATGATAAAATCAATGTCCTCCGCAGATGCTCCCATTGCTCCCAAGAATGCCCCATATAGAAGAGTGTTCAAGCGTTGATATGACGGAAACCATTTTGAAGCTCCATTCGTTACAATATGTTGTACATGCTGCAGTGCTGCAGCTATTCGTACACTGGCTGTACCATAAATACACCGGCTGTCGTGACCAAAATCATGCCCCACCCCGGCGCTTAGTCCTCGTCGACGGGCATCTGGAAAGGATCGATCGCGTCGCCCTTCGGATCGTAGAGCTCGAGCTTCCTCCCATCTTCCATTGTCAGGCTCCATTCCTGCGTGCTGTAGAGACCTCCTCGACCCTTCCTCTTACACCTCAGTCTCACGTTGCCTTGCCTTCTCGTCCCCTTCACATTGAAGCTTATATCGATCCTGCCATGCACCTGATTGATCTCGCCGCTGATCCAGGGATACTTCGAAGCAAAGTAAATCTCATCGCCGAGTTCTTCACGCACAAGCGGATTGGTACGGAGCGCGTACAGCGTAGACGTGACGACCGAGGACTCTTGCTTCTGGTAATTGAAGAACACAAGAACTGAGACAGTCATTGCAATTGCGAATATCGGGAATGTCTTGAGCACTTGTGGTGAGACCAGGGGTGGGATGCTATCGCAGCTGGTAAGTCGGTGGTCTTAGCAAGTGGATAAGGTATGGGCATACGGAGGTAGCGCGCGGTTGGGCTTGCGCTCTAGTAGAATTTCGCCGTCCTTTGGAGGCGGGATCATGTACGCTGGTGGCCATGCTTCGACGCTGTGCGGTGTCTTCCAAGGGACCGTTGGCTGGTCAGGCTGCGCGGGTCGTGTCGACTCGAACGAAGCAAACCTCGTGGCGAAGACTGCCTTCTGTAAGCGTCTTAACTGATGCTGAGGCCGCGCGCGCAATATAGCGGTGGAAAGTCGTGGAGGTGGCATTGTGTTTGTGGTGTGGGGTGAGATGAGCGCTGCACAAATGTCGTCGGCTCTGTGATGAATGATCTCGAGACCGCACTCCGCGTCGGCGGCCGGAAGTTGCTCATTTGGGCTTAGTTTCACCGTTATGATCACCCTCCAAAATATCACGCCCATATCATTACTACGCATAGAGAATCTTGATCACATCGTGATTGAATTCATTATATAAGTTCGTATCTATGTATAACTTCATGAAATCGCTGCGCACCTGGCACAACTTGAACAGTATAATCTAGCCGCTGACTACGGTCCCACCATTGGGATGGATTGTTTGACCAGAGATCGAACTGCTGTCGGGGGCTGCGAGGAAGACTGCGACTGTTGCGATCTCACTGGGCTGCGAAGGGCGGCCGATAGGAGCGGTAAACTGCTTGATAGCTTCCTTGTTCATGGTAGCAGGAATGAGAGGTGTCCAGACTGGGCCAGGCGCAATAGCGTTGACACGAATGCCCTTGGAGACATACTGGTTGTGCAGAGCACGTGTGAAGGAGATGATGGCACCCTTTGTGGAGGTGTAGTCGAGCAGGTCGGGGCGCCCAATGTAGGCGTTGATGGAGGCATTGTTGATGATGGTAGAGCCCGGCTTCATATGAGGCAGCGCGTATTTCGAAAGGTAGAAGTACGGGTGGATGTTAGTGTCGAATGTGTGCACCCACTGATCCTCGTCAAGATCTTTGATGTCTGTGACCATGTTCTGATACGCAGCGTTGTTGAAAAGGATGTCGATTCCTCCCATTTGCTTGATAGCCTCCTCGACGACCTTCTTGCAGTTTGCGCGATCCTTCAGATCGGTCGCAAAAGTGTAGCATTTGGCTCCCTTCTCCTCAACCAACTTCTTTGTCTGCTGGGCGTCTTCTTCTTCCTCGGGGAGATATGCGATGAAGCTGTCGGCACCTTCCATGGCGTAGAGGATTGCAGATGCGCGGCCAATTCCAGAGTCACCACCTGTGATGATAGCTTTCTTGCCCTTAAGCTTTCCAGCAGCCTTGTAGAGCTCTTTTCCGCCATCTGGAGTAGGGAGATGGTCGTACTCAGGCTGGGGGTCCAATAGACCCTCCTTTCCGGGAATACTGTCCTGCTGTTGGACCTCGGGCTGGTAGCCTGATCCACCGTTAGTGAAGCACATGTAGATCGAAACGCTACCCACCCTGCTCGAATTGTCCCTTGCTAGAAGACATTATGTAATTGCGCTTTTGACAACGTTCGTTGGAAGGTTTTGTAGTAGTGACCGCACAAATTTAGAAAATGCAGAGAGGAGGTAGATGCTCTGTCATTTGTGAGAGAAGCTGTGTTTTTATCGAAAGTGCTGATTTTTATTGACATCATAACTTGCACATTACTGTTTATTAGGTGGAGCACACCGCATGGCATTTCGAAGAGACTAGATAACAGCAAAACAGCCGCCAGAGACCGAGTTGGACCAGTCTCTGCTATACAACCTGAGATCACAGTCAATACTGATGCTTCGAACATAGTAAAAACTATTCAAACTCGAGCTGCGAATGCACTGCTCGCAGGCACGATGGCTGTCTGTCATCAAGGCTGATTGGTTCAAATGACAGATAGCATCATCGGAGCATTTGTTACGATATCAATCGAAGCATGCGCTCTCGTTACCACGTGTGTAGAGATGTGAAGAATACTGCACACGGAATCCCTTGATGTTTGCTGTGTGCCATTCTAGCACAATGCATACTGACCCGTAATTACCCCTCGTCACGGTCATCGTGGTTCACAGATTATTAGAACAATACGTCATACTGCCAAGCAACAACATCGAAACGCGACCCTCCACGCTGAACAAGACAAGCGGCGAGATGTTGGTTGTGTCAGCCCTGTAGGCTGTGACGTAGCGAGGAGCGGAACACGAAGTCAGGGTCCAAAGGTCCAAAGCCCCAGCCACTCGGAGCCACCCTCGTGCGTTCTCGATCACAAGACCCCAGCATTCTGATCTCATAAGGGTTGGATGTGAGATCCTGCTCAAGCTTTTTCTGGAAACCAACGAGCCACATCAGCAATTTTGGCACCAATGAGCTTGGTGCAGTGAAGTCGCAAGCCCCTGCATGACGTCCTGTCACTGGGCGCTTTGATGATCCCACCGGATCTGGGCTTGTGCAATCAGGAACTTGTTTTCGTGATATGAAGACGTGAGATGAGTAAGTCAGACAGAGTAGGACATGCTCAGTATAAAGGCAGACGTTGTTGAGGAAAAGTCCAGAACTCCACACAAGCACAAGCACCATCATCATCAGTCAATTTCAACAATTAATCGCAATATACCAGCCTCAATACATCTTACAACCCACCAAGCCTCAACATGCCTCTTACATCTTCCCGCACGCACCGCACTACTGCTGCTCCCCGCACCGCGCGGACTACCCGCTCTACCACCAAACCCAGCCTGAAGAGCAAGCTTCTGGGCGGCGGCAACCGACACACAACTACTAAGCGAAACCCTGTCACTGGCACAACAACCACGACTACCACTACCAAGACCACCCGCACCACTGGCGGTCGTCACGCCGCCGGGCACGCGACTGCCGGGCCGGTTCATCACCACAAGCGCCATGCCACCATGGGAGACAAAGTGTCGGGTGCTCTCACCAAGCTCAAGGGAACTCTCACCGGCAGACCCGGTGTGAAGGCAGCAGGCACTCGCCGCATGCACGGTACCGATGGCCGTAACTCTCGCCGCGTCTATTAAGTTCGCGCCATGTACCGTTGATGATACCCTTTGAGCGTTTTGTTTTTGTATCTTAAATATACTGTACGATAATCAATGAATGACAATAACGATAACCAACGTCATCCAGTAACCAAGTTGTCGTGTAGCCATTTTCGTGAGCATAAATACTCCCATCAGAGCAGCTGTTTCTCCGGGGGATGTTATACATCCACGCCTCCGCAACGAAGAGAATGTAGCTTTGGACCTATGATGTACCACTTCTTTTCCTTCCTGGGCGTTCGACATCAGCTCGATTGAGCGTGATTGTAGGTTGATCATGGTAATCCCCGTCACCGCTATGAGTTTGCTGTGAGTGCCCAATTCAAGAGACAAACTTCATAGTGTAGGTTGTACGAAGGTGATCGACACCGAGATCGATGTGTACAGGACGCTCGTCGAGGTGGATTGACAGTATCACATAATTGTCAACGAAGAGGCTTTTTGCGAATGTTATCATTCGATCTAAATAACTATATACATATGGTTTGCTTTCTCGCCCTTACAACGTCTGCTTTCCCCTGGTCTCGATGGGCAGGAACAGCATACTGATGAAAGCGGCAATGAATAAGCCTCCTGATGCATAGATAGGAGCTTTGGGGTTGCTCGCGCCCGCCTGAATGGCGACAATCGGCGCACACAGACCGGCAAGACGATTGAGGAAGCTCGACATTCCAGTTCCAGTACCACGGATTGGAGCAGGGAAGACCTCCGGCGTGTATGCGTAAAGGACACCGTACATGATGTTCTGGAAGAAAGCCTCGAGACAGGTAAAAGCCAGCTGGAAGTCGGAGTCGGAGGAGATTGTGAACAGGAAAACAAAGACACCGGTGACAACGGTACCGAAAGCCATGGTACCCTTACGGCCGATGTACTTTAAGTCCACAGTGTAACAGGCGAAGAGCGAGCCAGGAACACCGACAATGGCGGTGATAGCGTAATTTCGGTATACTGTGGCGACATCGTTCTCAACGCCACCACCGGAATTCGCGAGGTACTGAGGCAGGAAGGCGTTGAACAGCGGGTAGCCCATTCCAACGGTAGTCCACTGGAACCAAAGCAAGCAAGTGGTGATTGCCAAGGTACGGTTCTCGAAGAGAGCTCCGAACCGCTTGAAAGAGAATTTGCTCAGCGAGCGTTTGACGATCTGCATGGCACTGAGACCAACATCCTCCTGAGTAACCTCTTGGTCGCCACCAACATAGTTCAGGATGTCCTCGGTAAGCCAAGTTGTGGTCTTGTTGTAATGCGCGATACCGTAAACGGTCGCGACAGCCTCGGCCTGGCGGCCTCGAGAGAGGAGGAACTTAGGCGACTCGTACAGGTGGAAAAGGAAGAAGCGGCAGAAGAACATGAAGGCGGTGATGGCACCGAGGGTCAAGATCAGATACCTCCAGCCCATGTTGTCCTCCTTCGCGCATTGGCCTAGAGGGGTGCTGGCGGGACAGCTGAAATTGGGAATGAAAGCCCAAGCCAGGAGGGAGGCGATAAGGTTTCCCACTGGCCAGAAGACAGACAGAAGGGTGAGGAGGCTGCCAGAAGTCTGCGGGAGAAATTCCAGGAACAGAGCACCATCGACGGGAAGGTTACCACCAACCCCAAGACCAATACAGGCGTAAAGAGCACAAGTACCAATCCAGGTCGGGCCTCCACCAGAGGCGAGTCCAAATACACCGGCCAGGAAGAGCGTAAAGTTGAATGCCAGGCGGCGACCAATAATGTCAGATGCGGTTCCCCAGAAAGAGGCACCAATGCAAAGACCAAGGAAGAGTGCCAGAGTTGTGTAGCGTACTTCAGTCTCGCTAACACCAAATTCGACTGACAGTTGAGGAAGTGTGAGGGCGACGCCTTGAAGCCAAAGGTTGTCAGCCATCCAACCACAACCGCACAGAGCGAAGAGTTCCCATTGGTACTTTCCCATGCCCATGTCCTGGAGAGCCCTGTTGATAACCTTGGCTTTACCTGTTGCACGTCAATTCTGAGTCTCCAACATCAGGCTGGAGGATTAACATACGGTCGTACGGTGTGTCTTGGTCAGCAGCAGCGACATCAGCAATAATCTCCTGCTTCAGCGATTCTTTAGTCATGCCGTGGTTAACAATGCCACTCCCTGCATCACTTGGTGGTCGCGTAGGATGGTCGTCTTCCGCTTTGTCCTTGTCACTCTCATGTGGCACAGCCGAGGAGATCGAAGCGCGATGGGTGTCCTCGTCGAGAGGCACTAACACACCAGGAAATTCTGATACATCGTGCTTCTTGAACGGGTTGACAAACATTGTTCGAGGCATTTTGGCGCTAAGGGGACGAGTGTCGAGTTTGGTTGCAATGGGAAGATCACTTGGTGCTGAGGTTAAGGAAGTCGCTGTAGGAGTTTGTTGCAAAGGCAGGCTTGTCGTTTGCGTAGGATTTGTTGCAAGAGGTGTTGTTGCCAGGAAATGATCGTTGCTAGGAAGTGGTCGTCGGTGCGTAGGATTGTCGAATCTTCACTTCGCTGTCACCAAGCAAAGGTGTGCTAGGAGGCTTGTCGAGCTTGGAAAGCTTGTATTCGGATCTGTATACACAGCGGTGTTCGAGGGGACCCGACTAAAGTCGTGGAGGAGATGCAAGAAAAACCAACTTCACGGCGGTCAAGGCTAGGGTTCAAATACTGGTGCGGCTGCGGCCCATGGCATACAATGGTTGGACACATGGTTGAGAGTGGATCTCATCTGAGCCCTTCAAATCACCGCACCAAGCATTACAGTTACTGCTAAGTCGTATGACGTAGTGGTAAGCATTGCTTGGCCCATGGCCGTTGCCGGACTAGCGAGGTACCAACGCCCTTCACCGGCAAGATCGTCGAAATGGTCGTCTATGGTTCGCTTGAGCCTCAGCGCTAAGGCGGACCAGCGCAGGATGCGAGTCGGTCCCTCAGAATTTTCGCACCCACAAAAATTTGCCCTCGTGAGACTAGGTTGGATTTGCCGTCGGCAACCGCTTGCTGCGACTGAAGTTAGGTGTGCTGCCGCAGTCGTCGCGTGCACCGACTGCTGCAAGTTCGTGATGACGCAAGGCGTGCCCTGGCAGAGCCGAAGCCAGGCCGGGAGCCGCAGCCGTACGGCAAATATTTACGTTATGGGTTAATTTTCACGATGCAGAACCCTCAGTACCGCCTAGTGTTGCATCAGGATGTTCAACGAAACTGTGGTATCGCACCCTGTTGACCCGTCGAAGGTTCACTGGAGTGCTGTTGCGTCCAATTGCCCTCTGTACCCTGGAATGTTGCGTTCCATGACCTCAGCAGGTCATCTGTCCCTGCGGTATTAGTGTGATGTGATGATCGTGGGGCCCCAGTTGGTAGTTGAGATTGTCTCGATTTCAGATTCAATCTCGGCGTGGCAATACCCTGGAAGAGAAGTCTAGATACTTTGGCTCAGGGCAATTCAGGGAAAAGCAGAACGTCCAGATCAAAAACCCTGTTTCTAGAACAGCTTCTACGTTTTTCTCTTTGAGTGTGGAGTACCGCGCTTCAAAGCACTATTATGTACGCAGCCTCCACATCGTTGTATCATCGTATGAGACACGACTGATGCCCTGTATCTCTCGGCCGGTCAAGACTCGAAACGTAGCACTAGCGTTAACTGGCTCGATCAAAGCCATATCTGGAGGCCTTGGCTAGCAGCAGAATGATTACCACCACTCTGACGAAGACATGACTCTGTCCCCCGCCTTTCGATGTATCCTTCCCGCCTGAATTCGTGATCGAGGATGTCGAGCTAAATAGTGACACAGCGCCTCCTGTGTGCAACAACCTGAGCTCTCACCCAACGCTTTGGATAGGTGCTCTGCTACTGTTTCCACTTAATTAATTCTAGTAAGAAGGCATGTAATTGAATTGCGATTAGTGACGAGTGACGATAGAAGTTTTACTGCACTTGCCTAGTTTCCTCACCCAGGGTGCAACTTCGTTAACGCATTTTGCCCCTGATTCAAGCCTCATGTAGCGGTGTGATGTACTTGCTATATGTGTTCCGCACAACACAGGTCCAGGGTTCGGCACAGGGCTTTGTCTTACGAAGTATGCTCAGCACAATCTCTATCTTATATGTCTGCTCGCATAGTGGATTTCCGCCGCCTGCCTCTCATATCGCGCCAGATCTCCTTGCCAACGCCCTTCCAGTGTCCAATCTCGTCTTCATCACGGCGACGTTTGACGAAACTCGACTTCCGTACTTCTACAAACCACACAGTAAGCCAGTATGCCACCGTGAAACCCGAAAATCCAACGCCCAACCATGAGAAAAGCAGTGTAGTGTGGCCCAGTTCGATACGTACTCCTACCGTACTGCTGAATCTGTCTGCAATACTGGCGAGCACGACGCTTGCTGAGAGTGGGATTGCCGCAATAGAAGCAAATATGGTGGCCACAATCGGCCAAATCATATTGAGATAGACGAGTAATCGCGACTGTGGAAAGTACATCGCAGGAGGGGCTGATATGGCTGACAGCAGCGACCCTATCATACTTACAAGAAGCAACGCGAATACGACTTTACGGACTGCATTCAAACTGGCGAGCAGAATTTGAGATGAAGAGATGATCTTGGTAAGTAACGGCACAGAGACCCGTGTCTGACCTATTATGAGTGCTGAGCGAGTATTCTTGCTGACCGCTGAAATGCCTGGTCGCGTCAGTGTGATTCATACTTGAGTGACGCTCGTCTCACTCTCTTTGACCTGCTCCCAATCTCGACAATTGTCCAGGCGATTTGCATCTGTACGACTGCTGTTCGGACTTACGAATTGGCCGAGACAAACCTTGCGCAAGTATAGGTAGTAAACATCGTGCACCCCGAGTCTGTCAAACCCGTCCTGTATCACACCATTGATCGCATCGCTAAGGCCGCTATTTGCAGCATCTATAAGATGGTCCGATAGACCGCTTAAACTATCACTGAGGCCGTTGAGAGGGTGGCTCGTTGGTGTCGATTCAAGTGATGTCCGTTTTGATATTGGTATTGGCGCAGTAGAAGATCGGACTCTGGCACCCGCTGATCCATTGTTTACTCTTTCGAAGATAAGCATGTCCTTTCCAATGGATGAGGCATTGACCTATTCTTGTCAGATTTGAACTCTTTGTCCTTGTCCTTGCGAACGTACGGTGAGCAAATAATGGCCTTCGAAGGTACCCACGCTCTGCCCCGCCAATACGACTACCAGAGTGAGAACGAAACTCGTAAGCGACAGTAAAAACGGGAAGACGCCAGAGAACCGGTATTTCAACATCACCCTTTTTGGTGTCTTTGGTGGTGCAGGAAGCGCCTTGTAGGTTGATCGTCGCTGGTCCCCAAGATCGGGCTCGATGTAGAATTCTTCGTCCCATGGGACTTGTGGAGCGTGTGGTTCCATCACCATGATTGGAGCGAATGCATGCAGGCCCAAAGAATGTGGCGGTGCGCTTGGCTAGCACGCGGAACGAAGAGCAACGCGAAGGGGATTAATATCTACGTTAAGAACGGACCGTGAGAGGCATGACGCAATGTTTCAGCTACGAGACAAAGCAAAGTGTCTTTGTGAACTTTACAGTGCATGGATCATCGCGGGCCGCAGTCTGGGGTAGTGCGCGGTCTCAAGGATGGCTAATTTATGCATGGCACTCCTCAATTCCGTTGCTCTCGTCGAAATCAATGCAATGGCTATCAGCATTGAGAAAATACGAAGGATCGGCATCATACACTGTATGATCTATGTGCAGACTCACGTTCGTCTATAATGACAGGTGAGCAAGCACAGTATTGACAATGCTGTGCCTTTCGAAGCCGCTCTTATTGGAAGAAATAAAGTTTCGGGTACTGTGTAGGCGTTTGGGGTTGTCGTGTTTCCATATACATTAAGACAAGCTTAGACCTTACATACAAACATCGTGAGACGCAGAAAGCATCAAGCACAGAACGCAAAACGGAGCCATCATGAGCTGGACCCCGGGTCCTCCACGACGCACGATAGCAATAATTCGATCCTACGTACACGCCTGTGTGATTGGGCGATCGACAGCAGTTCCATCTCTTGCTTTGTTGATTCGGCGCATTGTGTTGTGAGAACTGATGGCCCCAGGCTTACGTGAACCGAAACCGCGAAGGGATGACTCGAAAATGCCTGCAGCCTATCATCGAGTCGCTGCGTGGTCCTCCCGGACGACTGAGTATTGCAAGCAGCTGCTTAAACAAAGATCGGCCAATTTAAGGGGAGAAAGAACTCTGAATCCGCTTCCAACATGCAGGCAGCTGATAGATAGCTGTGTAGAGTACATGTCCAATTCCATATGGCAACAGGACGTTGCCAATTATTTCTATTTCTCGCATGGCATGCAACCAGCGCGGGGCTGAATAAGCCGAATCGGCACCCCTCCGGACCCGATCAAGTTGCGAGCGGACCCCATGCCTTGAGGAGGGGCTTACTGAAGTGCATCATATCAAGGGATGAATCCGCTGGCTAGAATTTAGTGCTAGAGCCCAATCTTCTGATCAATATGGATATTGCTGGGATGGGGGCTGAAGGTTGGGTGGGAAGCCGGACTGGAAGCTACCATCAGCAAAGGCTCTTTTTGCACACATGCATCATAACTCACCCAACCAAAGGTGTCCGTATACGCATCAAGGTCCATAGGAACATCCGGCATAAGGAAAGGATTTGTATAGCCACTGTTACCCAAGAACTGGTAATTCTGATTTGCAGCTTCACTGGCAAATTCGCCGAGATCAAGAGATGAAGCTGGTGACGCTGTATCAATGTGTTCTGCGAATGTGTTTCCTACAAGATAACGTCAGAGATTCCCTTCGGGGCGTGATGTAACAATGAGCTTAACTCACTCCTGGATTGATCCTGCGCAACGCTCGTGCTTGATCTGGCTCTGTTGAGCACAAGTTTCACAGCAGCGGTAACTTTCCGAGCTTCATGTGATCTTCGGCTTGCCTTGGACCAAATGATGTAAGCATTCTGTAGCGCTTCTATAATATCTGATCGTGCGGGCGGCCCATGATCAAGCTGTAGTCCGCTCGTAGGAGTTGCGGGTGTGGGTTGTATTGGCGTACTCAGATCTGCGTCCAGGTCAAGTATTAGGACCGTAGTCGCAAGGAGAAAATCGTGTGCCACTATCGAAGACATATACCAGCTTACGGTAAAACTTTGCATCCCTGGAGACCAAAGTTTTCCGCCAGGCCGTATCTCACCATCGACCTTCTGTTGAAATCCCAGCATCTCTGTTGCGGCATTCAAGCAAACTCGTCTCGAATACTCATATGTTGGCTCAGTGCGGCCCATTAGCAGATACGGGCGATGTAGCTGAAGCTCGGCTTTCAAAAATGACAGACCAAGGTAGAATCTTCGCATCGAATCAGGTGAAAGTGTTTCGTTGAAATTCTCACCTGGTACAGGCTTGGCGCATTCTGGTAGATTGGCGTAAACCTCTCGAAACATTGCGTCTAAATCCATTACTTCTCGGTACGAAGGCTGAGATGTGGCGTTGTGTAAATCCATGATTCTCGCATGTGCAAGCCGCACCCGTGTCAAGACCACGGTGTACAAAGAGGGTGTCAACTCGATCTCGGGCCTCGAAGGGGGTAGTTCGGCAATGTCTTCGAAGATGTCTTCTTCCAGTAGATTACGAGGCTCTTCCGTGTCGCACATGAATGGTTGGATCAGTCTGGGTAGACCGACCTGGGACGATGTTGCAAGATCGATGGACATGACCATAAGCCAAGTTCTTCGCCGCATCTCTGCTCTGAAAGGCGAGATGTCCGCGAAGCGTGAGGGCTCTCTGTGATATCCCATTCGGAACGCAATTCGGACAATAACGCCGCAGATAATGGACATGCTGAACTGCGAGTCCGCTGAGCGCAAGTACTCCGTGCCGAAGTACAGAATGAGAACCTCGACTGTGTATGGAGGACACTTTGTATAATTTGCTAGAATTAGGCACTGTACGAGTTTCTCGCGGTAAAAATCGATCCGCGCAGTGAATAGGGAAGGTGTGGCCCCTTGAAGTGCAATCTCGTGACTCCCAAGACCTGCTTGAAATTGCGCCCCTAGTGCGAGAGTCGCAAACAGGAGTCCTAGCCACATCGTAGATGTTTCGAAAGGCTGGGTCCAGAATTTGGCGTACTATTACTGATGATTAAAATCAATGCGGATGAGAGAGAAGATGAGCTGACCTCTTTCATGAAAGTGGGTTTATGTACTAAATCTATGTTTTTTGTCAGTCAGTTGTACTGATTATACATGAACAGTGAGTTCATACTCGGGGATGTGTCCATGGACGCGAAGTACGTAAGGATAAGCTGGTCTGCCTCTGTTTTTGGTGGCTGTGAGCGGTCAGATCTCGACTCTGTTGGTGAGCCTGCATAGTCTGTCTGCAGCTCAGAGATAATTTATGTTTCACTCACCAGAGCAGCAAGTAGCTCCTGCTTGGTAGCGTGCCTTTGGCGACCGAACAGGATGTCTGGTCCTGGCACGTCGGCCGAGTTATCGTCGCGTGCGTGAGCTGTAGTGGGTATTTCATCGAGATGTTCTCTCAGCTCTGAAATCTACGAGAAGCTCAGTATAACTCATTCAGGTTTGAAGTCAAGCGTTGACTAACTCCATCGAGGATGCTTGTCCAATGCGCACTGTTCGCATAGCTTGTCGTATCACCAGAGAATCGCACGCGGTCTGGCGTGCCTGGTATATCTGGGCCGTTGTCTCCGTTTAAATGCATGTACGGTGACATTATTGGCATCGTCGGAGATCCTGGGGCGGCCTCTTTACCACTCATTAAACTTGTCACGAGCTTTTCCAACTGGTCGATGCGATCGTGTACGCTATGAGGTGCTTTTGGCTCTTGTGCAGCTGGAACATTGCGTACATAGGTACATGACAAAGTCAGACCTCTGTCGACGCATGTCTTGCACGGTTGTTGCCGGTCGCATTTCAATTTGCGGCGACGACAGAGCGTGCAACTGACGATGGGCTTGTCTCTTCGTCGACTTGGCGGTACAACACGCGTAGGTATATCTGCATTCATCGTGGGCTACAGTGAATTCATGTGAAGACCAGCGTGGAAAGGTGTCATAGCTGCAGGAGTGAGGCTCTGCGGCTGGATGAGGACATTTGGACTCGGCATCGGGTCAGAATGTCTGCCGAGGGCGCGTTCAGCTGCAAAACTTGGCGCGATTCTGTGTACGATCACGACGACCCTCTCATCCAATTTCAGACCACTCTGTAAGACACATCCGAACCTGTCCGAACATAAAACAATTTTTTGGATCATTGTGGCTGTTCTTTGTGAGGCTCGCGCGCAAGATTGGCTGGACTTTATTGCGCATCATGATTCTAGTGGATCGCCATGCTGCCCCCAGCTTCAAGGATGCCAGTCCTTCTTGATGTACTATCCATTACGGAGAACGCCCACCGTCTAGCATAGCAACAGACACGGGAGTTCGAGAGCCGTCTGCCAAATAAGCACGGAGTTATCAAAGCTCGCACGACAAAACTTCAATTTGCCACATCACGTGCATATCCGGAGGTACCTGGTTGCGGGGCTGTGGGTGTATTTGTGGAGGGCGATCCAGCCTTCGACGGTATCTAACCCACCAGTGTCCGCGCTAGAATGCCCCAAGATTATACCATACGTGCTTGAACCACTGCTATTTCCCTTAGATTTCGTTCAATCACGTTCGCGGTTGTTTTCGGCTATGGAGGCTCAAAAGGAAGGTCGAGCCACAACTGCCTGCACAGAGTGTCAACGACGGAAGCAAAAGGTGGGCGCTGTGACTTTGCTGTTGATGCGATGTATGGCTGACAACATCCGCAGTGCTCTCGCGAATGGCCATGTAATCATTGCCAGGCGCGAAAAGTTGCTCATTTATGCCAATTTGCCGTCAAGAAGCAGCAACCGGAGTCTTTGATTGATTCTACAAGGCACGCAATGACCCCAATATGATGAAGAAGTCCACTTACCGATTTTGGTGTAGGGAGATTCACTTGGAAAATGATCCAAGAAAAAAAAGAAGTCACGCTAGCTCTCTCGGCGATGAGTTTTCTCTGCCGCTGGATGGCGCGTTCGGAGAAAGTGACGATGGTCTGAAGGCGTGGGGTTACATGCCGGGTCATGTCCATTGGAAGGTCGGTGCTATCAGTAGTGTGAGTGAAACCTCAGTTGGTTCTATCAACGTATCACTGACATCCCAAAGGGATCTCACTCGACGGAGTCGCCATCTGCATCTATAGGAGCAGATGCAGTTGCGCAGATCTTGCATGCTATCCCTCCCAGGTCCATAACTGGTAAGCGACTTGTCAATTAATGTTCGACATATTTCTAATATGTTGTAGATGCGTTCGTCAATCATTTCCTGAGCGTGGTCAACTATAGGTACAGTACAATCTATGCTCCATCGTTCACAAATCAGTACGTGGAGTGGTGGGCCAGTCGAGCTGCAGGTAAGCGGTTGTCTCCTGAGTTTACCTGTCTGCTCCTGAGGGTATGTGCATACTCGGTCCAGTATCTTACTCCATCCCTACGTAAAATGATCGAGTTCGAGCTCGCTTGCAACTTACAGCAGCTTACCGACCGCTTGTCCAATGCGGCGGAACAGTTGAGCCAGAGTTTCACAGCCTCAAACACATCTATTGAACGCGTTCAGGAGCAGTTCTTGAAAGGCGCTTGGCTAAAATCAGAATCTCGAATTGTCGAGTCCTGGCATACTCTGGGTTGTACAATACGGGAAGCCCAGGAGCTGGGCATTGATAGAGATGCCAACATTGATAGTTTGAGCGAATTCGATATCGAGATCCGACGACGAATATGGGCTTTGCTGTATATATGGGATTGGTAAGAGCTTGCATCCTTTGACTTAAAAATGATGTCTGACATGACGGACAGGCAAATGGGAGCATGGCTGGGGAGACCGAACCTCATCGATCGAAAGAACCTCAATTTCAAGCTACCCAACCTCAAACTTGACCAGTCGAGCTCCAATCCAGATCTACTGTCGCCATTTGCGCACATGGCATTACAAGCGAGTCTTGGGCGACGGTTGAACACCATCATGGGCGATGCGCAATCTGTTGATGCTCTATCCGCCAACGAGATTCTGATCATAGAAGCTGAGCTTGACAAGTTCATCGACGATCTGCCCTCTATTTTCCGGCTCCATAACCCGGATAAGTCTTTGGATGCGGAGCATCCGTACTTTGTGTTCCAACGCCATCAGCTACACACTGTGCTGTATGTGACGAAGCTCGACTTTCTAAAGCCCTTTCTTACTCGAGCTCGAGAAGACAAGAAGACCGATCGAGACGATGACTTCCGGGAGATGGGCATAGACCTGGCCCTCGACGTTCTGGAGGTAGCTGGCCGCCTCTTTGACCATGAGTTCCCTATCAATGCAAAGTTCCATATGGTTGTTTTCTCAATCTTCGACACGTCGACGATCCTTTGTTCGGCCATCATACACGATCGCGAACAGCGCTTACGTCGACGCGACGAAGTAGTTGAGGCTATTGACGGCTCACTCGACAAGTTGCATCAGCTCAGCATCACGACAAAACTCGGTGCATCGTCGTACGCATTCCTGTACAAACTTGTGCAGTCTCATCCTGAACTATCGCATGGAGCTTCCAACGTTAAGCGTATGCGGAAACAATCCTCGGCCTCTACCCAGACTCTCGAGCCTCCGCCTCTGGTACATCATTCGTCGTCACGAGACTCTGTCACCAGCTCAGCTGGGCGAACAGGGCAGATCCCATGCTCAGTACCGCTACTGGCACCTACTTCTACAAGCATGGACTCAACGCCTGTGATCAATAGCTTGGGCGATGCGACCTTTGATGTGGATGAATTTTTGGCACAGCATCCGCTTGGGAACGCTACTACACTGGACATGGGAGGCATGGAGCAAATTTGGGACTGGGAGGATCTTAACCTAGACCAATTTCCTTGTTAGACCTCCGGGTAATAATAATATCATGACCTTGTGTGCTTGCTTGTGTACACTACAGACCGAATCACATGGAATTGTCGCTGGGATGGCCGTCTGGCTAGTCTGGGCCCGACACGTGGTGCGTGCCCCTGGCGGGTGGCGTTAGTGTAAGCCCACCATCGTTTCTCCACCAGGACCCTTTGTGCCAAGCAGGGGAGGGAGACATTTCGACATGGCACCGCTCAAACGCTGAAGTCTGCCCACCGAACCAACACTCGCTCAATTGACTTGCTGGTCAGCTACAGACCGTCCATACGTTCATTAGATTGCTGCACAGCGCTCAGGGCTGCTCTTTCCATTATGCGAGCCTCGACAACTACCGCAACCGTGCCGCCCCGCGAGCCCGCCAAACGCAGCTTCACCGTCACGGCGGAGAAGCAGCAGGCGCAAGCGGCCCACGACCATGAGGACTTCTTCTGGACATACACCGAGGAGCCCCACCGCACTCGTCGCATGGCCATTATCAAGGCACATCCAGAGGTACGCCACCGTGAATATTGCCGTCGTAGCACCTACTCACACACATTTAGGTTACCAAGCTCTGTGGGCCTGAGCCGCTCACCAAATGGGTCGTACTTCTCGTCGTGTCCATCCAGATCGCCTCCGCATACCTTCTCCGCGACACTCCCTTTCTGTCGTGGCCTTTCTTCCTGACGGCCTATGTCGTTGGGGCCACCGCGAACCAGAACCTTTTCCTCGCCATCCACGAGATTTCGCACAATCTGGCATTCCGCTCGCCGCTAGCCAACCGCGTTATCGCCGTCTTCGCCAATTTGCCCATCGGCATTCCCTACAGCGCCTCCTTCCGCCCATACCATCTGACTCACCACAAGTCGCTCGGTGTGAACGGCCTTGACACGGATCTGCCCACAGCCTTCGAGGCTTGGTTCCTGGATTCGGTTGCTGGCAAGGCCTTCTTCTGCACATGTCAGATACTCTTCTACGCTCTGCGTCCCATGTTCATCTACAACCTGCCGCTCACGAAGATTCATCTGTTCAACATTGTCGTGCAGCTTGCATTTGACTACGCCCTCGTTCAGTTCGCAGGAGGAAAGGCACTGGCATATCTTATCTTGAGCAGCTTCCTTGCAGGTTCGCTGCACCCCTGCGCTGGACATTTCATCGCCGAGCACTATGTCTTCGAGAAGCCAGAGAAGGACGCGTCAAACCCTGCCAATAAGATTCCCATCCCAGAGACATACTCGTATTACGGCATACTCAATTTCTTCACGTACAACGTTGGCCTACATAACGAGCACCACGACTTCCCTGCGATCCCCTGGACCAGACTTCCAGAGCTGAATCGAATTGCGCACGAATTCTACGATGAGTTGCCAGTGCACAAAAGCTGGGTCTACGTGATGTGGCAGTTCGTCATGGACAAGGATATCAGTTTGTGGTGTCGCGTGAAGCGTGAGGAAGGTGGCCGCAAGGTAGGTGCTGGCAGCGGCTGGAGCGAGGAAGAGCTCGGCAACAACGAGAAGAAGGGTCGTATCCCTGGCGTCTTCTAATATACTGCACGTAGACAAATTGCATGGTATGGCGTTGTAGAGACAAATGACATTGATTTACCCAACAACCAGGACTGAAGATAAACCGTGTGGCCTAGGCCTGACTTCGTATTTTCAGCGTCGAGCAGCCATGTGGACAGTTGCAGAAATGGCTGAAAGTGACTTTGCGGTCTGCAAATCCAGCATTGAAAGGCTCTGAAGACACATAGGAAGCTCATGATGTTGCGTTTCCCCACGTTTGAAGCATCCAGATATGCCACATTACTACTCGAGCTAGTCCGACGAGGTAATACGATGCACTTCTGTATCTCGATGCCATTCAAGGCGCAAGAATACCTGTGTGCAGCGCGCCGTTGTGGGTTGCGGCAACGTGATATACTCACAATGACGTTCACCGCCATCACCGATACGTCAACCATTCGCGGAGTACCCATCCGCAACAGCATTTTCAATAAGTATCAATCACAGTCTACTCGTTGACCGTTCAGGTTAAATAACGTCGCTATAACCAGGTCTTACCAAATCTAGGATCTCCTACCAAATCCCTATCCTGACAAGTACATTGCAATGGCATCAAGGATCCTCCAGCCTGTCACACGTTCGGCGCCCACGGCGACACGCTCCTTCCAGCAACGCAAAACCGGTACTTAACCTGCTACTGATCCGTCACTAGAATATCAACTAATCCGGTCCAGCTCTCGCCCCAGCCCTCACCCGCACCTACGCCGTCAACCCCTCCTCCTCATCCGCAAGCCGGAACAACTCCAATGCCGTAAACCCACAAGCCTCTTCTTCCGAAGCCCAGGATATCAATAACTCGGCTGCCACAAGGGGAATTAACGACCAAGACACAGGTAGCCTTGCTAATCCCGTGTCGAGGCCTGAGGACGGCGGCATGGGGGCTACAGAGGAAACGACCAGGAGTCAAGAAGCGATGAGCCATGATCCCAAGGAGAGCGATCAAAGTAAGAAGGAGAAGACGTTGAAGTTCGGGCAGAACCAACCCCTTGATGCTGCGGATAAGTAGGAGGTGAATGGACAGGTGCGAGTTGTGTATATATATAAGCATGTATGACTTTGGGTAATATAATCCATATGAAATACTACCACCGTAAGTGAAGATTCTAGCTGCCTTGCAGGATCGAAATCAAAGTTGGAGGAGATACTGATAGTTGACCTTCCAGTACGCTTTGTGTTTCGCAGTGTAGTACCTCTTGTAAGCGCCCAATGTTAGATAACAGCACTCCGCTTGGTAGGAAACAAACGCTCTAACATACAAGTAAAACGGCAGAGGCTCTGCATATATGATCGAGACCGGCCGTGGGACGAAACGCGAAGGAGCGTAGCTAACATTCCCGCTTCTGAGGTGCAAAGAATGTGATAATGCTATCTCTTCCTCGTCAAACATGGGTAACTCTGACGTCTATAATACCTTTTGACGAAAGGAACACCTACGCACAGGTACGTACACAGAAGGCCTGACTCTGCTGTCAACTCCATGCCTCGGCTTGGTTGTAGCCTTCTTCTCGTGCACAGCGAATGTCTAGTCCTCCACGCGTCTGGACATACCAGTTTCAACATGAGGCATTGGGAGATGTTCCTATCAGACGGACCACCGTTCCTCAAAACTATGGCTGTGACATGTGATTAGGTTGTCGAGGTGGAGAAGGCCAGTCCGCTCGCGTGCTGTCTCCCAACAAAGCTAGGGGCCGCTGGGTACCGCTCGCTGGTGATGTCATGGCGACGGGCGAACGTCAATGTTACAAAATACCACCAGCAAGCTTCGGCCTTTTGACATACGCTACCGTCTCCTCCACGCTCGATCACACTCATACACACCTATCGAGATCATGTCTGAATCTTTGGCCGCGTTCCGTACAGGACGCAGCAAGGACCTTGCTAAGCTTGCCGAGGACCATATTAACCATGAGTACGCATTGCGCACTGGCTCGCAATAGCTAAGTCTAACATCGTGTAGCTTGAACCAACAGGATCAGGACCTCTTGAAGAGCGCAGCCAAGAAGGTGGGAACCCATGCGACAATTGCCTCAATGGCTGGGCTCGGCCTTGGTGTGTTTGCCGCGATCCGTCTACGCCGCATGCGCGTAGCATACTTCAAGGCTTTTAGAGCAATAGAGAAGCCTGTCGAGCTTCGCTTCGCTGACGGCCGCACTGGTAAGTCGGAATGATCCACAGCGGGAAACACATGTAGGCTGACTCTCACGCAGAGCCCATCCCCGACATCTCCGCTCAGCTTGCCCCTTCGAAATGGGGTGACGCTGCGACCTACTTCTTCTTCTCGATTGCTGGGCTCTTCCTCGGTGGTGAGCTCGGCTTGCTGACCGGTACCGCGTCTGCAACAAGGACGATCACAAGCGATCCCGCCGCGAAAGAGCGCATTGAGAAAGCCTTCAAAAACTACCGCGTCGACGTTCTGAAGCGTGAGATCAAGACGCTGGAGGGCAAGAGCACATTTGAGCAGATGTTCTCTAGTTCATCGTGACTAGCTGAGGCTACGGGCATGAGAAGGATCATGCACTTCTTGCTATATTGGAAACCACATTGATCCTGAAAACCGTCTTCTTGCAAATAGATCATAATCAAACTTACTAGTAAATCTTCAATGTGTCTTGGCTTGGATATTATCATGATCGACTGCATCCGCCAGCTTCATTCCCCACTCCACTCCCCGGCAACCCCAAAAATCTCGACGATCCAGACTTTGTTACGTGTTGCGCTAACAGGGCTGCCGGCAAAGCTTGTGCGGCTCTGCAGGTCAGTGGCTGCAATGATGCGGCTGCGAGGCTTAGCTTGCATGAAGACGGGGCTAAGACGTCACAACAAGGAGGTCGTTGCAGGCCATGAAAAGCACTGTCGCTACGCTCAGACTTGGGCCTCAACAACCGTCCGTTGTCATTTGACCGTTATTTGTGCCTGCCTTTCCCACGGGTCCGCAATCGTCCTGCACGACCTCTCTCGCTGCCGAAGCGTTTGTTTGACCAGGACGCATTGCACAGATTTGACGTTCCGGCATTGCCATTACCGCTGCATCTTTTGGGACTGGCATCCATTGCACGCCCGCTATATTTACATCCGACCCTGTGTCGATCATGAAGAGCACAACACTATCACTACTATGGCTTGCAGGCCTTGCTGCAGGCCAGAGTAGTTCATCCTCAGTATCCCCGTCCGTCATCACCCTGACCGGCACCAACAGGCCTAGCGGCGTCGAATTTGGCGGAACTGTCACCGTGCCATCAGACTTTGAAGGCAGCACATTTGCGACCTTGACCAGCTCGCCGTCTGGGAGCACTGCGTCTGCTAATGCGACAGTCTCCGCATCTGGAGGAAATTCCGTCATTAACATCGGCGGTGGAAACAGGACGAGAACACCAACAGGGTCTGCCACAGGTTCGGCAGCCCTGCCACAAAACACGCAGCCATGCAACAACTACGTCGAATTCTGCAATCGCAAATACTCCAACATCACAGAGGTTGCTGCTCACAACTCCATGTTCACTAAAGAGCGCAATGTAGGCCGTAACCAGGACTACGGTGTGACCCAACAATTGAACGATGGTATCCGCATGCTTCAGGGCCAGGCGCACGATATCAACGGCACCCTCTACTACTGCCACAGCTCTTGCGATCTTTTGAACGCCGGCACAGTCGAGGACTACCTGAAGGAGGTTGTAGCATGGGTTGAATCACACCCCTTCGACGTCGTGACTATCATCTTCGGCAATTACGACTACGAGAAGCAGGGTGCGGACGGCAAGCCTCTGGTCACGTCTTCAAACTTCGATGTACCCATCAGGTCTTCTGGGTTGTACCAATACATTTACCAACCACCGAAGACAGCTATGGAGCTCGATGACTGGCCTACACTCGCCGAGTTGCTCCTCCAGCAGAAGCGCGTCGTGACCTTCATCGATTACAATTTCGACACGGACGCCGTACCTTATCTGTTGTGGGAGTTCTACAACATGTGGGAGACACCGTACTCGCCAACCGACGCCAACTTTCCCTGCACCATTGGGCGCCCAGAGGGTCTCGGTGACGAGAAGGCAAGGGACATGCTGTACATGGCCAATCACAACCTGAATGTTGCGATCGACATTGCTGGTCTGAACTTGCTGGTGCCCAACGTCGCGGCCACCAACACGACCAACGGACTCCAGGGCGATGGCAGTCTTGGTCTCATGGCCAACCAGTGCTCATGTAAGTCCTCATCTCCCTCGCAAGTAAATCTGTCTTCATCTGCTTACAAACACAGCTGACTGGGGCCGCCCGCCGAACTTCCTTCTTGTCGACTTTTACAATCAAGGTCCCGTTAACGGCTCTGTCTTCGAAGTCGCTGCGCGCGCGAACAACGTCACCTACAACCGCGAGTGCTGCGGTAAGGCTTCGTCGCTTGCAAGTGCGCTGTTAGCTCCATCGGCAACGTACTTCGGATTGGTTGTGGCTGTCATTGGTGTCTTGTTGATGTAATTGCATATGATCCATGAAGCTCCTGAGCAGCCTCATTGGAAAATAAATGTCATTTCTGGGAACAAAGCATTGTCGTGCGTTTAGCGGTTAGCGATGGCAGCACAGCGTAGCATAGCATTCATGCCTAAAGCTTACATCACTTTGATTGACAAGCAGTCGTCCGTGCCTTGAACCGGCACCCATAATACCATACATGTATCTATTTGATACCTCATACCCGTGTCGATAGTCTGTCAGTATTCTGGTCCATGTATGCTTACGCTTGCTCTTCAGCAGAAAGCACGCAGGCGACGTCCCAGTACGCCAGCTTGACATTGAGTTTTTGCAAACAAGTAAGGGCCCTGAAAAGGCTTTAAAGGCTGTGCTGAAGAAGCAAGATTAGTACGAGTGTCGAATCAATCTTTCGACGATAACAGAAGCACGTAATTGTAGATTTTGATGGAATTCGAGTCTTGCTTCATCGTTCGCCTGAAACCCACCAGCTGTAAGGTAGCTCTGAAGACTTGACATCGCGCTGTCGCTGTCTACAGCAGCACGTTTCGTTTCGTCTACACATTTAGATGGTCGAACTCTGCAGACCTAAGATACTAGGTGAAACCTCCACACGGCAGATACACAAGTCGTCTCCTTGGCTACTATCTTACAAGCAGGATCTCGGACGCATATCCCCTGAGGATTGCGAAGCTATAAATGGCCTTCTAAAGATCCAATACCCTGTTAGCATCAATATTGCTCGTTGCTACGGTCCGATGATTAAGATACCCGTCTCTCATTCCACTCACATGACATCCACAGTCCCCGAGATCGAACGAAAGTTATTACATATACGAAGTTTACAACAACGCTGGTCTGTATATATTGAATGTCTCGCTGACTAGATCATCCTTGCAACGGCAAGAGAGTCCAGTCAAGTCAGGAAAAAGATTTCGGACGCAAAGTAAGCTTCATCGATGGCCTGCTACCACACTCTTCAGGTAGAAGCATGGCCCGCCGCTTTGTGACTTGAGGATGCTGAGATCTTAGTGTAGAGATGAGGGAGAAGGTACAGAGACACAGTTTCTACGAATATGTAATGTAGATACTCACCCATCTTGCTTGCTGCATTGTCGACATATGTGCATGCGTCTAGGACTGGTAATCCCAGATTTGTCAACACCTTCGGCCCGTAGACGACGAGTCCGTGCAAAGCTTAGGTCCTAGAGCTTTCTCGAACGTATGCAAAGCGTCATGGCAAATGTTGCAGTCATTTCATGGCTATTCTATGACAGATGGTGCTCAATTCAGCTTTACTAAGTGAACGCCTATCATGCGAACGTAAGGATCGGTCGTTCATACTTCCAATTTCCACATTGCATGCCACTGCCCCAAGCTACAGAGACGTGTTTCACGAAGTGATTCCCAAACAAGACATTGTGTTCATGAAACTAAAAAGCAAGTACGAGTGAGCATCGTAAGGGCCTTTCCGCCTTAAGCCTTCCCAATGGCATATTCATACATGCACCTGCCTTTGTGAGACGAAAGGCAACGTGCAGGACCGTCTGTTGTGATACTAGTCCCAATCATCAAGTCCCTCAAGAGTGACCGTTGAACAGACGGACCGAAAGCCCACGATGCAGGCCATCCGGATTTACCCTCGGCTTCAAGGCTCAACTCGGCCAGAAACCCGTCGGAACACTTTCTTGCGCCATCACAAACACCTCTCCGCTTCCCCCAAGCGAATACGTAGAACCCGCGAATCGTGGTGTTCCGGCTGATCCGTAACCCCGGCCCTACAAATCCCCTGGCTATATTTCAGGACCGAAGGATTCGCAACAGGGGGTCCCCACCTTGCGCAATTACAGCAGATAGTCTGTGCGTGCCAGCGAATGCACGTAGTGAGTTTGAACATGTTCTCTTGAGAAGTGTCAAGGGGGAATCGTGTCCATGTGCGGCAGCCTGTTTCATGGATGCTGGTCGGTGAGATTGTACCAGAGTATATTGAGGAATCCCTTGAAAATGATTTCGATTTTGTCAGTGTCACTGTGAGTGAATAGCCAACAAGCATTTCCAAGAATCGGAACTGTCTGCCGTTCACGGGTACTGATGGAAAGGGCTGAGAAGGTGTGCCAGAATGCCTTTGGGTCTAGTAAGCAACAAGATACGGACGTTGGAATAGCTGATCTGGTACAGTCGGCTTGGTAAAACACATCCAGTGTTGTTATTGAAGAATATTAAGTTATGTACAAAGATATAGAATATTTACATCGCTACGCTAGCGAGCAGACTGCTCAGCCCTCTGAATCACCGCCCACAATGGATGGATAGTTTACAAGCGTCCGTAACCGGCGCTGTTCTTGACGTTCTTGGCCGCCTCAGCAGTAGCAGCGGAAGCAACGTTCTTGCCCTTGAAGTTGGAGAAGAAGCTGGTATCAGAGCCAGCGAGGCTACCAGAGCTGCCATAGGCATTGGGCTCGCAGTTGTGGCCGAGGTAAGACTTGCACGCAGCGTTGTTACCGGAGGAACCGAAGACCTTTCCGGGAAGGCCAGACTGGGCAGGTGCGTCGACGTTCTGGAAGACATTGCCCTCGGCAAGGATGCTGGAGCCAGAATCGGCCTCGAAAGCGTGAGCGATGGCGTAGAAGTAGTTGTTGACGGCGTGGAGGAGGGTGTTGCCACCAACCTTAGGCGAGCGGCCGGAGGTGTGGTGGATGTAGTTGTTCTTGAGAGTGACGGTGTCGGCGGAACCGGTGAAGTACAAGCCCCAGTAGTGGCGACCATCGCAGGTAGCAGACCAGGAAGTAGCGCCATTGATTTCACAGTTGGAGACGGTGACACGGTTGGAGGCCTTGTTACCAAGAACTATGTGCTGACGGGCGATCAGGTCAGTTGTAACATGGTCAATCCAGATAAGGTCACCACCGTCAACAGTGATAGCGTCTCCGCCCCAGACATATTGAGGGTTGATGTCGGTGAAGCGGACGTTCTGGATGATGATGTTCTTCGCGCCGGAGACAATGCGGACACCCTTGCCCTTGATGACACCCTTGGAGCCCTGACCGATCAGGGACTTGTTTGAACCAACGGTCATGCCGAGTACACCAGCCTTGTCATACTTGATACCGGAGACCTTAGGAGCATTAGGCTGATAGTTGTCACACCAGCCATCTTTGTTGATCGCCTTTTGACATTGCGATCCGGTTCCCCAGGGAGCGCAACCAGCGGAGGTAGCAGTGCCCTCAGTTCCGTGGAAGTCGAAGGTCTTGGTCAAGACGATAACACGGGGGCTGGAGTCGGAGAGGTAGCTGATAAGCTGAGCGGTAGTAGAAGGGTAGACGGGAGCGGCGTTTCCACCACCAGTGACACCCTTCGCAAAACCCTCAGCAGCACCCTTGACGGCATCAGCACCAAAGGCTGAGCCAGCAAGTGCCGCAACGGCGGCGAGGACGGAGAGCTTCATCGTTGTAGTGAAGAGCGAGTGAAGAAATGAATGAACAGCAAACACAGTTTGCTTGAAACGAAAGACTGAAGTTGGGAAGTGGAATGAATGTCGTCAAGGCGAGGCTTGAATACTACAGTAATGACGAAGCATCCTTCCTTTATAATTCATGATCCTTAGCTTGACGTTGATTGTACCCACCGGCCCCATTGGCGGACAATTCATTGCGAATCGACGCTCAGGCCATTCATCACCGAGATGTCGGCACCTGCATGGCAATGGAATCTGCACCCACAAGTAATGACCCTAGTGGAGGCGTTCTTCCGTCGTTTCTAGGATGTTTCGTGTGCTGAGCCACAGGTTGGTCGTTACTAAGACGACAGTGCCGTGCCGGAGGTTAGCTCACCCAGGATTAGATTGTACTGCGAGTAGAATAGCATCGGGAAGATTGAGCGTGCTGGGCTAGTATCGGAGAAAAACGTTCTAGTATGTTTCATCTTGTAATCAGCTTTGATGAAGCATGCACGGCATGCTGAGCAAGGCTGGCGCTAAGTCCACCAGCCGCCTTCAGTTCGGCAGACCATGCCTATTACAGTCCAGCTCGCAAAATGTTGCATGAGCCTCTGACGATTAAGAATGTATCAATGTTGAAGCTGCGGACTGGATGCATATCGAGTGTGGACAGAGAGAAGGGTATGGCTTGATGATGCAATAGCTGTCGAAGTAGACCGCACCAGCAGTTTCTTTCTTGAAATGCTGGCCATACGTTGCTCCCAGCAAGTTCGCACGCGAATCTAGATGTTTCTCTAATATCTGGTCCCCAGTAATCTGATGGGCACCAGAAAATGCGCCGTTAGCAAAGGTTAGATGAGCTGACCGAATGCGAGTGCGACTGCAGCCAAATTAAAATGGGACTGGACAATGTGTGGGGTTCAATTTGCCCGGTGCCGGCGCGCATCACGACGTTGCTGATGGTACGCTCGTACAAGAGGGAATGAATCAAACGGTGGAATGTTTTGATGCTCGAGTCAGCAGCCGCTTAGATCGGAGAGATTGAGCCACTTGATCCTAATCAGGTAGGCGGTAGATAAGACGGATGGGCTTGCAAAAGAAATTACCGCCTCCTTCTCTTGTTCATGCAAACCAGAAGCAGAGAGGTTCTGAATTTTTCTCTAAAGTACTATAACTGCATGGTTGCCATATGAAGATATCTTGTTGATCACAGGCTTCTTCCTTCACCCTATCTCAGTGCGAAGTTATTCTCGCATGGTCAGCAATTGCGAGGTTACTATATTAACAATTGCTGCCTATGCATTTAATCTCTCCAGATTATGCGACAGTGCGAGACAGAAGCTAGCTTGCGATCCACAGTTCTTCCGTCCCACAACAATCTCTCTGTGCACGATACAAGTTAACTCAAACATAGCTGTGCAGGAGCGATTCAAGTACCTGTTGAAATGTGATCTTTCCAGTCAGATGGAAAACCTTTAACCACAGCTTCTTCACTGTTCAGAGCAGACCTCCTTCCACAATCAGTACATCTTGATCGAATGTGGCACTGAAGAGCGCTGAATCTTGCTCGCTGATCTTTGCATCGGCGTTCGCATCGTCTGTCAGCATCCAGTGCCTCAGCGTATTGTGCGCCACACTCAGAGTAGAATGAACCGTAGTCTTGTGAGACATGAAGTCACCTCAGTGCATCGCCTATATGATACGAGGCTCACCGGTTGCAGCGATCGCATCAGCATCGTGTCTACCGTTTCTCGCGAGAGCGACCAACGCAGATGGCGATCCACAACCCCTAGTCGACGCAGCACCCACGTGTAGCATCCACACTGCGTGCTGCACAATCACACCGATCAGGGCCCGTCATGGCTCAGTGTGCGGTACCCGATGCCTAGCTTTGACCGACGTGAAAGCATACGGCTTATGCGGTACGCTTGAAAGGGAAGTATGCAGTGGCAAGGCTTGCGTTTAGATGGTCTGTCAGCTGGGTGAGGAAGGCCTGGAGTTGAGGTAAGGTGAGAAATTGGCTTACAAAACGCATCATCGGTGATACACGATTCAGTCACGGGTGCGGCGGTGATGATGACACAAGTTTAGCACAAGCATGTGCAAAGTGGATTAGAGATGCTGTGGTCGGCCTCAAAGCGCGTGAATGTGCCCATGTTGGAGGACCAAGATGTCGTATTACGTAGACAGGTTTGCACATTGTAGGTAGTTGCACGTGAAGAGGATATGTTTGGTACATACGATTGAGCTATCGCTCGCTAATTACTATACTATCAGTCTGCCATCCTTTATTCGCGCCCCCGTACGAGGAGCACAATGTTGATACACAGAGAAGAGAGGTCTAAGATGCGCAGCCATCATTTCAACAAGCCAAAGCACGGCTTGAACCCCAGTTCGATGCAAACACTTTGCATATAGAGATCGCAATCTGCGAACAAAATATCCCGTCCCTTCGTCCTATCATCAATCATTCTTCCACCGACCGAGTAGACGTACCCGATCCTTCCAAGACGCTCCATACCATGCAAAACGTAAAGCAGAGTAAATGATCTCGTAGGTACAGAAGTTTATTGGCCGAAGCCAAAGGAAATGATCAACGGACGCCGCCATGATTGAAATTTTGAGGTAAAACGCCGCGCGCCAGACCATGGGGTTTGATATGATTTATACATTGAAAAACAGGGTATCCCAAACGTTATGCATGCCGACAGAAGACGCCCGAGGTATGCAATATCGTACAGAGAACAGTGTAATGTTGTGTGCGAAACGTTAATGCTTATGCTTCGGGTGTCTGCTCGGCGGATGTAGCAGCCGATGTTTCCGCCGCACCAGGCGGTGGAATTTTCTTCACAGTGCCATTGCTGCCGCTGCGAGCTGAGCGTCGTCGATGACCCATTGAGATGCTCGAGCGAGCCAATTCTGCATTGGAGATTGAGCTGCTCCGTGCAGCTTTCGGCGCAGGCTTCCTTTTGCCAATGAATAGGCCACCATCGTCGTCGCTACTTTCTTCTTCATCCGATTCAAGAGCATGATCGCCGTCGTACCCGGCAGGATCATCAACGGGAGCGTCGAACTGATTATGTGCAATCGAATCGGCAGATGCTGTCGGTAACATATTCGCGAATTGGTCTATGGGTGCGCAGTCGTCAGGTACTGAAGAGCTAGCTGATGCGACCGAAGGAATCGAGGGATTGGAAGTGGATTGCGACATTGGAGTGAACTGCTCTTCAGAAGAGCAGAAGGCCAGGCCTCGCTCTTGTCCACCAACAGGACTGTTCTCGGAAGATTCGGCGTGTTGTGTGCCAAGGTACTCCTCCACTTTCTGATGTTGGTCGACCTGAGGTCTCTGGCGTTCACTAAAGATTTCGTCGTCTGGGCTAGGAGGGCAAGCCGTCCGATCAAGGGCTGAACCCGAGCGTTGCGTTGTAGATAGCGAGCTCTCGCGTCCCATCTTCTCTTCCCGCACTCTACGACGAATGAACTCGTCTTTGGCACGATTGAATCTCTCGTCTGTTGACTCGGGGGCGCTTTGAAACCACTGAGAATTGGCAGTATGAGCAGAGCGTGAAGAGGTCTGCGATTTCCAGGAACCGGGGTGGATATCCAGCGTAGGCCCAACCTCAAGCTCATTCGCAGCCGCCCATCTTCCAGCAAGGCGAGACGACAGAGAAGAAATCGATGATTGCCTCGACGAGGAGTCTAGGAGATCGGCAGAATGTGCGTCTGAATGACTGGGCGATCGACTGCGAGCGACAGGCGAAAAATCTTTCGGGTCTGGCTGATCAACTTGACCAGAAGCACTGGCTGTGCTTATTGCGAGACTGGGAAAGCCATGCGGGTCGTTTTCCCCAAGCATCAGCCTATCAATCGATTTGTCAAACGACTTCTTCCGCGATTGCTCTCTAGCAGGCCGAAGTTTGTCCTTGCTCTTCATGCTGTTCACGACTCTACGTGGAAGACCTCCAAATAGGCCACCGAGGTGGGAACCAGTAGGCGTATCCAATGCGGTGGGAGTACCAGGTAGTGCTGACGGCACTGCCGGCGACGTAGAGCGATGCTCGACCTCGACTTGGCGTAATGTGTACACAGAAGAGACTGAGCGGTCCTGCAAAGCCGGACGATAAGTCTCCATGTTTTGCATCGGTGAGGCCTTCCGCGAGTCTGGACTGTCGAAATACTTGGCTCGTTCCTTCGCTTCTGGGCTCGCGGTGACACTGTGCGAGAGAGGATGCTCAGATTCGCGTGTTCTACCCAACAGATCCAGTATAGCATTAGGTGCTACACTGCCCCTCCGCGCGTCCTGGCTAATGGTACTGCTAGACGATGTAGTGCTCATACTGGGAGGCGCATCGTGTGCAGAGGTCTGTGCGCGACGTCGTGAACTGGATCCGCCCCGAGTGAAACTCTTGGTGACATAGTCCGTTGCTTTTTTCGCAGCTGACCGCACGCGCTCAACAAAGCCAACGGGAACAACGGCTCTCTCCAGGTCATCATTGGTAATCTCGATCTTGCGGCCGTGTGACGAACGGTTGGGATCTGTTTCCTCCATCCAGGAAGTGTAATTGTTGATGCCTTGAAGCAGCCATGGATGCCTTTTGATCTCGTGTATAGTGATGCGGTGCTGAGAATCCTTGACAAGAAGGCGCTGTAGCAAGTCACGAAGATTTTCATCAACCTCTTCATAGTCGATGTCATGAGGGGCTCTCCTGGCGTTGGCAATTGGCTGCACGTTACGTCCGTGTGAATTGGGCCTGGACGTGGCACGCTCTGAAACAGGCTTCAATCGGTAGCGGGGTATATATGGCTCGTCTTCACTGATAGCCTTCATCAGGGCGAAGGGGTTGTTTTCGTGGAAAGGGACTCGACCATAGATGAGACAGTATAGTGTGATTCCCAGGGCCCAGACATCGATACCGCCATCAATGTGAGGGGTTTCGACCGTAAAGTCAGTGCGACAGAGTTCAGGGGCGTAAAAAGCTGGCGTTCCCACGGTTTTCGCCAGTTCAATAGCTTCATCTTCTTCTTGTATTTCGGTCTCTGACTGATCACCCAAGGCTTCATCTGTTTTCTGACGACCAAGATAGGATACCCCGAAGTCGGAGATCTTGATGCGGTGCTCCTTCGTCACTAACAAATTGGCTGGTTTGATGTCGCGATGGATGACATTCTGATAGTGGAGGTACTCAAGACCAAGAACGGTATCTTTGAAGGCTTCCCAAGCGCTGTGTATTGTCATGAGAGGAACGTAGCGGAAGTGTTCTGGTACCTCTTCGGTTTCGCCCTCGGGGTGGGAAGAACTGCTGTCAGCAACGCTGGGGGTGCGGCCACGAATAAATTCTGTATCATAAGCACCATACATGGTGCCTTCCAGACCAGTCAGCGTGTCGTTGTCAACTTTTTTTGGCCCAGGGGTGTGCATAGATGCACGGAAGGCGGTTTCCATCGTACCATCTGTATGTGAAGCATTATCTTGTCGCTCGTGGAACTGGACACGGCTGTGAGGCCGCTCCTCACGGTTTGAAGCTCTGGAGCTTCGGCCTGCCTCAGAGTAGAGATCGTCATCCGAATCACCGCCAAACTCGAAGCTCCAGGGTTCATTGCCTGTCACAGTTTGCCGACGAAGGTGGGCTTCCCTCGCTTCGCGACGGCGCTGTCGGGCAAGTTTCTGATGGGCTTTCCTTATGATCCTCTCGTCTTCTCGTGCTGCTCTGTCGTCATCGAATATACCTTCTGACTCCCGCTGGAAGCGCCGCCATTCGACAAGCGTGACCTCTGGGGCGCCCTCCGTCCTCCACTTGACTTCACCGAGTTCGACGTGCTCAAGGACTATATAGACCTTTTTCTTAGCCGGGTCGTCTATGACTTCGAGCAAGCTGACGATGTTGGGGTGTCGCGCTTTCTTGAGGATGGCGATCTCGCGTTTGATCTTGTCTTCGTGACTTGTGTTCTTGCCTAAGCGTCGACGTTTCGAATAGCGGTCTACAATCTTGATGGCCACGTACTTGCCGGAAACGAGGTCCTTTCCGAGTTTGACTTTGCCGTGAACGCCACGCCCAAGCTCGTCGATGATCTCGTACTGGTTGACGACTTTGCGACCGGAGACGGGGTCGTGGGTCACATCGGCGATGTGACTCTCCTTGGGCGCTTGGCGGTGCATGTGGTGAAGCCAGGGGCTAGAGTAGAGACCATCCGTCGGCTCCCTGGAGCCAGATGGGACACGGCGTGTAGGGTCGAAGAGGCCAGGACTGCTGACAGGAGAGTTGCCGGCGGTGCGAGGGGCGGAGTCCATGATGTCGCGGTAGTGGACATTCGAAGCGCCGAACGATGGGATGGCAGAGACTGAGTTGGCGGAGAAATGTGCAGGATGCGAGCTGCGGGCGCGTTGTATGGGCGGTGCGTATGGGGTGGGGTATTGCTGGAACTGCAGGGCAGCGTAGGACTGGTTGGGGTAAACCGGACCATCATGCTGCTGCTGCTGCTGCTGCTGCTGCTGCTGAACGGCAGGTCGGGAGACGAACTGGTGAAGGGCGGCGACAGGGTCCGCACGAACGGTGACGTTGCTGGCGTTGGAGATGCTCGAGAGGTCGCGCTCGTAGGCGGGGCGGTTCAGAGGGTGCAATGAGGGTCCAAAGGAATTCCCTAGCGCGGTGCCTGCAACATGGTTCACTGAGACGCTCGAGGCGTTTGCGCTCGAGGCGGGCGACGGCTCGCTCGAGGCAGGCGTGCTGCGTGTAATGGTGGACGAGTATGTGCGGCGGGGCTGCGGTGAGAAGTAGCTGGGCTCGTCGTCGGCGGCGGCGGGGTGCAGCAGACTCGGATGGGCAACTACGGCAGCAGCGTCCGAGGGAAGCTCAGAGCGCGGCGTGCTGTCTGCTTCATCGACGTGCACCCGCTGTTGCTGGAGCTGGAGCTGGAGCTGGAGCTGGAGCTGGAGCGGGTCCTGGCCCGGTGTCGCCTCGCCGTCATGGCTGGGCGGCGTCGAATGTTGTGTGGGCGCCGTGTCGTCCATGTAGCACTGTTCCCCCGCGGTGCAGGGCGGGCCAGTCATGGCGAGCGCGCGCTCAGTCGTCTCAGTTCAGCGGCGCAGTGCAACCATGTCAGGGCCGGGCAGTGGGCAGAAGCTTCACAAATTATTCGCTGGTCGCGGTGTCGGCGGGTGTGTCATCCTGCGCTCGACGCGGCAGGTCCCAGGCGTGGTGTACGGCGGATGGCAAGCGGCCGAGGGCGGAGACGGCGGCCGTGTCGTCGAGGGCGTGTCGAGGGGTCTGACGATGTGCTGCGCTGTTCTGCTCTGCTCTGCTGCGAAACGACGGGAGGTCGAGGGCTCTTGGCTGCACGGCTGGGTTGGGATGGTTGAGGGACACGATCGCCCTAAATCGTCCAGATAGGGCAGTGATATGACGACCACCCAAAAAAGCGGACGGCCAGCTGGGTGAACGAGTTAGAGCGAACGATACGGGCGTGGTGGGGCGGCGCGCTGGCGGCCAACAACAGCAGCGAAACGGCCAACAGAGCAAGCCTCAGCCTGCGGCAACAGGATTGGGAACGGTGCTGCGCAGCAGAGCGAACACGATGCGCGGCCGACTTGCAACTCAACTGAGACGACTGTTGAGCAGCCTAGAAGGCCGCACCTCATGTACTTGACTTCCTGAGCCGGCTGCGTGCTGCGTTCTCACCACCCTTCACCTCCAGCAACTGACGGGCCCCGGTCACAACGCCAGCCCCTCTTCGGCATGGCTGCCATCTTGGTGCATGCACCACTAGCTGCATTGTTGGCTGGGGGCTACCCGGCGCTCAACACAACTCTGGTGGCGCCCGCACCCAGCAGAGGGAGGCGTGGTTCGCTGCTCTGTCGTTCCCGTGCGATAAGAACACGCCGTTGCAGTTGCATGCACCTCTCTCAACCCGCTGGTTATATTGCCTGGCCACTCCCGCGAGCAGCAGCAGCAGGTGCCTGGCGCTGTTGAGAGCCCTGCAGCCGTCCTGCACTCGCCGCAGGGATGCGTTGCGTCGCCGGACATGCATTCGCGCTGCAGCAAGTCCTCGTCACAGAAATTAACAGCCAGCCGCGATAAGAGAGTGAGCTACGAGAGGCGCCGCAACTTTAAATTTCCCATGCGAGAAGAGGTGCAGCTGTCCGAGAAACCCCCTGCAAGCTGACGAACATGCATTGGACCCTAAGAAGACATCCCCAGATTCTCCATCCATCGCCTCCATGGCTGCTGATTTGCTTTTCCCCTCTGACCGATGCTGCCGTCGCTGTTGAGCACATATGAAGCCACCCCTGACATTGTCGGCTTGCACACAGAACACTATTACAGCACTATTACGTGCCAGCTGCCTATCGTGAAGTCACGGACCATCTTTCGGCGAAGTCACACTGCATCGTGGCAGGCCAGCCTCAGAGCAGATGAGTACGCAGTCTAGACGCCGGCCATGGTCTATCGTGAAGTACCCAGAAAGGTATAGAATAGATCATCAATTTTTGGCGCTCCCGACACAAACGTCCTGGTGCAGCACGCATTAAGCTGGTGCTTTGCGCCAAGCTGTCTGGCCATCGTGAGATTCGTCACCCTCTGCATTCAACTCCATCCCTCGCTTGCCCGTCCACGATCCGACTGTTCGCTCGTGCTCAACTGCAGCCGCTGCTGATCTGATCGCCCAATGCCGTCCGCCAGCGACTCCGCAGATGCCACGACTGCCGCTCGGAGTAGTGCTCCACCAGAACCCCCTTCTGCCGGCTATCGTGACTCGACGCTAGGCGTGTTTGCCTTGTTGCTGGCCTTCCGCACTGTAAATGCACTGACGCTACGAACCTTCTTCCAGCCAGATGAGTTCTTCCAGTCCCTCGAGCCTGCTTGGCAGCTGGCATTTGGTGGGGCCAGTAATGCCTGGATTACATGGGTAAGTCCCCTCTGTCCTTGATCGCTTTCGTCGATTTTGTTCTGTAAGGGAATCATTTGTAGTACTCCGTCTTACACCGAGCAGGAGTGGAGAACACAATTACGGTCGTCCCTGCATCCTGGGCTATTTGCAGCCACATATCGAGTCGCGGCAAATTTAGCAGATTTCTGTGGCTTGAGCCTACCTGTCAAAGCCGAGCTATTGCTGTCAACGCCGAAGGTTGTCCAGGCTGTCTCCGCTGCGCTGCTTGATTGCTATACATGGAAACTTGCGGAGAAAATTTACGGCTGCGGCAGCTTTGTAGCCCTGATCACTGTATGTCACCATTCCGTAGACCATGTCTGCCATTCAGGATCTTAATGTCGTGGTACTTTAGCTCGCAATATCGGTATGCAGCCCGTGGCAATGGTTCTGCTCAACACGCACACTGTCTAATTGCCTTGAGACTACTCTCACCTCGGTCGCCGTCTACTACTGGCCTTGGCATTGGACTGCATCTGGTAGATTCCAGGAAGAGGGCAAGGTCAGAGATGCAGCCCAATGTGATGACGGCTCGATCGTGCAGTAGGCCACCATCCCATATCCAACCCCAGTCTTGGGCTCACGTTTGCATAGGTTGCGTTTGTCACTGCTATTAGCAGCTTTTGCCTGCATATTAAGGCCCACAAACGTTCTCGTCTGGATTACAATCGCGATACCAACTACATGGCAAGCCCAAAAGAGGCTGCGTTATACGCTAGTTCGTGAAATCCTACTTTGCGGGTGAGTAGAGGCCTTCACGCAAGAAGAGTCCAGAGTGGCTCTGGCGTTGTCCTGCCAAGCAAACAATTAACGTCCTCAGATCTATTGTTCTCGCCTGTTCGGTCTTGTCTGACAGAGCATACTATGGCATTTGGACACTTCCTCCACTGAGATTTCTCTACTTCAACATCGCCCAATCACTAGCTGTTTTCTACGGCAAGAACCGCCCAGACTACTATCTCACGGAAGGTCTGCCTCTACTGCTCACTACAGCGCTGCCCTTCACCGCAGTCGGATTGTGGCAATCTCTGCAGGGGAATATCTTAGCATCACCGGCTAAGAACAAATCAGCACTTAGGCCTGAAATCCTGACAAGCCTGACATGGACATCACTCACCATGGTTATTGTGCTGAGCTTGATCTCACACAAGGAAGTCCGCTTCCTCTATCCCATATTGCCATTTTTGCACGTCATATCTGCAGAACCCCTCTCCCGCTTCCGTCCAATCCGAGCACCTCTCATTCGTAATGTAGTTGTGGTCACTCTTCTCCTCGTGAACATCGCCCTCGCTTGCTACGTCTCGCAAACCCACCAACGCGGCGTGGTGGATGTTGTGCACTACATCCGACAGAAGCACGAAGGTCGCAACACCCTTTCCTCCTACACCTCGTCCTCGGTACCACAAGCGATGCTTAACACCACAGTCGGCTTCTTAATGCCCTGTCACTCTACACCCTGGCGCTCACATCTGGTTCATTCGTCCATAGATGCTTGGGCACTTACATGTGAGCCGCCTCTGAATGTACCTGTTTCTGAGCGGTCCACATATCTCGACGAGGCAGATGAGTTCTACATCAGCCCAGGCCCAAAACGTTGGTTGAGAGACAACATGGAGTCTACAGCTACAATTTCGTCTGAAGGGAGTCGCTCAGCCCAGTTCCTAGCCGCCCAGGACCCGAAGTTCAAAGCTGCGTACAGGCGCACGTGGCCGCAAAATCTGGTCTTCTTCGAGGCGCTGGAGGACGAATTGAGTGGTGCGCTAAGGGACACCAGGTACAAAGAATGTTGGAGGGGGTTCAATAGCCATTTCCACGATGACAGTAGGAGGGTTGGAGATGTGATTGTATGGTGCTTAGACGAGTAGCGTACGGCAGATGCACGAGAACTTGGCTGTGTACGATACAGAGTAGGGGCAAAGAAGTCTTTATTAGAGGTTATGCAGTCGCTGGGGTTCGCTTACAACATAAATGCAACGTGATGACGTGAAGCTAGAACAACGCCTTGCTGGCCACACTTAGCAGCCAGGCGGCGTCCTGCCACCCACCTGCTTCCTGGCCCTCTGGCGGCTTGGGCACATCGACTTTTACCTCCCCGCCTTCGTCAGCCTTGTCTTGCACTTTCAACGCGCTGGCGGCGATGATGCTTTCGCGCTCCATCTTCCTCCTCTTCGCCTCGACCTCTCTCATAAGTTTAGCTTCATCCTTGGTTAGGTTGGATGGTTGCTGATCCTCCTCTTCATCTGAAGATGAAACCTCGCCATCCTCGTCAACAGAGAACAGTGACCACCCAATCAACGCGTCCATCCAACTGCCTAGGCCAAATCCACGCTCACGCGCCAGACGAGCGACTTCCGCCTCGTCATCCAAGCCTTCTTCGTCGGCCTCCACGAAATCAGGTTCGATCGCACTTTCTTCACCTTCTACATCTAGACTGTGTCGCGCAGAGGGCATCCCAGACATGACTAAGTCAACACGCGAGCCGACTCGGGAGCCACGCCGACTCTGTCGTGCGCTGGGTGCTCGACTGCCGACGCGCGACTGTAACCTACTTCCCGCTCTGCTGATGCGCGGTGAGAATGTCGGATAGTCTCCACCGTCTGCGGGCTCGCCCGACAGTCGTGCAACATGACGTGCGTCCCGATGCGCCTGCTCGTCGGGGTCCACAGGACTGACCAACGACGTCGAGCTCTCTCTGCGTACCAGCCAGCCCTGACCGCGTGCGTCGCGTGTCTCACCTGCAATAACGAGACCAGCGCGATGTAGCCACTCATCATTGGACTCGCTGGTGTGATGGCGATGCAGAGGCATGCGGAGGGGCAGCGGTGCCGTGTGCTTGCGTGAGTGGTGTCGCTTGTGCTCCATCTGACCAGTCGGTTCTGCGAAAGACACACCCGGGTGCAGAGTGTTTGTGCTTTTTGCCTTAGGAATGTCGCCTGCGTCCCTCACGTCGTCCCTGTCGGTGACAAAATAGCTGTCGTAGACGTAAGTGTTTGGGCGCCGGCCATTGCGGGACGCACTTCTGCTTTGCGAGAGGCTGAGGATGCCGGGCGTCGTCGGAGCAGATTTCTGCGCAATGTACGATGTGCGTGGTGTGCGGACTCCGCTTGGGTCCTCATCTGGAGTTGGTGGTGCCGAAGCGTCAAGTGGGTATTTTGAACTGAGGGGCGCGAGGGAGAGGTTGTGGAGATTGGGATACGAGCGCCGTGACCTTGAAGCGGATGACGAGTGCGGTGCGTCCATGTTGTGAGTGCTCGGTTGTTGCTGAAGACAGCGCAGGCGACTCAGTATGCTTATAGCTCTCAAGCTTCCTTCGCGTGGAGTGACCGAGGTTCGATAGCAAGTTATCGTGATGCAGCACGGGACTCTGGGGTAGTACGGATGTGGGTTAGTGGGCGATCAGTCTAGTTTCACGTGAAAGCAGGCAGGTGGCTGTCAGCTCGGGTCGAGACACTATCAGATTTCGTCTAATAGAGTACTGTCTCTCTATATCTACTGTGTGTGGTGATTTGATCCTGATGCTTTCCAAGGGGAAGCCACCGTAAAGCCACAACTGCGAATCGAGACTGCTTGTCGCTAGTGGCTCAGAGCTGTTGAAGCTGCTGCTGCCGAGACCACCCCGCCCAAAAGCTGACCTGGGAGAATTTTTGTGCAGTTATACGAGAGACGGTGCCGTGTATGTGCGTCAGTGTGGTTCGAGCGAGTCAAACGACACGGAACGCTCAACGCTGCAGCAGTGCTGCAGGTTTTTTGGGGTCTCGCTCGCGCTCAAGCGCGGTAGCGAGACGGTGTTGAGCCCGGTTACCTCCGCGCGTCATGCCACAGCGGGGTGATAATTATGAGAAGCTTCACGCGAGCCCCTTGATGGCTCATGGATGGAATGTGAATGCACCTGATGCTGTGCAATGCTGCGCACGTGCTGCATTGTCTGCCAGAGCCTCATTGTACAAAGCTGCACGTCGCTGCGACGGGCCTCAAAGACCCTCTTAATTTCGCTTTGTTCCTGCACAAAACTCGCTAAGTCCGACGGGTAGTGACGCACGTCTCCGCTTGGCTTCAGGCAAGCGCGGGCTCGCGCATAACTGGTTAGTTTTCCGTGGAACGGCTAGAGGCAGGACTGGCACCATAATCCGCCCAACCCTCTCACGACACCACTGCACCCGCGCTCACGAAATATACACGACCTTTTTCCCTCGATCACCCTTCGCAGCTCGCTACCGATCCACGCGACCTTCAATAAAGCACACACACGCGCCCTGGTCTGAAGGCGAAGACACTTCCTCCACCACGTTCACGCCTACACTATGAACCTCGCCTCTTCGCCCATCCGCAAGAAGCAAATACAATGTCTGCTTTAACTTCGAGCTGACCGCAGAGTGAGTGGTCTAAATTTCGCCTGTTCTCACCTGCAGTCACTTTGAACTTGCGTTTCCCCCCAGAAATACGGGCATGTCAGCTACGCGTTGAAGCATCATTTACAGTACTTTTCACGCGCTCCATGGTCTGCAGTGTGCAGCATCGACACTGTTCATTTGCCAAAGGGCGCCGAACTATAAGAGCAGTTGTTGACCTTGCTACTAGATTATCTGTTGGCCCCTTGCCCGACCCTCTTTACACACGCGATCAACTTCCGTTCCTGAGACCACCATCTACACGCACGCGACCACCAACCCCACACAACTCTTAACCCCTTGAGAACTCGGAACGGCATCCAAGACTCAGTAAATCACCCACAGTGATTGCTAGGTTTGTGCGTCAACGACTTGAGTTGCGGGACCGCGCGCTCAGAATCGCAACGACAGCTTGCACATTATAGTGCAGAACCGGACTGCCCAGCAACATCGTCCGCGATGGCTAGCTCGATGGCTAGCTCAAGTAGCAGCAACAACAGCTTCACGGGCGACGACTATTCTGCCCAATTCACCATGATGGATAAGGTCAAGGAGTACCTCGAGGCATTGAACGTTGCTGTGAGCGAGCGACTTTCTATGCATGCTGCTGCCGTTCACCACGAAGATCTTCCACACGATGCCGCCGACAACAGCGCGACCTCGACCACCGAAACAGGCACCGTCACACCGTCATCCGTCCGATCTGTTGTGCCCGATCGCCTCAACATGCGCATTCCACCTCTGAACTACGGTGCAGTCATACCTGGAAGCATCTACCGTTGCAGCTACCCTCAGCCAGAGAATTATGAGTTCATCAAAGATCTCAAGATCAAGAGCATTCTAACTTTGGTCCCTGAAGCGATATCAGATGAGTACCAAAGCTTTATGGACTCTGCTGGCGTTCAGCACTTCCGGGTGCACATTCGCGCGAACAAAGGCGAAGTGCGCGTTGAGTCCTGTGAGATGCAACGGGCTCTGCGCCTGATCATGGACCGCACAAATCATCCTATCATGATACACTGCAACAAGGGCAAGCACCGCACTGGCTGCACTGTTGCATGCTTCAGAAGGATATGTGGTCTCGATATGGACACCATTCGGGAAGAATACCACACTTACGCTGGCAAGAAGGCGCGCTTCCTTGACGAAGTCTTCTTTGAAAACTTCGACCTGAATCTGGTCATGTGGATGGCTCGCCAAGAGCGCTGGGCTGGAAGCAAGATCGACTGCAGCTCCGGTCATGAGTGCACGCATACGCACGAGGAGGATGTTGATGCCATTGACATCGCTGCGCCCCCTTCACCCCCTGTCACACCAATATCGTGTCTCGCTACGGCAAAGCCAATAGCCTCCGCTTCAGCGTCGGGCTGAGGCATAATTGCCTTTCTTATGTCATCACTACACGGCGTCTCCCAGACGGTTTATAGCATACCCTACTCTACCAAGGCGGACACTTTCCTTTTCTTCAGGCGTTATGGATAAAAGGGCATGCATCATTGTGTACACTCGCGCACAAGAAAAACGGCGTTTTGGTCAGGATTGACTTGGATCTCCTGAACCTGGTAAGGGCACTTCTTTCTTCACTATGTTATATTATTGCCGAAATGCTCTCGGAAAAGAGCTGGCGGAGGTCACCCCGGATGTGACGATGTCTCTTCGGTCCTCATGTAGTAACCCCTGAATTTACATTGTACAACAAGTATTATTTTGATCTCGGCGCCTACGCACTCTTTCGATTGACGAGAGTGTGGGAAATGATGGGAAGACCCACCTAGTCCCCGTTGTTAGGGATGTGCAGTTGTGCCACGGACCACGTTTTCTTATGCTCAACTACAATCCCCAGACACGACAAGTTGAGGTGAGATACCAGTAATTCAATTGCTTTGGTGCAAGCCGTGGCGATCGGAGAGAAACACTGCAACGAATCCTCGAGGCAAATCGTGTAGGCATATCACGGCGACTTACGACGTATGACACTCGATCGTGTGTAGTCTAATATTTGGTGACAAGTTCGTTGCTCATTTGCGACATCGATCAATCTGAGAAAGTACTCTTAATACCAAGCTGTCGAGCAAAGTGTAGATTCGATGATGCGAGAGGCTAGGAAAGACTTGGGTCATCCGGCCTTTGACCTCAGCCTCCCTCACTTGTGCTGAGTATTCTAGACCATATCAATATTTGCATTAAGAAGCTCTCTCGTACTCTATAACTGTTCTTGCATGCTGCTTGTGGCATCGTTTGTGACGCAGCTTGTGCAGGGTAATTAATAGCGATTACCTGCGAACCTTCGGCCATGTGCCTGTCAGATCGTGAGTGTTTGATATTCACGCAATCCAAGCTCATGGTCCGGTTGTCATGTGATGGTGATGTCCTGCAGGTCCAGCTCCATCTAAGCGTAGCAGCATCGACCGCGTGTATGTTGTTATATTGAATTACCGCCGATCATTGTACAACAGAAAGATCATAGCGACTATGCAAGATGAACAATGAACCTGTCGTGCCGCCCGCCAAACGTCCATTATAGAACTGAGAAGTTCCGTTAGGTGTGATCCGAGCTTAAGGATATCTTCATTGCGCGATCAGGAATGCCTCGTGTCAACCTTGCGTGGACATGTCTCAGCAGTAGACCAGATCTCAAAACGCCTAGTCCCTGCTGTTGTTCGTTGGGGTAAACCGTTACAGGCGCAGCCTTGAACAAGGCTTGCAAGATGTCTGGCTCCTGTCAGGACGTTCGAGCTTCGGTGGTCCCCGTCTGTTTTCACTCTGGAATTAGTTCCCCTTGTTTCTATTGCCAATATCTGTCAGGGGCTGTCCTGGACACTACATTCGTAGAGAACACCCAGGCACTATACAAAGCCTTCCCAGCACTGTAGCAATACTATTCGGTGGTCTTACTAGCTTTCGTGGATTTTGATTTTCGTGGGTTGCAAAAATGCGAACTCCTTCACTGGCTGATCAGACCGCCAACAAAACTTGTCACACCCAACTGATCGACCAATTCCAGAGCAAAAAACTTGACTCTCCGACGGGGAATCGAACCCCGGTCTCCCGCGCTTGTAACCAAAGGTGGTGACAAGCGGAAATCATGACCACTAGACCATCGAAGACGAACCAGCTGAGCTGGAGATGGTGGTGTTGATGAAAATTTCTACACAATTATAACAAATAATGTTGATTTACATGGAATATCTGGTCAGTAAAGATACAGTCCCATCTGAACTTTTCTTAGGTGTGGAACTCAATGTGTTTGCTGGTGAGTTGGACGCAGGATGCTAGCCGAAGTTGATGACATTCGCCGAGATCGGCGACACTCGATCAGCCCAGGCTACACCCTATCATCGTTCGTTGTCGCTGAGGACTTGCCAACCTAAGCCATGTTCGAAAGGACTGCATTGCCTACCAATTATAGTTCTGGGGAGCACTAAGTGGAGCTATCCTTTGCTGTTTGATCTGGTTCGAGACCTAGGACAACTTAAGCACGCGAAAGCTGAGAGGAGCCTAGGTGATAGCCATCACTAAGTACAACATAGGTTTTCCGTATCCCATATCTATCACACCGTGTGTGTGTGGATATTGATGGGTAGTAGAATGAACAAAGATTGAGTGCATCTCGCAGAGAAAGTTGGGGAACCCTGCAAACCTCGCCACTATGCGATCATCATTAATTTGATGCTTGGCTTATCTACAATAGGTGGCAGAACATAAAATGAAGGCCGGAACACAACGGTGCGGACGCCGTTATGGGCAACGATGATCGCCTTTGGAGGCAAGTTATCTCAATGCTCATACTGCAGAGATGTCGAGTTCGACATACTGATCAGGGCCTTTGACGGCCTGTTGATATACCCTCCATCTTCGCTCCTACCAATGGGGTTTTGGTGGAGCATGATTGTCTCATGGATATATTTGGCTCTCGTAGCTTGGCAGCTTCTGGAGGCTTGCAAGACACTGAAGATACTATGGAATTGATGGAATAAGCAGGCTACGACTCCAGCTTGACCTCAATTTCCGATCTCCCGGGATCGTGCACTCCCGAGATCGCGCAACACCATTCTTGGATAATGAGAAGTCTTCAAGCAGACTTCGAGTGAAAAGCTCTCCCTCCATCATACCGTGGATATATGCAACACCACTAAGTTCAAGGGAAGGAGAGTCTTCACGCTCAGTATCTTGCTTTTTGGCGTCGCGTAACACATACATACGGAGGCTTCCCTTCGCTGAGCAACACCACGCTGTCTCCGCGCTGAGCCTTGTTGGGCGCCCGATCTATGTGACCCTGAGTCGTAACACCGAATTTTCTGAGAGCCATTACCATGCTAAAGGATAGATGAAGTGTAACCACGTCCTTGTCTGTCAGATTTGGGTGTCCGTCAGGGTTAATAGTCGTTTTCCAACGCCGGTATTCGTGGATATCTGAAGCTTCGACCCTGCGAAGCTTTTATTGATCCGAAGTGCCGGCCCTGATCAGGCAGCCACAAATCTTATGCCAAAATGCTGCCCGCTTATCAGGATAGGCGTATTTGCTGTTGATCTCAACTCCAGCGACATCCGAACAGGCACGAAGCTTGGAGACTAGGTCGTTCACATCTACGATAAGGGCAATCTTGGGGATAAGCATGTCGTTCAACCTAGTCCTGCCGCGGACGTCGCAGTGAAATCCAACCGTGCTTCCAGCGCTGGCGTTGTAGAACTTGATGTTTCGTTCCCTTATCGTCAGCGCTGCGTGCTTCGAAAAGTCGACAACCGCGTCGAATCTGGAACATACGAAGCATTTATCGTCGTATATGAGACTTAGTATGTCAAGTAATTTGGTGGTTCCGATTTGTGCCAGCGCGGTATTCGTATACAGTACCTTCGTTGTACACGTGTAGTCGGTAATGATGATACCGCAAGGGTGCGTTTCAAGCAGGCCCAGAATGCCATAGATCTTATCTCGGGGATCAAGATATAAACGGTACCTTGAAAATAATGAGGATTCTTGGTTTGTCGATCATAGCAAGCAGTCGCAATGTACTGATGCAAGTAAATAGGGAGTATAAGTTTTCCTGCCTGCTGGAGAAATCTTGCATCACTCCACAACAGCCCTTCCGGTAGACATGGTAGCTATTGAAGCATGCCTGAACGAACTCATTGTGAATGATACGATACCCGCACTGGAAGATGACATCTTGCGACACGCAGTACTCCTGCACAGTTCATAGCCGCGGAACCTAAGGAATAGAGGGGAACACTGAGATGTGGCCTTGCAACATCTGCAAATTTGTGTTTATGCCATAACATGTGACATGAGGCTCAATCTTCAGACCTTAACGTGAAGATGCTTTCAACCTTGCTGTGTGCGTGAGATCCATCACGGTTTGTGGCCATCAGCCATCTCACTCAAACAGACAACAACCAAGAATGCACCTTGGTAGATTGATCGCATCATAGTAACCTAGGTACTGCATTCCTGGTGGTCTGCTTAGTCGATGCACAGTGCATCTACCCATCAACATCAATCCTCTTCTTTGTGCAGATATTTTTATGTTATAGAAAGACTTAGTACTATTAGCTATAGCTCTCTATTTAAGAGAATCTTAGGAATATTTAAGACGTTAACCTTAAATAGAAGTTTTTATAATTTAAGGTGTGCCTTTAACTAAATATTAAAGAGATAATTATAATTTCTAATTCTAGAAGATTTCTAAGAAAGAATTACTATAATATAGTATAGTAGAAATTAGGCTAGCAAAATAGGTTAGGGTACTCTACTTAGAGTTTAGGATAGGTACTAAGTATATACACCTTAGGTGGGTATTAGAGTAGAGTTATATAGACTTTAGGTTAAGTTTAGGTTAGGTAACTACTAGTATAAGTAGAGGTTAAGATAGAGTTATATAGAGTTATATAAACTTAGGTTAGAGTATAGGCTATAGTACTCTAACCTAGTATATAATTCTTTTAGAAATTATATTCTTTTTTACTTATATTATTAATATTCTACCTAGTAAAATAAAGGTTTCTACTATAGTATTTTTTAGGGTTTTTATTATAGTATTTTATTATAGCTACTACTATAGAAAATATAATAGCTTTTACTTTTTCTACTAAGGCTATTTCTAATATAATAGAGTAAGTAGCTCTTCTAGCTTAGTATTTATTAAATCTAGTTTATCTTCTTTTTTTAATACTCTACTATCTTCTTAATAGTAATATATACTAGTAGTAGTAAAAGATTATCTACCTTATTAAATAAAACTTCTTATTCTTCTCTATTTTTTCCTTAGCTTACTAAAATAGATGTTACAATCCCTAGTTTTAGAAGATCTCTATAAAAGAATTACTACAATATAGTATAGTAGGAATAATAGCAGGAAAGAATTACAAGTAAGCAACTTAGGATATTAGCAAGCTAGCTATTAGTAGAGTTACGTAATACTAATTACAAGGCTTAGTATTAATTAGTATAATTAGTAATTAGTATAATTAATAATTAGTGCAATTAATAATTAGTATAATTAGTAGCCTAATACTACTAATTACTCTGTATATTTCCTTAGTATATATCTTAGTAGGAACATAACTCTTATAGTTTGTGTTTAACCTAAGTAATAATTTAAGTTATTAGAACTTACCTAACTTTTAAGCTAGACAGTCTACTCTATACTACTTATTATTACCTAGCTTTTAAGATAGATAGATAGTATCTATACTCTTTATTGCAACTACTACCCTTAAGATTCCCTGTTACTATATTTATCCCTAAGAACTAATTAAAAAAGTACTTATAAGCTTTGCTTAAAGTACAACTTTTAATATTTTAAACACCTCTAAGATAAGTACTACCTTAGGATCCTGTGCTACCCCTAGCAACTCTAACACGTCTTATTATAGCAGTAATAACAACACTAATATAGACAAGGAGGCTTAGGCCCTAGTCTACACTAGCGTCTATCTAGTAGCTAAACCTAAGCCCTTTAATAGAACTTATAAGAAGCTAGAAGACTAGCTTATAAAATTTAATCTATTCTTTATATTCTAGAGAGAATATATCCCTAAGGAGAAATATATAACCTTTGTCTCTATGTTTATAAAGGACTAAGCTTTTATATAGATTAAGCCGTTCCTCTACTATTACTATAGTAAGGGAATCTCTACTAATATTAACTCCTAGATTAAGGATTTTAATTAATTTAAAGAATAGATTTACTAAGTATTTAGAGTACATAATAAACCTATTATTACACATTGTAATATCTAACGTCTTAAGCAAACTTTATTAGCTACTAACTATACTACTAAGTTTTAGGAAATTACTATGTTTATAGGATTTAACAACACTGTACTCGCAACTATATTTAAGTAAGGCTTAAAGCCTAAGGTTAAGAAAGAACTTATACGTACTACTGCTGTAATAGATACCTATTAGACTTTAGTTAAGGAAGCTATTAATATTAACGTTAAGCTGTATAAGCTTTAGATAGAACTTTATAATAACACTTAGGTTAAGATAATTAATACCCCTACTAGACCTAAGAATAACTAATAGCAAAATAATAATCTATAATATAGCTAATATAGCAATAACTATAGATCTAATATAGGCTACAGAATCTATAATAATATATTAAGTAGTTACTATAGACTAGAAGCTATAGACTTGTCTAATATTAACAAGGGATAGCCCTAGTAGAATAAGAAAAACAAAGGTAGTAGTAATAAGGGCAAAGATAAGTCTTTAGTTACTTATTATAGTTATAATAAAGTAGGGTATTATACTTAAGACTACTATAATAGAAATAAAGTAGTAAGACAACTTAATATACTTACGCATAGCAGGAATAAAGGCTTAGACTAGGAGGTTATTACTAATAAGGTAGAACACCTTATAGAAGACCTTAGTTCTAGCTTAGAATATAAAGACTATATTAAAGCTAATAAAGATAAAAGGAATATTAGGGAAAGGGCCCCTACTTCTTATCCTAAGGAAGAACGTGTGTTAATTAAGAATAATCCCTAATGCTACTATACTATTAAATACAAAAAACCCAGAGACTCTATTATAATTAGGAAAAGACAATATAATAATTTCTATTAGATAGAAAACAAGTACTACACTCTTAACTACTAGCGTCTTATAGTATATAACAAAACCCTTACTAAATCTATATAATATAATATACGCAGGCTACCTCTTATAATTAATAGAAAATCTAATATAATAGCTTATATTAACTACTATATAGAACGTAGTATATAAACGTTATACAAACCTATACTACTAAAAAAAACTATTATTAATCTTATAATTAACAACCTTCTATAACCTAAGAAGAGTAATACTGCACAGAGACGTAAAGAACAAACTACTATGTTTAATAAACAAATCTAGACCTATAAGCAATAATAATATCTAGACTACTTGTTAATTATAAGATTATAGACATACTTAAACTATAATCTTATAGTATAGTAAAAGTTTAACTAATAAGTATAGAACGCTAAGCTTATAGAGAAAGAATAGAGACAGGAAGCATTCTATAAATAGGCAGAAGGTAATACTATAATATAAGAATAGCTTAACTATACTCTTGCTATTATATAAGAATGTTATAAGCAAGATTACTCTTATATACCTATAAAAACCTCTACTAATAAAACTATTAGTATATAGTAAGATAACTATAACCTACTATACTACCTACTATATATAAGCTATTGCTACTATAATATGTATACTTTCTATAAACTCTAGAAAGTTAATAATAGATAGTTTTCTACTAAACTATAAGGATGCTTAAGAGAATAGTATGTTTATAATAACCTAGGCTATACTAGGCATATATAAGATAAGTATATAAAACTCTATTTCTCTAGACTTACCTACATTAAGGATATTCTAGAAATATATTTAGTCTAGAACAACGTCTATAACAACCTTATATAGGTAATATATTTAAATTCTAAGTATATACAGCACTATATAACTAAGGAACTATTAGAATTTACTAATAAACAGGCTTTTTTAGGCTAGTACTGCAAAGGTATAGAAGAGAAATCAACAGAGGAAGATCCCTTAACAACCTATAGAGTGCCTAGAATTAATATTAGGATTCTAATATAACTAATTTGCTTATTAAATTCCCTATTATACTAAACAGTAGACAGATAATAGTATTGTTAGACTTAGGAGCATAAAGTAACTATATATCTTAATTTATAATAGAGTAAGCTAGCTTATAACTGCAATAAAAAGATAAACTCTATTCTATATAAGTAGCTAATAAAGAACTAATACTAGGAGAATTAGTAGTAACCTATAAAGTAGTACTATAATCTCTAAAAGTATTTAGCTATAAGGAATAGATTATTCTAGATATCTTAAGAACAGCTACTTATAATATTATATTAGGACTTCCTTAGCTATAGAAGTATAATCCTATAATTAACTAGAAGAACTAGAGGATTGCTTTAAAGTGTTATAAGACAGGCATACTATAACAGTAACCTACGCAGTCTATAATATAACTAGTAGATAAAAGTAGAATAATAGCGAATATTAACTTAAATAAGACGTGCTAAGTAAGAGTAGTTAACTGTATAGATACTAACCTGCTCTAGAGTTATAAAGTAATAGTTAAGAAGGACAGTGCAACCCCTAATATCCTAGATAAATATAAAGAGTTTTAAGAACTCTTCTATAATAAGAAGACTATAAAGGTATTACTATAGCACTAGGGATAGAATTATAAAATTAAGCTTATACTAGGTAAGACACTGCTATTTAGGCCTATATACTAGATATTAGAAAAAGAACTTAAGGAATTATATAAATACCTTAAGGAGAACCTTAATAAAGAATTTATTAGATAATTAGAATCTCTAGTAGAATTTCCTATTCTATTTATACTAAAGAAAAATAGTAAGCTATAACCTTATATTAATTACTAGAAACTTAATAATATTATAATTAAGAACTAGTACCTGCTACCTAATATCTATAAACTATAGGATTAGTTAGCTAGAGCAATATACTTTACTATATTAGACTTAAGAGGAGTATATAACCTTATCTATATAAAGAAAGGTAAAGAATAGAAGATAGCGTTTAGAACCTATTATAGTTATTATAAGTATTTAGTTATGCTATTTAGGCTTACTAATACACTAGCTATATATTAGGCACTTATTAATAATATACTAAGAGCGCACCTAGATATTATAGTAGTAGTATACTTTAATAACATCCTAGTATATAGCAAGATACTAAAAGAATATATTACTTACGTATAAGAAGTGTTAGTCTGCCTAGAAGCAGCACACCTATACCTAAAACTTAAGAAGTGCAAATAGTATAAGGAGGAAGTTAAATTCCTAGGGTTTATAGTAGAATAATATAGAGTTAAGATAAGTAAGATAAAGATTTAGGTTGTAAAAGATTAGCTAACACCTAAAATAGTTAAGAACATTTAGGAGTTCTTAGGGTTTATTAACTTTAACTAACGCTTTATTAAGGACTACTCTATAAAGGCCTTGCTGCTTATAAAATTAACGTAGAAGGATACACCCTTTAAGTTAGATATAGAACAAGATAGAGCTTTTAAAGAACTAAAGCAAGCCTATATTAACCTACTAATATTAGTTATCTTTATAGGCGGAAAGCTGCTGTAAATAGAAATAGATGCCTTAGATTTAGTATTAGGAGCATATATTACGCAAGAAAAAGAAAGTTAATAGCACCTAATTACCTATTACTGATATAAGTTCTTAGGACTAGAGGAATAATATAATATATATAATAAGGAACTACTTGCTATTATATCTGCCCTAGAATATTAGAGAGTATACACTAAAAGTTACTTAGAGCTTATAATCTATACAGATTATAAGAACCTAGTATACTTTATAATAACTAAGGTCTTAAACTATTAATAAGTATAATAGGCTAAGATACTTAGCTAGTATAAATTTAAGATTATATACACACTAGAGAAAGACAATAGAAGAGCTAACACACTTAGCTAACAACACAACCTTGCTAGATTAAAGATAATTAATAAGTTAGCTATTCTTAGGCTTAATACTAATAGATTACTTAGACTATTATAATAGCTTAACAACGTAATAACTGCTAAGATAATAGAATACTTACCTACTAATGTTCCTAAGGAACTAGTTATAGAGGTAATTAGTTAATATTATAATAATCTACTATACAGATACTTAGGGATTATACAGACTATAGAACTTATTAAGTAATATTATAAGTTCCCTAATATAAAAGACAAGGTTAGTAAGTATATTAAGAAATATATAAGCTATTAGTAAAATAAATATAGTATATATGCTAAGTATAGAGAAGTATAAGTAATAGAGCTACCTATAGCGCTATAGACAAATATTATAATAGATTCTATTATATAATTACTAATCTCTAAGGACTTTATTATAGAATACGCCTATAACTAAATATTTATTACAGTTAATTAATTTATAAAAGCTACTAAGTTTATACCTTTTTAATATAGTTATACTACAGAGCAGCTTGTATAAGTGTTTTTAGATAGAATTGTTTAATACTATAGTATTCTAGAATCTATTATTAGTAATAGAGATAAGCTCTTTATATTAAACTTTTAGATAATATTCCTTATAGTAATTAGAACTAAGAAGAAGCTATCTATAGTATATTATCTGCAGACGGATAGATAAATAGAATAAGTAAACTAGATAATAGAGATATTTCTCTATATCTATTGCAATTAGTAACAAGATAATTAGGTTTTACTCTTGCCTATAGCATAAATCGCTAATAATAATAAATTTTTAGAAGTAATAGGTGCAATACTGTTCTTTGCAAATTATAGAAGACATCTAAATCTCTTTATATAAAGTTTTAAAAGTAACATCTAAATAGATTTAGCAATATCTTTAGTTAAATTACTAAAGGAAGTATACTAGAAATTGCTTAAAAATATTACTAAAGCTTAGTTATAAGTAATTTCTTATATAAATTAGAAAAGAAAAACAGCACCTCTTCTAAAGGAAGGAGATAAAGTATATCTTCTTATAAAAAACCTACGCATAAAAAGACTAATGAAAAAACTAGATAAAGTTAAAGTTAGACTATTTTTTATTTCTAAATAAATTAGCCTAGTTAATTATAGACTTGTGCTACTAAAGGATATAAAGATCTACAACACATTCTACATCTCCTTGTTAGAATTAGTAGACCCTAAAATACTAGTATTAAAAGACTTCTATTACTAAAGTAACGGTAATAATAAATAGGAAGTTAAAAGAATAATATAATACTAAAGCAGAACTAATAAATATCTAGTTAAATAGTTAGGATACTCTAACTTAGAAAATATATAGAAACTAGCTTTACACCTTATAAATTACTAGTAGAAGTTAAAGGAATTTTAATAGGCTAATTAGACACTGCTATATTTAAGCTAAGCTAATACTTAAGTAGTAAGTCCTTAAAGGCACCCTAAGTACTAGGTAATAGATTTAACATAAGACTATTAGAAGGACCTTTAAATATAATAGTCTCTTCTTATAACTCCTATTCTATAATACCTCTCTCTTCTATAGATATTACCTTATTAGTATAATAATCTAGCAAATCTATTTATTAATATAACTGCTCTTTACGCGCGTGTGTAACCTGTAAATCTTCTAATACCTTTTTAGAGGCCTTAAGCGCTTTAGTCTGCGCTTTCTATATTTCTTTTATTTACAACTATAACTTCTCTTTCTTAGTAATTAACTATATAAACTTAGATTAAGTTACTTAGATATTATAGCGCTAACTATGCCTAGCGCATTTACTATATTTCTCTAAGCTTATATAAACCTAATATATATATTTGTATTAACAATATATTAAATATTTCTAAACTATAATTGTTCTAAAGGCGTTAATAGTATTAGTAAGACAATAATAACAAGCTATACTTGTAGTAGGTAGTTGTTTAGGTATTGTTAATATAACTTACTTAACTAATAAGGCAGGGCCTGCATTATATAAATAAGCTTAAGAGACTAAGCTAAGACAGAAGAGAGATAGTGTTATAATCCCTAGTTTTAGAAGATCTCTATAAAAGAATTACTATAATATAGTATAGCAGGAATAATAGCAGGAAAGAATTATAAGTAAGTAACTTAGGATGTTAGCAAGCTAGCTATTAGTAGAGTTACGTAATACTAATTACAAGGCTTAGTATTAATTAGTACGATTAGTAATTAGTATAATTAATAATTAGTATAATTAGTAGCCTAATACTACTAATTACTCTATATATTCTCTTAGTATATATCTTAGTAAGAACACAACTCTTACAGTTTGTGTTTAACCTAAGTAATAATTTAAGTTATTAGAACTTACCTAACTTTTAAGCTAGACAGTCTACTCTATACTACTTATTATTACCTAGCTTTTAAGATAGACAGATAGTATCTATACTTCTTATTACAACTACTGCCCTTAAGATTCCCTGTTACTATATTTATCCCTCAGAACTAATTAAAGAAGTGCTTATAAGCTTTGCTTAACGTATAACTTTTAATAATAGAATTCTTTAAAATTATTATTTAATAGATAGCTTAGGTAGAAAGTCTATACCTTCTATCTTTAAAAATATCTCTAGTAATATTAAAAACTCTTTCTACTCCTACTTAGGTAATTAGTACTACTAAAATATCTCTAGTAATATAGGTAATATAGAGGTAAATTTCTTTATTAGATTTCTACTATAGAAGAATATTGAAATTCTAGTCTTTTTTAGTATAAGGGGTGCTTAGATAGTCTTCTCCTTTCTATTAGATAGGGCTAAAGTTATTATCTAGTAGCTTAATCCTAGTAGAGCTTTAGCTTAGACTAGAGAAGCTAAAAGCTAGAGTAGTAGAACTAGGCCTATAAAACTATTTACTATTACTAGACTATTTCTAAGGAGTAATTAATACTACTAGTGTTTCTTTTAGCCTATATATATTATAGTAGTTAAGTATTAGGCAGACTTTATAGGTATAAGATAATACTCTAGTTAAAATAAAATTAATTTAATAAAGGTATAAAATAGTAGATAAGGAGCTATCTAGGTATATGAAGAAGCTACCTATATAGTAGCCCTGCCTAGCTAGTAAGTAAAAGAAGGTAGGAAAGTAGTAAAAGAAGACTAGAAGGGCTTTTACTAAGGTTATACTAGTAATAGATTAGTAGGTTAAGCCTATAGACTAGTATAAGCCTTAGTAGAATCCTAATATTAAGGTAAGATAGAAATTAGTTATATACTAGTACTTATCTAATACTTACTATATATTATTCTTAGCTAAAAGCTAGTCTATAGCTATAATAAGTAACTATTATAAATATAACTTATATATAGTAAGCTTCTATATTAAATCTAAAATTATTATATAGTTAAAGAGATACCTATATTTACTACTTATCTTTAAGTAATATTTACTTAGCTTTTAGTCTTTATAATTAGCTACTCCTTATACTACTTAAGGCTAAGTAGAGTTATCTCTATTCTAGGTAAGCTCTTCTATTATCTAGTCTAGAAAATTAAAGAAGGCATTATATATTAGCTATATATTTTAAATCTCTAGTTAAGAATTCTTACTTAATAAGCTAGTTATAGTCTTAAATCTTCTAAGTATCTAGGTTATTACTTAAAGATACTCTTATTTGTTTTTACCTAATTATAGTATTTAGAGATCCTTCTAATTAGCTTCTACTAGAGCCTCTTTACTATAGCTCTTTAGTTTAAGAGCTATTTTCTACTCTAGCTACTTATTAATAAATAGCTATAGGCTAATTACTTACTTATATATATTATATATTAAGTTCTACTTTATTTTAATATCTTAGATTACTAATAGATACTTATTTAGTAGTAGGTCTTGCTATATCTTCTAAAAATACTTAAATTATTATAGTAATAGTATTAAGGGTTAAAGTACCCTGCTAATAAGTATATATTTATCCTAACTACAGAAGTAGAAAGATAGAGAAGAAAAGGTTCTCTCTTTCTCTTATACAAGTATATAAGGGGAGTTACTAGTCCTTATTAAGTAGAGCTTATATATAGTTCTATATATAGTCTTATATATAGTCTTATATATAAGAGCTTAGCCTATAATAATACCCCTCCTCTCTTTTTACTTATAGTCTTATACGCGTGCCTACGTGTTTTTATTACTTATAGGCTGTTGCCTAAGGTATATTTCCTACTTTAGTATATAGTAGTATTCTTTTACTTATACCTTTACTACGCTAGCTAATTACTATATATTATACTTATAGCTAGCTGTCTTGCCTAGTCCTAAAACTTAGTCTTATTAATATATTTCTATATAGTAAATACTAGTATACTGCTTTTACTTTATTTCTTTTATAGGCTTAGTAGATCTAGGCCCTATATATAACCTAGGTAGTCCTCTCTCTAATACTCTTCTTTTCTTCCTTATTCTACTCTTAACTTCTTATATACTTATTAGAGTTTCCCTATTCTTAACTCTTTCTTACTATAACTATTATATCTAGTTCTGCTTATAGTATATAGAGTCCTAGTAGCTAACCTAGTAGTAGCCTTAACTACCTTTAAGGTTCTACTAGTAGTACTATAGGTAGTACTTATACTAATACCTTTATCTACTTAAACACTATTATATACTAGCTTCTTACTTATATAGGTTCTAGTAGCATTATTCTAGCTAATATTAATATTCTCTAAGGTCCTGTAAACTTTAGCTAGTACTATACTATATAGTATATTCTAGACTAAGTAGTCTATAATAAGCTCTACTATATCTTTATATTTACTTCTATATATTAGTTCTTCTCTTATAGTCTTCTATTACTAACTTAGTATTAGACTAAGATCTACTAAGTTGCTAACTTCTACTTTTATCCTATTAGTTAGTCTCTATATAATACTATCTTTAGTACTAGTACTTATAACTACTTTTCTATTATAGCTTATATAACTATTAAAGCTTACTAGCTACTTACCTAGTACTCTTCTTACCTTAAGGCCTTCCTAATTTACTCTTATAGTACTATTAACCTTACTAGTTATACTAATAACTATACTGCAGCTGTCTAAGGTAAGAAGGTATTTATAGCTTTTCTTAGCTGTATATCTATTAGTAGATAGTAAGATAGAGCTTATTCTAACTATATATAAAGTAATAGTAGTACTTACTACTACTTTAACAACTCTTATATAGGAGCTTCTTATAAGTCTACTAATAGTCTCTTTAGCCTTAGTAGTGCTCTAGGTACTTTAAGTGCTTTAGGTAGGTTAGGTAGTTATACTATTAGCAACCTAGCTAAGAGAGAGGAGTATATTATTAATACTAAGTAGGTACTTAGTAAGTTATATAGTTCTTCTATATAGTTACTATTTATAGTATAGGTAAGGTTCTTCTTTTAGGTTCTAGCTAACTTTCTTATAAGTAGCTATATATCTCTTATATAAGCTACTTATCTTATATAGGCCTTAGTATTAATAATATTTACTTTTAGCTTCTAGGTTAAGGCTTTATAACTTGCCTACTTAACTTAATATTATATCTACTCTTTCTATATATACCTGTCTATAATATCCTCTACTATATACTTAAGATACTCTTTTCTACTCTCTTTTTATCTAATAACTACTCTAGGCTATAAATCTCTAGTTTACTGTAAGGGTAGTAAGTTATTTATAGTAGGTCTTAATAAATCTATATAGTAAGACTTAGTTTACTAGGGGATATTAAGTTTAACCTAATAGAGGTCCTGTATACGTAATACTTAGAACTTTATATTCTTCTAATCTAGCTTCTTACCAGTCCTACTTGTCTAAATATTTTTTAAGTTTAGCTAAACCTAGTCTTCTACTTTATATTTTAGTACAGGCTGCCTTATATAGTTTACTTATACTTCCTATTATTATTAAGTATATATTATTACTAAGACTACCTAGTTAGCAGCCTATTAGAGGGTTTATATAATTACTTCTGCTTATTTAGATATATTATTTATACAGTCTAATAGATTACTTTCTAAGACTTTTTCTAGTAGGTTTAGTAGGAAGAGTAAATTTTTAAACCTATACTATAGGAAGAAGAGTAAGACTCTAGTTATAGAGTTTATATAGGTATTTAGTATTAGTTCTAAGATTAGTATTAAAGTAGCCTATTTATCTTAAGTATAGTTAATATACATCTAGATTACTACTTTAATATTACTATTAGCTCTCTTAGTAAAGCTATTAGTTTAAGAATAAAAGGCTATTAAGAGGTTTTACTATATACTAAGGAGTTTATAGACTTTGCTCTAAAGTTTACTTATAAACTAGGTACCTCTATCTAAGGTAATTAACTAGAGAAGTCTATATAGTTAGTATACTTCTTATATAAATACCTAAGCTATATTATCTACTTTAATTTTCTTAAGAGGGATAAAGATAACTATCTTACTAAGTTAGTCTTTAACTACTATAAGGTATATATAGCTTAAGAAAAAGGAGAGTTCTATAATAAAATTAATAGTAAGGTATTACTATATATAGCTAGGTACTAGTAGTAGTCTTAGGTATCTATATTTTCTGTCCCTCTATAGTATACTCTATTAATAGACTTTATAGTTCTATATAAAGTAGTAGTTGTCTTTACTTATATCTAGCTAGTACTATATCCTTAAGATTATTTAGTAGGTTTCTTCTCTGCTAGGGTAGCCTGTTTAAACTACTAAGTAGGCCTGTTAGATAATACTTATATAAAGTAGTTTATTTTTAGGGACCTATGTCTAGTTTCTCTATTATAGTTTATTATTATCTATAACTATATAATTACTAAGAGATACTACTATCTTCTTAGTAACTAAGTTTATAGACCTAAGTCTATCCTTTATAGCTTACTATATAGCCTAATAAGTTTTATCTTTCTCTATAGCTTATTTCTAATATATAGTAATAAGGTCTTTTAGAGAGGGTAGTTAAGGTAGAGTACTTAGTAAGATTAACCCTTTAGGTATTAGGCTTAGTGCTTATATAGGTATAGTATATACTAGGTCTTATTATTAAGATAGGATAAGTATAATAAACTCTCTACTTATTATTCTCTTATTATATTCTTCTTAAGGTATATCTTAATCTCTTTAAGATAGGGTGTCTGCTTATATATTCTCTTTTCCTAGTCTGTAATAGATCTTTATATAGCTAAACTAGGATATAATCTAGGCCTATTATATATGTCTCTTAGTAAGCTTCTATTTCTTAGTAAAGTACTTAAGGTTCTTATAGTTAGTAATTACTTTAAATTCTTATATACTATAGAGCTTAGAGTCTTATTCCTATAGGTAGTATATAATAGTAAGAAGTTCCTTATTATATATTAGGTAGTTTCCTTTATATAAAGTAAACTTTTATAATAAGTATGCTACTATATAGAAGTTACTAGAGTTGTCTTCTTATAAGAGTATAGTACCTATAGTAAAGCTAGAAGAATTATATTTAATTACTACCTTCCTTTCTAGGTCTAAGGTAGTAAGTACCTTATCTAAAAAGAATAACTCCTTTAGGCACTAGAAAGTAGTTTCTTACTTCTCTTTCTATTAGAAGAGTATGTCTTTCTTTATTAACTATATAAGAGGTTCTAAGAGTATTATAAAGTCTTTAATAAACTTTCTATAGAAGTTTATCAAGCTAAGGAATTCTTATATACCTTTTACTATTATTAGTAGCTACTAGTTCTTAATTACTTATATCTTGTCTAGGTCTATTAATATACCTTTCTCTGCTTTAAAGATACAGCTAAGGTATTTTATATATTGTATATTAAACTTATATTTACTAAGTTTAAGGTATAGTCCTGCCTTTTCTAGGTGTTTAATTACTTATTATATATGCTTATAGTACTTATATAAAGAGCCCTTAGTAAAGATAAGTATATTATCTAAGTATACTAAGGTAAAGTTATCTAGAAAATTATATAGAGCCTAGTTAATATATCTTTAAAAGGTGCTTAGTATATTAGCTAGCCTAAAGGGTGTTACTAGCTATTTATACAATCTAAATCTTGTATAGAAGGTAGTTATCTATCTTTACTCTTTTATAATTCTTATCTTATAAAATATAGTAGTTATATCTAGTTTAGTATACTAGGTAGCTTGTCTAATTATACTTAAGGTCTCCTTAATAAGTAGTAAAGGGTATCTATCCTTCTTAGTAAAGGTATTTAACACTCTATAGTTTATATAGAAGTAGAGGCCTCCTTCTAGTTTCTATATAAAGAGTACTAGTAACACTGCTAGTAAGTTACTAGCTCTAATAAATCTCTTATCTAGGAAGTCTAGTAGCGTATAATATAGTACTAAGAGCTTATCTCTTAATATTATATAAAGAGGGCTGTATAGTACTTCTAGAGTCTTCCTGTCTACTTAGTTAAGTTTAATAGTATAGTCTACTTTAGGTTCCTAATAAGGTAGAAGTTTATTACCCTCTACTAGTATAAAGAGATCTATATATAGCTACAAGTAGGCTAGTAATACTACTTATACTTCTTCTCTTATTCTATTAGTCTTTAGTTAGAAAGCTTTTTATATATCTTATATACTAGTAGTAAAGATCTATAAGCCTAAATATTTCTTCTAACTTTCTTATATATAGTATTAGAAGGCTGTAGTAGATACTAGGTAATACTTAAGTAGTATATATACTTTAGAACTTTATATAGAGACTTAGTAGCGTCTTATCTATAGAGACTTATTTTTAGTATTAATTACTCCTCTAATATCTTCTAACTATATTTTTTCTAGGATTATATTATAGTTATACGTTAACTATATAATATATGCAGCTACCTTATACTATTATACACCTCTAATATTAAGTATAAACTTAGTTATCTTAGACACTATACTTATTTAGTTATTTATTTCTTTTACCTAGATTAGTAGAATAAGAATATATAGTAAGTTTGCCTTTTATATAAACTATTTATTTACTAGGTAATAGGTATAGTATTTATTATTAATTATAGCAGTAGCTTTTATAGTAGAATTTACAATTGCGTTTATTAATATAGGTTTTATTACAGCTAGTTAAGATAGTAACTTTTAGGTAGTCTATATAGGTTTAAGGACTTATTAAGAAGACTTTAGTATATAACTTTCTACTAGAGTTTAGCTTTTCTCTTCTCTTTAGAAGAAGAAGATAAAGAAGAAGAGTCCTTAGTAGGTTAAACAGCAGTTACCTTTAAAGGTCTTAGCTTGTTTATATAAGATAGTTAGGAAGCTAGAACTTTCTTCTTATAGTCTTTTACTATATAGCCTTAGAGACTATATCTTAGGTAAGCTTCTAAAGCTCTTCTTTAATAAACTTCTTTGTCTATTTCTTAGTATTCCTTCCTTTTTATACAGAGTTAGTAGGCGCCTATAGTAGGTTACTAATCTATCTTATTACTATTCCTGCGTTAGGGCTTCTAGAATAGAGTAGTATTATACACTATATTATAGTGTTTTCCTATAGTAATCCTTTTTACTACTTTTAAGTTTTTCTAGGTAACCCTTATATAGGTTATAAATTGCTTATATATTTCTTCTAAAGCAGGTTAGTATTCTACTTAGGTTCTTTATAACTTACTATTTAAGCTATTCTTTAGGTAATTAATCTTTTAAGCATAGCTTACACTATTTAGCTCTACTTCTTATAACTTAAGGTTAAATTCTTGCATATAAGTATTAAATTTATTCTTTTCTTATTTTATTATACAGAGGTATTTTAGTACTTTTTCCTAAGTAGTAGGGTCCTTAAAGAAGTTATTAAAGTAGGCCTATAAGGTATCTATTAAAGGAGTAGTCTATCTATTTATTAGGGTAGTTACTATTAGAGTTAAAGTGTTAAACACTTAACTAGTTATATAAGTAATAATATAGTTTACTTAGTCTTCTTTACTTAGGTAGGCTTTATAATTGCTATATAGCTTAGCCTAAGCTTTTATTTTCTATTAAAGATATTATTTATATAAGCCTTTATTAAAGACTTCTATATTAGAGAGCTTTAGCTTTTTAGTTCTTTAGATAGTTTTATTTTAGTAGTCTATAAGAGGTGTAGATATAGAAGTTAGAATTAGTCTAGATATTAGTTCTGTCTAGGTATTAAGTATCCTCTTAATCTTATTTATTTAGTTTTATAACTACTTATATAGTTAGTTCTTCTATTTCTTAGAGACTTTATATAAGCTAGACTATAATAACTATACTATTATAATTAGGTTGTCTACTAATATATTATATAGTATATCTACTTAGCTTTGTTATTTATATAGGTGCTATGCTTGCATCTATTTATTATATATAGGCTAGCTACCTGTTAGTAACTGCTAGTTGTTTCTATCTATAGTTATATATAGAGAAGAGTTATTATTTAATCTTTCTACTTATATTAAGAGTTAAAGTAGCCTGCTAATAAGTATATATTTATCCTAACTATAGAAGTAGAAAGATAGAGAAGAAAAGATTCTTTCTTTCTCTTATATAAGTATATAAGAGGAGTTACTAGTTCTTATTAAGTAGAGCTTATATATAGTCCTGTATATAGTCTTATATATAGTCTTATATATTAGGGCTTAGCCTATAATAGTATTATATTAATTTAGTATAGCTATTAATAATAGGTAGTAACCTTATAGGTAGGTACTATAATAGGACGTAGCTTAAAGAGCTATATAATATAGTAAAGTATAGTAGAGTAGAACTTTTATTAGTAATACTTTAGATACTTAGTAGTTTTGTCTAATTAGTAGTTACTAGGTTAACTTAGCAACTTCTAATTAGCTGTAGCTATAGATATACTATAATAGTACTCTCTTTCTTAGGTTAAAACTTTAGTAAGACTAAGTAGCTTAGAGGTAGGCTTATTAGGGTAATAGTAGTAAAAGTTCCTTATAAGTTTAGTGCAGTCTATCTCTATATTATTAGTAGGCTTAGTAGTAGGCTAGTTATATCTTTTCTATTTAATAAGATACTTTAACTATAGCCTTCTTTAGCTATAGTATTCCTAGAAGGAGTTAATAATCTCCTTAACTTCCTATTAGTTAATACTATCTACCTTAATAGGTAGTAGTAGTAGTTAGTACTATTTAGGCTAGAGATCTTTAGAAGTAGGGCGTAATAGGTTAATATTAAATACAGGGTATATCCTTATAGTAGCAGGCAGCTCTAATTTATAGGCGTAAGAGCTAATTATTTACTTAACTTTAAAGAGTCTAAGGTTCTTCTAGTCTAGTTTCTTCTATAGTTATAGAGTCTATATATTCTTTATATTTAGCTAGACAGTTTCTCTAGGCTTATAGTAGTAGGTAGGCTTTCTCTTCTCATTAGTATATTCTTTCTAGTAGGCTTAGGTAACTCTTATTTTAGCTTAGCAGAACTTATAGATTACTTCTATTTATTTTCTAAATAGAGTAGTGTTTCTAGTAGTAAGGTAGCTATTAAGTTTAATTAGTTTAAAACTTATCCTAGGTTTAAATCTATATAGAGTAAAGAAGGGTAATATCTTTATAAACTTAGAGGGTAGGCTGTTACTAGTAAATTTAGTAGAGGGTAACTATTCTAACTAGTTGTCTTATAAGTACGCTATATATATATAGAAGTACTATTCTAGAACTATATTTATCCTTTCTATTTATCTATTAGATTTAGAGTACTAGGTAGTTAATAGTTAGGCTTATATCTAGAGCAGCCTATATAGTATACTCTAAAATATAGAGATAAATAAAGAGCCTTTATTAGAGACTATTACTTTAAGTAGGCTATAATATTTCTAGATATATTTATAGAATAGGTAGGCTAAGTCTTTAGAATTATAGGTACCCTTATAGAGTATAAAGCAGTAGAACTTAGTAAGGTAGTAGACTACTACTAGAACTATGTTAAAGCTATTACTTTCTAGAAGGTAGGTAATAAAATCTATTAATAGGTACTTCTATACTTTTCTAGGTATAGGTAGTAGTTGTAGGACACCTTAATATTCTTCTCTAGATAGTATAACTCTTTAGTAGGTATAGCAGTTCTTAATCTATCTTTGTATATACTTTAGTATACTAGGCTAGTAGAAATACTTTCTTATTAGGTTATATATTTTAGTATATCTAGAGTAGCCTACTAATAGGCTTTTATAAGCTTCTTATAGTAGTTAGGCTTTTAGTTTATTATAGTCTAGTATAAATAGTTTATCTTAGTAGAATAGTAGCCTAGACTTCTAAGAATACTTAGCTAGTATAATCTAGAAATATTGCAGGAGGTTATTATCTAGTACTTTAAGTACTTTAGTAGAAAATAGGTCTAATTTATAGGCAGTTTCTAGAAAATCTTTTAGCTAGTTAGGTAGAAGTACTATAGGGGGGCTGCTTAAGGCTTTGTTTAAGGTAAGAGTATTTAGTTATAGTAGTATATCTATTACGTCTAGTTAATTACTAAATTCTATAGAGAACTTGTTTAGGTTTTCTTATTTTAGAATTGTTTAGCTTTAGTGCTAGAGGCGTTTATCCCCCTCCTCTAGTAGGTCTTCTAACCTCCTAGTTAGGCTATTAGGTTTAATTCCTTATTTCCCTAGTTAGTAGATAATTTTAAAATTAAATTAGGATAGAAATTTAGACTATCTTACTTATCTTTAGTTTAGTTTCTTAGTAGTTATAAAGTACTCTAGGTTTTAGTAATTAAATAGTATCTTAAGCTTATATTTACTTATTTCTAGCTTAGCTAACTACTTATTAAGGTAGTAAATAATTACTAGTAGTTCCTTATTATATATCTTATAGTTACACTCTAGTAGAGTTATCTTCTTTAAGTAGAATACTATAAGGTATAGTATGCTATTATTATTATACTATAATAGTACTCTAGTATATATATAGTTAGAGGCGTTAGTCTCTAGTATAGCTAGCTTATCCTAGTTAAAGTGTTTTAGTATAAGTTTAGTAGTAAAGGCCTTCTTTAGCCTCTTAAATACTTCCTAATATTCTAGTATCTATTTAAATATTATACTCTTTCTCTCTAGTAAGGTTATTAGGGCTAGTATATAGGAGAAATCCTTAATCTATTATTAATAAAAGCTAGTAAATCTAGTAAATAACTTTATATTAGTTACGTTCTTTAGCAGCTACTAGTTAATAATTATCTTAATTTTCTTAGAGTCTATCTTAATTCTATCTAAGCTAATAATAAATTCTAGGTACTTAACTTTAGGCTTAAAGAACTTATAATTCTTTAGGTTAGCGTATAGCTAGTTCTCTTACAGAATACCTAATACTAGTCTAAGGTATTCTTTATGTTCTAATCTTATCTTACTATATATTAGGATATTGTCTAGGTATACTTATATAAAGTTATTAATATACTATTAGAACAGGTTATTTATAAACCTTTACTAAAAGCTAGGTACTCTAGTTAGGCTAAAGAGTATTACTAGTAACTTATATAGTCCTAGTTTAGTTTAGAAGGCTATTAGATACTCTAGGCTCTTTTTAATTTAGAGTATATTAAATATAGAAATAAGGTTAATTCTACTAAAGTACTTTATCCCCTTTAGCTAGGTTATAGCTTCCTTAGTAAGTAGTAGTAGGTATTAGTCTTTTCTAGTAATCTTATTAAGGCTGTAGTAGTCTATATCTAGCTATAGGCCTCCTCTAGGTTTAGTTATAAATAGTATAGGTAATAAGGCTAGTAAGAAGCTTAGTTAGATAAACCCTTTCCTTAAGTTCTCCTCTAGCTATTTCTTTAGTACTACTAGTTATTCCTTAGATATAGAGTATAGTAGTCCCTATAGAGTTATTATATTAGGTTTTAGTTTAATATTATAGTTATATAAGTAGTATAGTAGCAGTTTCTTAGCCTTCTTTAGTTAGAATATATTCTTAAAGTCTTCTACTTTAATAGGCAGGTTAATTAGGTTGTCTATTAGATTCTTACGCTCTTTTATAGCGTTATTAACTAAGTCTAATATTACTTAATAAACCTTTAGATTATCTCTTTAGGTTATTATACTAAGGGCTTTTAGTAATATTATTATAATATTAGGTTTATTTAGGCTTATAGTTATTGTTTTTAGCTATTTCTTACTTACTATAGTAAGCTTTAGTTGTTCCTTATTAGTACTTATACTCTAGCACACTATATTCTTAAAACAGTCCTTTAGTAGTATATGAGATATAGTATATATATAGGCTAGTCTTAGAAGTATATTATAGTGCTTCTAGTAGTATTTACTATTAAATAGTATAGTTTCTTTTCTAAATTATAGCTATAGGTTATATAGCTTTAGCTAAGAGATTCTAAAGATAATTAGATAATAGAATAGAGTTATTATAAAAAAGAATTACCTCTTCTCTAGATAGTTGCCTATTCTTAGGCTAGCAACTATAAAGTAGTTAATAGTAGTAGTTATATCTTCTTTTCTATTAAAGTTAATTAGAGGTATTAGGTTTTTTATTAGCTCTAGTTAGAATCTTAAGAATATAACCTAGTCTCTATTAACAAAGGCTACTCTCTTAGTACTAAAGTTAGTTATAGTATAGGTAGTTATAGTATAGTCTTCTTACTCTAGAGAGGCTTTCTATACTATTAGTTAGGTATAGTTTCTCTTTTACTTTTTAGGGTTCTTATTTAGAAAAGACTAATATAATTTTATAGTAGTATTAGTATTAGTAGGGTACTTAATTAGCTCTTAGTTATAACTTAGATTAAGGCTACCCCTTTTACTAAGCTGTTTAATAAACTTAGAGATAGAGAGTAGTAGCCTCTTTAGAATTAAGAGCTATAGCTATAGGTAAAGCTATATAGGCAGCCTTCCTTTAGTTAGGCTAGTCTAGTTAGAGTAGGTAATAGGCAGGTAGTAATAAAGTATCCTTTCTCTCTATAGTAGAAGTACTCTCCTCTCTCTCTATATCTTTAAGAGTTAAATAAGGGGGGTAGCTTATATATAGAGCTAAGGTCTATAGGCTTACTATAAGTAGTAGAGTCTTAGGTAGTAGAAGTAGTAGTTATTAGTAATAGTATGCAGGTATTTCTACTATAGTTTTAAAATATCTATTATTAGTATTAGTAGTATCTATTATCTAAAGTCTATAGGTAAGTAATATAGGTAGTATACTTAGAAGATAGAGTAGGGTTATATAAGAGTATATCCTATAGCTTATAGGATATTTCTTAGAATAGTAATAGTACTAAGGCGCTCTCTAGTATCTTAGCTTCTAGAGCTAGATATTAGAATTTAGTATAGTAGGTACTAAAGTTAGAGTATTTCTAGCATAGCTAGAATAGTTTATTCTAGGTATTCTAGGTATAATTAAGGTCTCTAAAAGCTCTTTCTAGGTACTTAAGTATCTTAAGGTAGTTAATTAACTAGGGTATTCTATATTTAATCTTAGAGAGTATTAAAGTATAGGCTTTTTTAGTTAGTCTTCTAGCTATATAAGTTATATAGCTAGTAGCTAGTAGAAATTAGTTAGTATTAGTATTTATCTTACTATAAACTTATTAGATAAATTAGAGAAGGTCTTAGCAAGATCTATTAAATTCCTTTAGGTTAGGTATCTTTTTACTAAGGTGTTAAGAGTTGTACTTTAAGCAAGCTTGTAAGTACTTCTTTAATTAGTTCTTAGGGATAAATACAGTAATAGAAGTCTTAAGGGTAGTAGTTGTAATAAGGAGTATAGATATAATCTATCTGTCTTAAAAGCTTAGGGGTAATAATAAGTAGTATAGAGTAGACTATCTAGCTTAAAAGTTAAGTAAGATCTAATAACTTAAATTGTTACTTAGGTTAAATATAAACTGTAAGAGTTATATTCCTACTAAGATATATACTAAGGAAATATATAATGCTTAATGTGCTTAATGTAAGCATTATAAGCGTTGCTTACTTGCCTACTGTAAGCTAGGTAAGCAGCATGTAGTTAGACCTATAGTGCTTAACTGCTAAGTTGTAAGTGCTTATTATATAACTTATAATTATTTAGTTGCTAACTATACTGCATAGTAGATCCTTATAATTCTATTAGCTAGGGGTTTCTAATTTACTAACAGCTAGAAGAGCAAGTATTAGCAATTAGCTAGTTATAAGAGTTTGTAATACTATCCCCCTCTTTACTAAGATACGTCCTTAGATCTTGTTAGCTGTTCTTTATAAGCTTAGCCCTGCTCTTATTTAGCGTCTCTATAGTATTATTATGTCTTTCTCTTCTTAATAACGTCTCTGTCTTAGTATTAAAATCTGTTAATATAACACTGTTGCTCCTATCTCTTGTAATTATTGTTTTCTTACAGGCTACAACTGCTTTATTATGCCTTCTGCAGGTTCTTGTTTAAAGTATTCTAAGTGTGTGCGTGTTAGGCATCTATGCGTTAACTTATCTTAGGAGTTGTTAGACAAGACTTAAACTAAATATAAAAAGAAGGTTAAGGAAGATAAAAAATTATTAGTAGAGGTAATTGCGCGTCTGCTATAAAATAAGAAGATCCTTGCGCAGGCAAAATAAAGAGCTGCAAAGAAGGCTAAGTGCCTTGCTAACAAACTAGAGGGCGAAGGCAAGGATGTTTAGGCTAAGGAGATTAGCTATCCTGCTGTAGATGTATAAGTAGCATTTTCTCCTATAATATAGTTAACTCTAGGCTATTTAGATAAGGCTACTTCTTTTAGAATTAAGCTAGCAGTTTTTAGCAATTTATAAGGTGTGTAATTAGTTCCTATATGTTTTCTAAATTAGGATATCCTAACTACTTTACTAGGTACTTGTTGCGTTTGCTATTGCTTTGTTATTACAGTATTTTTTTAACTTCCTATTTGTTATTACTATTATCTTAGTAATAGAAGTCTTTCTAGATTAGTGTTTCTAGGTTAGCTAGTTCTAATAAGGAGATGTAGAACGTGTTGTAAATCTTTATATCCTTTAGCAGCGCAAGTCTAAAGTTAACTAGGCTGATTTGTTTAGAAATAAAAAATAGTCTAACCTTAACTTTATCTAGTTTTTTTGTTAGTCTTCTTGTGCGTAAGTTTTTTATAAGGAGATACACTTTATCCCCCTCCTTTAGCAGAGGTACTGTTTTTCTTTTCTAATTAGTGTAAGAAATTGCTTATAACTAAGCTTTAGCAATGTTTTTAAGTAATTTCTAGTATACCTTCTTTAGTAATTTAACTAAGAATATTGCTAAATCTGTTTAGATGTTACTTTTAAGACTTTGTGTAAAAAGATTTAGATGTCTTCTATAGTTTGCGAAGAATAGTGTTATACCTGTTACTTCTAAAAGTTTATTATTATAGGCAATCTATACTATAGGTAAGAGTAAAACCTAGTTATCTTGCTATTTGCTGCAGTATATGCGAAGGTAAGCTTCTATTGTTTAATTTGCTTGCTCTGTTTGTCTATCTGTCTATAGGTAATAGGCTGTAGATAGCTTTTTCTTAGTACTAATAGCTGCTAATAGCGTAGTCTAATAGTTTAACATAAAGAGCTTATCTCTATTGCTAATAATAGATTTAGGAATGCTATAGTGTTAAATAATTCTGTCTAAGAATACTTATGCGAGCTGCTCTGCAGTATAACTATATTAAAAAGGCACAAACTTAGCAGCTTTTATAAATTAATTAACTATAATAAATATTAAGTTATAGGCGTATCCTGTAACAAGGTCTTTAGAGACTAGTAATTATATAATAAAATCTATTATAATATTTGTCTATAGCGCTGTAAGTAGCTTTATTACTTATGCTTCTTTATACTTAGCATGCGTACTATATTTATTCTGCTAACAGCTTATGCATTTCTTAATATACTTGCTAACCTTGCTTTTTATATTAGGGAACTTGTAATGTTGCTTAATAAGTTCTATAGTCTATGTAATCCCTAGGTGTCTGTGCAGTAGATTATTGTAATATTAACTAATTACCTCTGTAACTAGTTCTTTAGGAACGTTAGCAGGTAAGTATTCTATTATCTTAGCAGTTATTACGTTGTTAAGCTGCTGTAATAGTCTAAGTAATCTATTAGCGTTAAGCCTAAGGATAGCTAACTTGTTAATTGTCTTTAATCTAGTAAGGTTGTGTTGTTAGCTAAGTGTGTTAGCTCTTCTATTGTCTTTTCCTAGCGTATACATAATCTTAAATTTGTACTAGCTAAGTATCTTAGCCTATTATACTTATTAATAGTTTAAGACCTTAGTTATTATAAAGTATACTAGGTTCTTGTAATCTGTGTAGATTATAAGCTCTAAGTAACTCTTAGCGTATACTCTCTAATGTTCTAAGGCAGATATAATAGTAAGCAGTTTCTTGTTATATATATTGTATTATTCCTCTAGTCCTAAGAACTTGCGTAAGTAATAGGCAATTAGGTGCTATTAACTATCTTTTTCTTACGTAATGCATGCTCCTAATACTAAATCTAAGGCATCTATTTCTATTTATAGTAGCTTTCTGCTTGTAAATGTAACTAAAGTTAGTAGGTTAATACAGGCTTACTTTAATTCTTTAAAAGCTTTATCTTGTTCTGCATCCTACTTAAAGGGTATGTCTTTCTGCATTAGTTTTATAAGCAGTAAGGCCTTTATAAAGTAGTCCTTAATAAAGTGTTAGTTAAAGTTAATAAACCCTAAGAACTCCTAAATATTCTTAACTATTTTAGGTGTTAGCTAGTTCTTTACAACCTAAATTTTAGTCTTGCTTATCTTAACTCTATATTGTCCTACTGTAAACCCTAGAAATTTAACTTCTTCCTTATGCTATTTACACTTCTTAGGTTTTAAGTATAGGTGTATTGCTTCTAAGCAGACTAATACTTCTTGTATATAAGTAATGTATTCCTCTAGTGTCTTACTATATACTAGTATATTATTAAGATATGCTACTACTATAATATCTAGGTGTGCCCTTAGCATGTTGTTAATAAGTGCCTAATATGTAGCTAGTGCGTTAGTAAGCCTAAATAGTATAACTAAATACTTATAATAACTATAATAGGTTCTAAACACTATCTTTTATTCTTTGCCTTTCTTTATGTAGATAAGGTTATACGCTCTTCTTAAATCTAACGCAGTAAAGTATATTACTCTAGCTAACTAATTCTAAAGTTTGCTAATGTTTAGTAGCAGGTACTAGTTCTTAATTATAATGTTGTTAAGTTTCTAGTAATTAATGCAAGGTTGTAGCTTGCTATTTTTCTTTAGTATAAATAGAATAGGAAATCTAGCTAAGGATTCTAATTCTCTAATAAATCCTTTGTTAAGGTTCTCTTTAAGGTATTTGCGCAGTTTCTTAAGTTCCTTTTCTAATATCTAGTATATAGGCCTAAATAGTAGTGTCTTACCTAGTATAAGCTTAATCTTATAATCCTATTTCTAGTGCTGCAGTAATGCTTTTGCAGTCTTCTTATTATAGAAAAGTTCTTTAAACTCCTTGTATTTATCTAGAATATTGGAGGTTGCACTATCCTCCTTAACTATTACTTTGTAACCCTAGGGCAAGTTAGTATCTATATAGTTAACTGCTCTTATTTAGCGCGTCTTATTTAAGTTAATATTTGCTATTATTCTACTCTTATTTACTAGTTGCGTTGTAGACTGCGTAGGTTGCTGTTATAGTATGCCTATTTTACAACACTTTAAGGCAATCCTCTAGTTCTTCTAGTTAATTATAGGATTATGCTTTTGTAGCTAAGGAAGTCCTAATATAATATTATAGGTAGCTGTTCTTAGAATATCTAGGATAATCTATTCCTTATAGCTAAACACTTTTAGAGATTATAGTACTACTTTATAGGTAACTATTAACTTTTCTAGTATTAGTTCTCTATTAGCTACTTATATAGAATAGGGTTTATTCTTTTATTACAGTTGTAAGCTAGCTTACTCTATTGCAGATTAAGACATATAGTTGCTTTGTACTCCTAAGTTTAATAATGCTGTTATCTATCTACTATTTAGTATAATAGAAAATTTAATAAGCAAATTAGTTATATTAGAATTCTAACGTCGATTCTAGGTGCTCTATATATTATTAAGGTATCTTCCTCTATTAATTTCTCTTCTGCACCTTTGCAGTGCTGGCCTAAAAAAGCCTATTTATTAGTAAATCCTAATAATTCCTTTGTTATATAGTGCTGTATATACTTAGAATTTAAATATATTACCTATATAAGGTTGTTATAGACATTATTCTAGACTAAATATATTTCTAAGATGTCCTTAACATAAGTAAGTCTAGGGAAATAGAGTTTTGTACGCTTATCCTATACATATCTAGCGCAGCCTAGGTTATTACAAACGTACTATTCCCTTAAGCATCCTTATAGCTTAGTAGGAAACTATTTATTATTAACTTTCTAAGGTTTGTAGAAAGTATACGTGTTATAGTAGTAATAGCTTACGTGCAATATATAGTGTAGCAGGTTATGTTTATCTTATTATACACTAATAGTTTTATTAGTAGAGGTTTTTACTAGTGCATAAGAGTAATTCTGCTTATAGCGTCTTTATATAATAGTAAGAGCGTAGTTAAGCTATTTTTATATTGCAGTGTTATTTCTTACCTATTTATAGAATGCTTCTTGTCTCTATTCTCCCTCTATAAGCTTAGTATTCTTTATTTACTAATTAAACTTTTACTATACTATAAGATTATAGTTTAAGTATATTTATAATCTTATAATTAACAAGTAGTCTAGATACTACTATTGCTTATAGGTTTAGATCTATTTGTTAAATATAGCAGTTTATTCTTTGCGTCTTTGCGTAGTATTACCTTTCTTAGGTTATAGAAGGTTATTAATTATAAGATTAATAACTATTTCTTTTAGTAGTGTAGGTTTACGTAAGGTCTAGGTACCTTATTTATATATAGTTAGGCGCATAGCGTAGTATGCTAAGTTTCTCTAATATTTATTATATACTAGAAAGTGTTTTCTATCTATAGTATAGTACTTGTTACTAACTTAATAGAAGTTGTTGTAGTGTTTTTTCCCTATTATAATTATTATTTCGCAAGTGTTACACTTAATAACTCTATACTATTATAGGTTATTCTTAATTAATATATGTTCTTCCTTAAAATAGAGTGTAGGGGCTCTTTCCCTTATATCTCTTCTATCCTTGTTAGCTTTAATACAGTCTTTATATTCTAAGCTAGAACTAGAGTCTTCTATAAGGCGTCCTACCTTGTTAGTAATAACTTTCTAGTCTAAGCCTTTGTCTTTGCCGTGCGTAAGAACGTTAAGTTATCTTACAACCTTGTTCTTTATACAGCAGTTACGGGCGTAGTGCTCTGTTTTGTTATAGCTGTAACAGGTAACTAAAGACTTATCTTTGCCCTTATTATTACTACCCTTGTTTTTCTTATTCTACTAGGGCTGTTCTTTATTAATATTAGACAGGTCTATAGCTTCTAGTCTATAGTAACTACTTAATATATTATTGTAGATTTAGCAGCCTATATTAAATTTATAGTTATTGCTGTATTAGCTATATTATAGATTATTATTTTACTATTAGTTATTCTTAGGTCTAGTAGGGACATTAATTGTCTTAACTTAAGTGTTATTGCAAAGTTCTATCTAAAGCTTATATAGCTTAATGTTAATATTAATAGCTTTCTTAACTAAAGTCTAGTAAGTGTCTATTACAGCAGCAGTGCGCATAAGTTCTTCCTTAACCTTAGGCTTTAAGCCTTGCTTAAATATAGTTGCAAGTATAGTATTGTTAAATCCTATAAATATAGCAATCTCTTAAAACTTAGTAGCATAGTTAGCAGCTAATAAAGTTTACTTAAGACATTAGATATTGTAATGTGCAATAACAAGTTTATTATATACTCTAAACACTTAGCAAATCTATTTCTTAAACAGATTAAAATCCTTAATCTAGGAGTTAATATTAGTAGAGATTCTCTTACTATAGTAGCAGCAGAGAAATAGTTTAATCTATGTAAATACTTAGTCCTTTATAAATATAGAGACAAAGGTTATATGTTTTTCTTTAAGGATATATTCTCTCTAGAATATAAAGAATAGATTAAATTTTATAAGCTAGTCTTCTAGCTTCTTATAAGTTCTATTAAAGGGCTTAGGTTTAGCTATAGGATAGATGCTAGTGTAAACAGGGGCCTATGCCTTCTTATCTATATTAGTATTATTATTGCTATTACAGTGTAACGCGTTAGAGTTGCTAGAGGTAGCACAGGATCTTAAGGTAGTACTTATCTTAGAGGTATTTAAAATGTTAAGAGTTGTACTTTAAGCAAGCTTATAAGTACTTCTTTAATTAGTTCTTAGAGATAAATACAGTAATAGGAGTCTTAAGGGCAGTAGTTGCAATAAGGAGTATAGATACAATCTGTCTATCTTAAAAGCTAAGGTAATAATAAGTAGTATAGAGTAGACTATCTAGCTTAAAAGTTAAGTAAGATCTAATAACTTAAATTGTTACTTAGGTTAAATATAAACTGTAAGAGTTATATTCCTACTAAGATATATACTAAGAAAATATATAATACTTAATATACTTAATATAAGTATTATAAGCGTTACTTACTTACCTACTATAAGCTAGGTAAGCAGCACGTAGTTAGACCTACAGTGCTTAACTACTAAGTTATAAGCGCTTATTACGTAACTTATAATTATCTAGTTACTAACTATACTACACAGTAGATCTTTATAATTCTATTAGCTAGGGGTTTCTAATTTGCTAACAGCTAAGAGAGCAAGTGTTAGCAATCAGCTAGTTATAAGAGTTTATAATATAAGGCTAGTAGTTTAGAAAAGTAAGGTAGTAATAGGTGTAGTTAGTCTAGTTAGGCTATTTATATACGCTTTAGCAGTAGTAATAGGAGTAGAAATAGTAATAGGTTAAGGGGTCTGTATAGTAGGTAAGGTAGTGTTATAAACTCTTATAACTAGCTAATTGCTAATACTTGCTCTCCTAGCTATTAGTAAATTAGAAACCCCTAGCTAATAGAATTATAAGAATCTACTATGCAGCATAGTTAGTAACTAGATAATTATAAGTTACGTAACAAGCGCTTATAACTTAGCAGTTAAGCACTATAGGTCTAACTATATACTACTTACCTAGCTTATAGTAAGTAAGTAAGTAATGCTTATAATGCTTATATTAAGCATATTAAGTAATATATATTTCCTTAGTATATATCTTAGTAGGAACACAACTCTTACAGTTTATATTTAACCTAAGTAACAATTTAAGTTATTAGATCTTACTTAACTTTTAAGCTAGATAGTCTACTCTGTACTACTTATTATTACCTTAGCTTTTAAGATAGATAGATTATATCTATACTCCTTATTGCAACTACTGCCTATAAGACTCCTATTACTATATTTATCTCTAAGAACTAATTAAAGAAGTACTTATAAGCTTGCTTAAAGTACAACTCTTAATATTTTAAACACCTCTAAGATAAGTACTACTTTAGGATCTTATGCTACCCCTAGCAACTCTAACGCGTTATACTATAACAGTAATAATAATACTAATATAGACAAGGAGGCACAGGCCCCTATCTACACTAGCGTCTATCCTATAGCTAAACCTAAGCTCTTTAATAGAACTTATAAGAAGCTAGAAGACTAGCTTATAAAATTTAATCTATTCTTTATATTCTAGAGAGAACGTATCCCTAAGGAAAAACGTGTAACCTTTGTCTCTACGTTTATAAAGGACTGAGCATTCACGTAGATTAAACTATTTCTCTACTACTACTATAGCAAAGGAACCTCTACTAATATTAACTCCTAGATTAAGAATTTTAATCTATTTAAGGAACAGATTTGCTAAGTGTTTAGAGTACATAACAAACCTATTATCGCACGTTACAATATCTAATATCTTAAGTAAACTTTATTAGCTGCTAACTATGCTGCTAAGTTTTAAAAGATTGCTATATTTATAGGATTTAACAACACTATACTTGCAACTATGTTTAAGCAAGGCTTAAAGCCTAAGGTTAAGGAAGAACTTATGTGTACTGCTGCAGTAACAGACACCTACTAGACCTTAGTTAAGAAAGCTATTAACATTAATATTAAGCTGTACAAGCTTTAGATAGAACTTTGCAATTATACTTAGGTTAAGATAATTAATGTCCTTACTAGACTTAAGAACAACTAATAGCAAAATAATAATCTATAATATAGCTAACATAGCAATAACTACAGATCTAACACAGGCTGCTAAATCTATAATAATATATTAAGTAGTTACTATAGACTAGAAGCTATAGACCTGTCTAATATTAACAAAGGACAGCTCTAGTAGAATAAGAAAAACAAGAGTAGTAACAAGGGCAAAGACAAGTCTTTAGTTACCTGTTATAACTGTAATAAGATAGGGTACTATACTTATAACTGCTGTATAAAAAACAAAGTAGTAAGGTAACTTAATATACTTATGTACAGTAGAAATAAAGGCTTAGACTAGGAGGTTATTACTAATAAGGTAGGACGCCTTATAGAAGACCTTAGTTCTAGCTTAGAATATAAAGACTATATTAAAGCTAACAAGAATAGAAGAAATGTAAGGGAAAGAGCCTCTATACCCTATCCTAAGGAAGAATATATGTTAATTAAGAATAACCTATAATAGTATAGAGTTATTAAGTGTAACACTTATAGAACAATAATTATAATAGGGAAAAAGCACTATAATAACTTCTATTAAGTTAGTAATAAGTACTATACTATAGACAGAAAACGCCTCCTAGTATATAATAAATATTAGGGAAACTTAGCACGCTATGCTATGCGCCTAACTATGCATAAATAAGGTACCTAGACCTAACACAAACCTACACTACTAAAGGAAACAGTTATTAATCTTATAATTAATAACCTTCTATAACCTAAGAAGGGTAATACTACGCAAAGACGCAAAGAATAAACTGCTATATTTAACAAACAAATTTAGACCTATAAGTAATAGCAGCATCTAGACTACTTGTTAATTGTAAGATTATAAATATACTTAAACTATAATCTTATAGTGTAGTAAAAGTTTAATTAGCAAATAAAGAATACTAAGCTTACAGAGGGAGAATAGAGACAAGAAGCATTCTATAAATAGGCAAGAAATAATACTATAATATAAGAACAGCTTAACTACGCCCTTACTATTATATAAGGACGCTATAAGCAGGATTACTCTTATATACTAGCAAAAACCTCTACTAATAAAACTATTAGTGTATAATAGGATAAACGTAACCTGCTATACTATATATTGTATGTAAGCTATTACTACTATAACACGTGTACTTTCTATAAACCCTAGAAAGTTAACAATAAATAGTTTTCTACTAAGCTATAAGGATGCTTAAGGGAATAGTATATTTATAATAACCTAGGCTATACTAGGCACGTATAGGATAAGTGTACAAAACTCTATTTCCCTAAACTTACCTACGTTAAGGACATCCTAGAAATGTATTTAGTCTAGAATAATATCTGTAACAACCTTATATAGGCAATATGTTTAAATTCTAAGTGTATATAGCACTATATAATAAAGGAATTATTAGGATTTACTACTAAATAGGCTTTTTTAGGCTAGCACTACGAAGGTATAGAAGAGGAATTAATAGAGGAAGATACCTTAATAACATATAGAGCGCCTAGAATTAATATTAGGATTTTAATACAACTAATTTGCTTATTAAATTCCCTATTGTACTAAATAGTAGATAAATAACAGTATTATTAGACTTAGGAGCACAAAGCAACTATATATCTTAATCTGTAATAGAGCAAGCTAGCTTACAACTGTAATAAAAGGATAAACTCTACCTTATATAAGTAGCTAACAAAGAACTAATACTAGGAGAGTTAATAGTTACCTATAAAGTAGTACTATAATCTCTAAAAGTATTTAGCTATAAGGAACAGATTATTCTAGATGTCCTAGGAACGGCTACCTATAATATTATATTAGGACTTCCCTAGCTATAAAAGTATAATTTTATAATTAACTAGAAGAACTAGAGGATTGCCTTAAAGTATTGTAAGACAGGCACACTATAACAGCAACCTACGCAGTCTATAACGCGACTAGTAGATAAGAGTAGAATAATAGCAAATATTAGCTTAAATAAGACGCGCTAAGTAAGAGCAGTTAACTGCGCAGACACTAACTCGCCTTAGGGTTATAAAGCAATAGTTAAGGAGGATAGTACAACCCCTAATATTCTAGACGAATATAAGAAGTTTAAAGAACTCTTCTATAATAAAAAGACTGTAAAAGCGTTACTGTAGTACTAGGAATAGGATTATAAGATTAAGCTTATACTAAGTAAGATACTACTATTTAGGCCTATATACTAGATATTAGAAAAGAAACTTAAGGAACTATGTAAATACCTTAAGGAGAACCTTAATAGAGGATTTATTAGAGAATTAGAATCTCTAGTAGAATTTCCTATTCTATTTGTACTAAAGAAAGATAGTAAGCTATAACCTTATATTAATTACTAGAAACTTAATAATATTATAATTAAAAACTAGTACCTACTACCTAACATCTATAAACTATAGAATTAGTTAGCTAGAGTAATATACTTTACTATATTAGACTTAAGAAGAGTGTATAACCTTATCTGCATAAAGAAAGGCAAAAAATAAAAGATAGTGTTTAGAACCTGTTATAGTTATTATAAGTATTTAGTTATACTATTTAGGCTTACTAATACACTAGCTATATATTAGGCACTTATTAATAATATGCTTAGAGCACACCTAGATATTATAGTAGTAGCATACCTTAATAATATCCTAGTGTACAGCAAGATACTAGAAGAATATATTACTTACGTATAAGAAGTGTTAGTCTGCTTAGGAGCAGTATATCTATACCTAAAACCTAAGAAGTATAAGTAGCATAAGGAGGAAGTTAAATTCCTAGGGTTTATAGTAAGACGATATAAAGTTAAGATAAGTAAAAGCAAGATTTAGGTTGTAAAGGACTAGCTAACACCTAAAACTGTTAAGAATATCTAAGAGTTCTTAGGGTTTATTAACTTTAACTAACGCTTTATTAAGGACTACTCTATAAAGGCCTTACTGCTTATAAAACTAATATAGAAGGACACGCCCTTTAAGTAAGATGCAGAACAAGACAAAGCTTTTAAAGAGTTAAAGCAAGCCTATATTAACCTACTAACTTTAGTTATATTTATAAGTAGAAAGCTGCTATAAATAGAAACAGATGCCTTAGATTTAGCATTAGGAGCATGTATTATGCAAGAAAAAGATAGTTAATAGCACCTAATTGCCTATTACTTACGTAAGTTCTTAGGACTAGAGGAACAATATAATATATATAATAAGGAACTACTTGCTATTATATCTGCCTTAGAATATTAGAGAGTATATACTAAGAGTTGCTTAGAGCTTATAATCTATACAGATTATAAGAACCTAGTATACTTTATAATAACTAAGGTCTTAAACTATTAATAAGTATAATAGGCTAAGATGCTTAGCTAGTACAAATTTAAGATTGTGTATACGCTAGGAAAAGACAACAGAAGAGCTAATATACTTAGCTAACAACACAACCTTGCTAGATTAAAGATAATTAATAAGTTAGCTATCCTTAGGCTTAACGCTAATAGATTGCTTAGACTATTACAGCAGCTTAATAACGTAATAACTGCTAAGATAATAGAATGCTTACCTGCTAACGTTCCTAAGAAACTAGTTACAGAGGTAATTAGTTAATATTATAATAATCTACTATACAGACACCTAGGGATTATATAGACTATAGAACTTATTAAGTAATATTATAAGTTCCCTAATATAAAAGACAAGGTTAGCAAGTATATTAAGAAATGCGTAAGCTGTTAGCAAAATAAACATAGTATATATGCTAAGTATAGAGAAGTATAAGCAATAGAGCTACCTACAGCGCTATAGACAAATATTATAATAGATTTTATTACGTAATTACTAATCTCTAAGGACCCTGTTATAGAATATGCCTATAACTTAATATTTATTGTAGTTAATTAATTTACAAAAGCTGCTAAGTTTATGCCTTTTTAATATAGTTATACTGCAGAGCAGCTTGCACAAGTGTTTCTAGACAGAATTGTTTAACACTACAGTATCCCTAAATCTATTATTAGTAATAGAGATAAACTCTTTATATTAAATTTCTAGACAACGTTCCTTGCAGTAATTAGAACTAAGAAGAAATTGTCTATAGTATACTATCTACAGACAGACAGACAGATAGAATAAGTAAACTAGATAATAGAGACATTTCTCTGTATCTATTACAATTAGTAATAGGATAATTAGGTTTTACTCTTACCTATAGCACAGATTGCTAATAATAACAAACTTTTAGAAGCAACAGGTATAATACTGTTCTTTATAAACTATAGAAGATATCTAAATCTCTTTACACAAAGTCTTAAAAGTAATATCTAAATAGAATTAGCAATATCCTTAGTTAAACTACTAAAAGAAGTACACTAGAAATTACTTAAAAATATTACTAAAGCTTAGTTATAAGTAATTTCTTACACTAATTAGAAAAGAAAAATAGCACTTCTACTAAAGGAGAGGGATAAAGTATATCTCTTTACTAAAAACCTACGCACAAGAAGACTAATAAAAAAACTAGATAAAGTTAAGGTTGGACTATTTTTTATTTCTAAACAAATCAGCCTAGTTAACTTTAGACTTGCGCTGCTAAAGGATATAAAGATCTATAACACGTTCTACATCTCCTTGTTAGAACTAGCTAACCTAGAAACACTAATCTAGAAAGACTTCTATTACTAAGATAATAGTAATAACAAATAGGAAGTTAAAAAAATACTGTAATAACAAAGCAATAGTAAACGCGACAAGTACCTAGTATAGTAGTTAGGATATCCCGATTTAGAAAACATATAGGAACTAATTACACACCTTATAAATTGCTAAGAACTGCTAGCTTAATTCTAAAAGAAGTAGCCTTGTTTAAATAACCTAGGGTTAACTATATTATAGGAGAAAATGCTACTTATATATCTATAGCAGGGCAGCTAATCTCCTCAGCCTAAACATCCTTGCCTTTGCCCTCTAGCTTGTTAGCAAGGCACTTAGCCTTCTTTACAGCTCTTTGTTTTACCTACATAAGGATCTTCTTATTTTGCAGTAGACGCGTAATTACCTCTGCTAATAATTTTTTATCTTCTTTAACCTTTTTTTTATATTTAGTTTAAGTCTTGTCTAACAACTCTTAAGATAAGTTAATATATAGACGCCTAACATGCATATACTTAGAACACTTTAAACAAGAACCTATAGAAGGCATAATAAAGCAGTTATAGCCTACAAGAAAATAATAATTACAGGAGATAGAAGTAATAGTGTTATGTTAATAGATTTTAATACTAAGACAGAGACATTATTAAGAAGAGGAGGACATAATAATGCTACAGGAACGCTAAATAAGAGCAGGGCTAAGCTTATAAAGAACAGCTAATAAGATCTAAGGACGTATTTTAGTAAGAAGGGGGATAGTGTTATAAACTCTTATAACTAGCTAATTACTAACACTTGCTCTCCTAGCTGTTAGTAAATTAAAAACCTCTAGCTAATAGAATTATAAGGATCTACTGTATAGTACAGTTAGCAACTAGATAATTATAAGTTACGTAATAAGCGCTTATAACTTAGCAGTTAAGCACTATAGGTCTAACTATATACTGCTTACCTAGCTTACAGTAAGCAAGTAAGCAACGCTTATAATACTTACGTTAAGCATATTAAGTAATATGTATTTCCTTAGTATATATCTTAGTAGGAACACAACTCTTACAGTTTATGTTTAACCTAAGTAACAATTTAAGTTATTAGATCTTACTTAACTTTTAAGCTAGACAGTCTACTCTATACTACTTATTATTACCTTAGCTTTTAAGACAGACAGATTATATCTGTACTCCTTATTGCAACTACTGCCTATAAGACTCCTATTACTATATTTATCCCTAAGACCTAATTAAAGAAGTACTTACAAGCTTGCTTAAAGTACAACTCTTAACAGGTAGTAGCAGGTAAGTAGCTCTTCTCTACCTTTAGCTAAGTAATCTTCTATTAGTTCTTTAATAGTTAATCCTCTTAATAATAGATAACTCTATCTCTTTTAGATATAGCTATCTAGCTTACTTATTCTTAGGTAAGCTTCTCTTAGTATTCTAATTCTAGGTATTATATATACTAATTACTATTATATAGATATATAAGCTATTTACTAGGGTCTTTATTAACGCTAGCGTAGAGGTCTTTAATTATCTTAGAGGTTAAAAGTAGAATAGAGTATTTTATATTAGGTAGAAGCAGGTAGCTAGTTCTTAAGTAGAAGCTACGTAGTGTTATAGGGTAAGGTTAGTTCATACTATAGACTATAGTATAGTAGGTAGTTAGAGAAAGAAGCAGCTATTTAGAGTATTATATTAATTTAGTATAGCTATTAATAATAGGCAGTAACCTTATAAGTAGGTACTATAATAAGACATAGCTTAAAAAGCTATATAATATAGTAGAGTATAGTAGAGTAGAGCTTTTATTAGTAATACTTTAGATACTTAGTAGTCTTGTCTAATTAGTAGTTACTAAGTTAACCTAGCAACTTCTAATTAGCTACAGCTATAGATATGCTATAACAAGCAGCTGCTTATATAGAACCTAGCTTAGTAAAGGTAAAAGATAGTCTTTACTATCCTAAGCTATACTAGACTTCCTAAATAGGTAATCTATTAAACTTTTTATTAGTATTAATATAATAAGCAAGAGCTTAGCAGCCTACTATTAGCTACCTAGCTAGGCTAAAGTATAGTTATAAAATAATATAATATATTAAATAAATTAAGAGACTAAGTAAGGTAATAGCTACTAAATTACTTATTTAGTTAACAATAAACATCTATAAAATTAAGCTATAGGATTAAAGCTTTAAGGCTTAAAAAATATAGCTAATTAGAGAAGCTAATTAGTAATATTAGAGGTTAGGAGCTAAGGCCCTAGCTAATTAGTATTAATAGAAAATCTAAGCTACTATAGGCTACTAGCTACTAGATTAGCTAAGCTTAACAATTACCTAGGCTATCTATTAGATACTCTTATTACTAGAATAGAGTATTTAGAGGGTGTGTTACGCAGTATTAAGTAGTTTATAGATAGCTAGAATGCTTAGCTTAGCAATATTAAGGTACTAAGCAACCTACTTATAGCTTAGATGCTTGCTTAGCTAAATTATATAATCTATATATATTTTCTTTATATATAAACTACTTTATAGTATTACTTAGTAAAACACTAATTAAGTTTACTTATTAATTACCTAAGTATTGTCCTATAAGCTCTATAATAATATCTAGTGCTTAATAAGTAATATAATAGTAAAGATTAGGCTAAATATCTTAATAATTAATATATAACGTATTATACTAGTAAGCTAGCTAAACTAGTAAGCTAGCTACTTTTTCTTAGTACTGTAAACACTATAAAGAATATATTATATCTTAATAATATAACTCTATCTATTACGCGGTATTAAGCAGCTTATAGATAGCTAGGAAGCTTAGCTTAGCAATATTAAGGTACTAAGCAACCTACTTATAGCTTAGACGCTTGCTTAACTAAGTTATGTAATCTATATACATTTCCTTTGTATATAAACTACTTTGTAGTATTACTTAGCAAAATACTAATTAAGTTTACTTATTAATTACCTAAGTATTGTCTTATAAGCTCTGTAACAGTTATAAGCCTAGCTTCCTAAGCTAGTAAATCTCTTTGCGCACTTAGCTATAAATAAGCTTATTAAACGCAGCTTAACTGCTCTAATTATATCCTAAATCCTTAGCCTTAAGTAGTAATTATAGGCGAGCTAGTTAACTATAGCTTACAAGCTTTAACAGTAATTCTAATAGGCACCTATTAGCTGCGATTACGCTCTAATTAGCCTAATTAGTATATTTAACTTACGTAGCACGCTAAGCTCTAAGATATATAGAATTATGTTAATCTAGACAGGCCTATAGTTGCTAGTATACATAATAGAGCTCCTTAGCTACTAATAATAAGCTTAATTACTAATAACAGAGCACCTAAACAATTGCTAAGTAGCTTAATAGCTAACGATTAGATCCCTGCCTAATCTACCTGCAGCTAATTAGCTCTTAGAAACAATACTAAGAACCTAGCAACGCTAATAAGTACTAAGTTGTACAACTACGAGCTTGCTAAATACAAAATATAAGTAAGTAAGTAGGCTGCTAAGGTAAAGCGCGTTTAGAAGCTCTAGAACTAGGTTAACGCTATAGTGTCCCTAGTAATTATCTTACCTATTATAGTATAGCTTATTACTAATAATAGCACTACGCTCTAATTGCTTATATAGGCTCTAAAGCAGGAGCTTGCTCCTACTACGCTTAGTACTAAGAACTAGGTGTAAGCTAAGTATTAAGCATACCTTAGAGCAGCTAAATAAGGTTAAGTAGCTTTATAAGCTTAGTATTAAACTTAGTCCTACTTATATATAAGAGCTAAGTTATACAAGCTTATAGAGGTTAATAAAGAGCTTACTGTTTAAGATTTCTTAGATGCCTTAAGCTATAGGATAGCCCTAGAGTAGGCTTGCACTATACACTAAAGGATTATCTAGGATACTATTCTAGGGCTTAAAACGTTTAATCTAGACTAAGTTAGTAGGGTGTTTAGTAGCTTAATATATAAGCATATAATTAGGTTAGAAAAAGATAACCTTAGTGTATTTGCTATATTTAGCAATAGATTAGATAAGACTAAAAGCGCTCCTATATAGCCTACTAGTAGCTTAAATCCTAAGAAAGGATATAAGTGCCTATACAAGAACAAAGGCTATACCTATAGGTAGAAACTAACAGAGTGCTAAGCACTTAAAATAGTAGTAATAGGCTCCTTAAACCCGCCTTACTTACTAAGTAATTAGTGCCGCTAGGATATACTCTAGAAGCTTAATTCTAGGGACTTTAAGGAGGTGAAGTAGGCTATTAAACAACTTAGCTAGAGCTAGCAAGCTCTATTAGCCCTCTAGGCTACTAACTAACTAGCTAAAGTTAAGTTCTCTAGCAATGTATAGGCTGCTCTTATTAATCTATAGATAATTAGCTCTTTAAGCTACTTAGAATTAAGTAAGAACCTAGGGGTGTATAATTTAATAGATTTTAACGCTTATCCTCTATCTGTAAGTATAATTCTAGACAATAGAGCAGCTACACACCTAGTAAACAGCTTAGAGCTTCTAGTACCTAGCTCTTTTTAAGCTGCTAATTCTACTAAGTTAGTAAAAGGTAGAACCTAAGCGTTCCCTATTAGTAGCTAAGGAGCTTAATTGTTTAAAAACGCGCTCTATAGCAAGCGCAGCCTATATACTAAGGACCTACTCCTCTATAATATTGTTATAGTAGAAGGTTTCTACGTTAATATAATCTTAGAAGCTTAATTATAAGATAAAGGTGTATAGTACTTAGGGCTAGATAGTACCCTATAAGTAGGATATATTAAAGACTTAAATTTAAGCATTGTATGTGCTACTCTATAGCGCGCTTATAACCTTACGTTCTTTAAATATAAGCTACTATTCTGCTACTCTATAGCTATACTAAATCTAGTAATAAAATAATTATATAGCTTATACCCACGCAGCTTAACAGAACAGCTGTAGCACGTTTAAGTAGGTTACTTAGGCTTAGAAGCTCTTAAAGCTTTAGTATACAGAGCGTACGGCGTATATATTACTAAGGTGCTCTAAAAAGACTATAAGATTTGTTCTACTACTTATACTAAGCAAGTAGTATCCTATAGGCCTTATAAGAAGCCTGCTTGTCTATTTTAAAGAGTTAGCTAAAATCTATTTAATATGCTACTAGGCTGCAGAAGCAAACTTTAAATACTTTTAATTAAGAAGTACTATAGTAGGAAGCTCTTTATATTTACTCTTTAAAGAAAAACATAAACAGAGATTCTATAAGTATTATTAAACTTTTTAAGCTAGGTGTACACCTAGTACAAGCTTAAAATCTGCAAAATTAGCTAAGATAACAACTTAGTAACTTTGCTGTAAAGAGGGAGCTTCTTATATAAACGCTAGGCAATTAACTAGGGTATTAATATTAAATAAGTTCTACTATATACTTATAAGCTAAATAGAGCTGCTAAGCAGGCTAGGTAGGAAATTATTATTAAATCTATTAAGATATAGAGCAGTGCAAACCTACCTAAGAAGCTCTAGCTAGAGATTGTTTTAGCAGCGGCATAGCTATATAACATAAGCCTATTACACTCTAATAAGCTCTAGAGCCCTAATAAGACGCTCTATTAGTAGTTTACCTACTACTTTAGATAGTACCAACCTAAGCAGATTAGAGCAGCAACAGCTAATCTAAAACCTAATTAGAGCAGGATTTACGCCTACGGCTGCTAAGCCTACCTATTAAATTAGGAACAAGCAGCTAGGCGTAATAGAAGAAGCTTTAAAGTTACCTCTAGAGGCTATATTAGATACCTTATTAGCTATTAAGCTTCTAATATATATTAAATATAGATACTTTAACTTAACTAGGTAATTATAACGCGCAACGTAACCTTTAATAAGGAGCTCTTTTATAACTCTAATAATAAGGCTACTACTATCTTAGTAGTAGAGGTAGTAGAGTTTATATAGGTCTTCTATAAACCTAATAAGATATATAATACAGGAGAGGTAATTAAGCTCCTTATTATAGAAGAGGCTAATCTATTACCTAGCTTAGCTACTAAGTAATAGCTTAGGGGTAAGCTTCTAGAGGGAACTTAACTGCTAGCAGGCTAGGCTAGTAATAAGCAAGCTCTTAAAGTAGAAGCTGTATAATTAGTTAGCTTAGCTAGCAAACTAATAGAGATTTATATAGACTAAGGGGCGATAGGCATACCTTTACTAGATTCTATACTAGAACTAGAGCACCTAGTTAGGCATAGCAATGCTCTCTTATAGGAAAACTTAACTAGAAGCTTACAGGAAGTGTACTCTACTATAAAAGAAAGGAGCTTCCTAGCAGGTGCTAAGAGTCTTAGAGATCTACTAAGAAGACCTAGCTTACTAATTGTTCTTATACCTTCTTAGAGATTAACGAATTAAGTAGGTTAAATAAGCAGAAGACGCGCTTATTAGTAGAGAACCTTTAGCCTAGCTACTAGATTAAGCTGCTAGTTACAGGACTATAAGCGCGACAAGCTTGCTAATAATAATAGAGTAGGCATGTATATAGTTATAAGCTTAATTAAGCAGACTAACTACTTATAGCTAATTTAACCTCTTGTAGCTTATGTACGTAAGTATAGGATAAGAAAAGAGCTTATTACTGTCTATACAGTAATTACTACTGCTACCTTATAACTAAAGGAGTTAATAATAAGAAAGGAGCAGCGTATTTACTATAACAAGCTCTCTCCTCTACTAAATAAATAAAAAGAGCTTGCCTATTACCTACTAAGTGCTCTTTTCTGCTAAGCCTATAAAAAAGAGATTGCTATACTTATCTAAAAGAATATATAGAAGAAAGTTAATTAATTAAGCTTCTAAGCTAGGCCCCTACTGCTTAAATAGGTATTTACATATAAGTTTAATTAAGACGGCTATTTTCTAAAGTATAAGGCAAGGATTTGCGTACGCAAAGACCTCTAATTAAAGGATTTAATTAAGTTAACCTATACTATAACGCTTACCTTCTAATTATTTTATATAATAGTTATAATTGCAGCTTAGTTTAACTTAGAGCTATACTAGTATAATGTAGCAGGAGCTTTCTTAAACGCAAGCTGCTAAGACTAGCCTTAGGTGCTCTATAAGCTACTAGATAGTTTTAGGAAACCTAAGAAAGTTATACTACTACTATAAGCTCTATATAGGCTTTACAACTTACTAGTACTATAGTATAAGGAGCTCTTTAGTACCTTCTAGTAGCTTAGCCTTACTACCTTAAAAGAAGAGCCCTGTTTATTCTATAATAAGGAGCGCTATATAGTACTACTATTCTATATAAACAATATCTTACTAGCTTATTATGCTAATAATTAAGCAGCTAGAGAGTAGCTTATAAGCTTACTAATAGATAAATACTAGATTAAGGATTATAGAGCTGCTAAGTAGTTTCTTAAAGTTTAAATTATCTAAAATTAAGCAGCTTATACTATAACGCTAGGTTACAATTTATATATTAAGAAGCTTGTAGCTAAATTTAATATACTAAATCAATAAGCGCTTCTAAGCACGCTATTTGCAGTTAAAGAGCTTCTTAAATACTAAGAAGAAGCTTTAAAATAAAAAATCAAAGCGTACTAAGAGTAAGTAGGATTAATATTATATACAGCGATTATAATACAGCCTAATATAGCATATACAGCCTCTTAGTTATTCTACTACCTAATAAACCTAGGAGCTGCTTACTTTAAAGTAGTAGCTTAAGTTATTAGCTACTTATACTAGACTAAGCACCTAGGTATATAATATAGAGCTTACTTAGGGAGCTAACTTCTAATATACAGCAACACGTTATTTATAGATAACTTAGAAAGTTGCTAATTATCTTAAGGCTATATTATGCAGCTCTTTAGTAGCCTAATTATATAGAAAGCTGCTTAGTAGGCTATAGTAACTACCTCTACTACTAAAGCTAAGCTGTTAGCTTTAGAGCATGTGGCTAAGGAAAGCGTTGCTCTTAAATAATTTCTTAATAAGCTACTCCTTAACTTAGAGGTTGCTTAGGAGATCTTTTATAATAACTAGCAAATAATTCGTTTAGTAGTAGAAGAGAGTAAGCAGCTTACTACTAAGCTGCGCTATATTAATATTTAAAACATGTAGTTAAAGCAAGAGCACGCTTAGAGTACTTTTATAGTTACCTATATAAAAACTAGTAATATACCTACTAATAGGTTAACAAAAGCGCTCTCTAAGCAGGCTTATAAGCGCTTTTTAACTTACCTTCATTTGTTTAATATAAGAATAAATTAAGTAGGAAATTAAGCAAGCTAGCTATAGACTAACTAATTACTTGCGATTAATAGGCTAGAAATTAAGTAAGTTAACTGTAAACTAGATAATTATTACTAGTTAATTACTTACAATATTTAGCTTATTAACTAAGAAATTAACAGCTTACTCCTAATTAACTAATAAATTATGCAAGTTAAATAGGTTCTAATTAATTAATTAGGAATCGAGCACTTTATAAGTAAACAAATCGATTACTTTTATATAGAGTAGGTTAAACAGGAAGTAGAAGATCTTTTTATTATTTATTTTTAGAGGTGACAGCCCTACCTCTATAGGCATTATTAATAAGCTTGCTAAGCTACTAGAAGGCTGCTCTTATAAGCGCGCTACTAGTAGCTAATAAGCTTAGCTATACTAAAAGCCTTAACAACCTAAAGGCCCCTTAGCTAAAGCAATAGCCCTTGCTAAGAAGGCCTCTTACTACCCTAAAGGTAGTGCGCAACTTTAAAGAGTACTAGAAGCTTAATTAGTAACTTATAAAAAAAGAGCATAGACTAATTACTTACTAAGGTTATTACCTTACTAAAGGCAATAAGCTTCTTAGTAAGAGCTATGCTAATTAGCTTAAGAGCTGCAAGACTATAATTAATTAACACACTACTTAGTAGCTTAATTTACAAGTTACCTATAGCTTAGAGTAGTAGTGCCTAGAGGCACAATAGCAGTAGTAGTAGAAGTAGCTAGGGTCTACCTAGTTGTAACACAGCGCTGCTAAGCTACTCGCTAGTAGCGTGTTAACGTAGGTAGTATATAGTACTAACTTATAATCGCTCTATAAGCAAGTAGCCTATATAGCAGCTGCGACGTTAGCAGCAGCCTTAGCAGCGGCAGCAGGGGCAGCAGTAGTAGTAAAGGCTTATTACTACTGCTATAGCTGTTGTTATTGTTATTGCTGCTGCTGCTACTATAGTATAGTAGCAGTAGTAGAAAGGGTAGCAGCGTAGGCAGCAGCGTAGGCAGTAACAAAGACTTATTACTACTGCTGCTGTTGCTGCTAGTGTTACTACTACTACTGCTAAAGCAGCTATTACTACTACTACTAGTACTGCTACCTAAGGGTAGTAAGACAGCAGGTAGTAGTAGTAGTAGCGTTAGCGGTAGTGGCAGCAGCAGTACGCGCGCAGCACTAAGCAAAAGTTCCTCTCTATAATATTATTAGCTAAAAGTTTAAAAAAAGAGCTAGGAAAGTTTAGCTAAGTAGCTTAATTAAAAGCTGTCTACTAGCACTAAAACTAGAGACTTAGCAACTTAATATTAATTAACTTAAACTAATGCTAACAGAGCTAATTAACTACTAGGCAATTATAATTAACTAAGAGTAATTAAGAGTAGTTAAGAAGCTTATAGGGGATAAAATATATAAGTATACTTATAGCTATAGTAGAGGACTCTAGAGAATTAAAATCTGCAGAGAGCGGCTGCTTATATAGGACCTAGCTTAGTAAAGGTAAAAGATAGTCTTTACTATCCTAAGCTATACTAGACTTCCTAAATAGGCAATCTATTAAACTTTTTACTAGTATTAATATAACAAGTAAGAGCTTAGCAGCCTGCTATTAGCTACCTAGCTAGGCTAAAGTACAGTTATAAAATAACGCAATATAACAAATAAATTAAGAGACTAAGTAGGGTAATAGCTGCTAAGTTGCTTGTTTAGTTAATAACAAACATCTATAAAATTAAGCTGCAGAATTAAAGCTTTAAGGCTTAAAAAACATAGCTAATTAAAGAAGCTAATTAGCAATATTAGAGGTTAGGAGCCGAGGCCCTAGCTAATTAGTATTAATAGAAAATCCGAGCTACTGCAGGCTGCTAGCTACTAGATTAGCTAAGCTTAACAATTACCTAGGCTATCTATTAGATGCTCCTATTGCTAGAATAGAGCATCTAGGGGGTATGTTACGCGGTATTAAGCAGCTCGTAGATAGCTAGGAAGCTTGGCTCGGCAATATTAAGGCACTAAGCAACCTACTTATAGCTTAGACGCTTGCTTAACTAAGTTATGTAATCTATATATATTTCCTTTGTATATAAACTGCTTCGTAGTATTACTTAGCAAAACACTAATTAAGTTTACTTATTAATTACCTAAGTATCGTCCTATAAGCTCTATAACAAGATTTTATATAGATTATATAGTATAGTATCTATAGCTCTTTAGTATTTTCTTAGAAAAGTAACTATAGAAGTATCTAAACTACTATATTAAGCTTATATAGTACAGCCTAGAGATTATATAGTACTTAGATAGTACTTTTAAAACTAGTCTAAGTATTTTATAATATAATAGACTACTTAAAAGTTATTTTAAAAAATAAGTAACGTGTTATACTATTAAGCTGGCTAAACTAGTAAGCTAGCTACTTTTTCTTAGCACTATAAACACTATATATAAATAATTAAATTACTTAATACTATAGATAGATCCTTTATATAAGATACTTAGATTAGACTTAGAATCTTCTACTATATCTTTTTAGCATATATAAGTATTATGCCTAGTCTTACTATAGTTACTATAGCACTATTAACCTAGTTAAGCTAGTTCTTAACTACTACTACTACGTGCTCTCTTTACTATTATATAACTACTAGAAGTACTCTTAGCTACTAATAATACTACTATACTATACTCTATTATCCTACTATACTAAATATACTTTTACTTTTAACCTTTATACTTTATAATCTCTACTAATTACTCTTTAAGCTCTTATATATAAGCTTTAATTAAAATATTCTCCTATAGCATCTCTTCTACTCCTTTAACAAGCTTTAAGAAGCTTTCTTAAGCGCTTATTAGTAATTATATAAAGGATTTACTAACAAGCCTTAATTACAATCTAAATTTAAGTAGGTTGCTTAGTGTTCTTAACTACTAGGGCGTTTTTAGTAGAGGTGCTAGTAATAGTGTATAAAGCTGTACCTTAAGGTAATCTATAACTACCTATACATTTATAAGGATAAGTCTTAAAGCCTTAAAGGCCTTTTTATAGTTATTATATATAAATATATTAAAAAACATATATTTAAAGGCTAGAAGAAAGCCTTCTTTATTAATATAGTAGATATATTAGCGTGCTAAGTCTTATACGCGTTAAAAGTACTTTAGTTTTAATAGTAAGAAATATACTATGTTAAATAGCTAAAGGATATATAATAAGTAAGAGGGTATATAGAGTATAAGAATCTTATATATAAGGTAGTAGTCCTTAAAATCCTTATTAAGATAGCTCTTATACCTATCTAAGATTAGCAGCCTATATAACCTCTTCTAACGTGTCTTTGTATACTAATTAAAGTACTTTAACTACTTAAGACTAAGCTAATTATTAGTCTAGCTATTCTTAGAGACTAAAATTTTCTAATTATATAGGATATCTTGCTCTTTATACTATATAGAGATATAAATATATCTTTTATAGATAATAAATAGTAGGATAGTGTACCTAGCAGCGCAGATACCTTAGATAACTATTACCTACTTCTAGTCCCCTAGCTAGATAAGATTTAGTCTTATATAATATTCTAAACTAGTAATAACCTTTATTAAGCTAATAACACCTATCTAGAAGCTAGTCTTATTAAAGTTATAGATATTATCTAGATAGACTCTATACTAGTTAATTATATCTTATATAAGCTTAAACTATAAGCTAATAACCTCTAGGTCTTTCTAAAGAACTCTCTAATAGTTCTTTACTTAATTAAAAGCTATCTTAAGCTCCTCTGTACAAGTAACAAAGCGCTAAGCCTAGTTTTTAATAATAGGTATCCTACTATAAGTAGCTAGTAATAAATTAGTAATATCTACTACCTTACATAGCTAGAGCGCAAATTCTTATACGTTAAGATTAAGAATATATTGTATAATAGTCTATTTCTCTACTATAGTAAGCTTCTAGACTTTAGGTTATATTTTAGATTAATTAGTAATTCTATAAAGCTAATTAGAGAGCTGCTAATATTATATGCTATAGGCTGCTGTAGTATATTATAAGGTCTTAAATTAGCTAGTAGTAAAAGCCTAAAGCATAAGGTTAATTCTACCCTCTTTATATAATAAGATAGAGTTATATTATTAAGATATAATATATTCTTTATAGTGTTTGCAGTGCTAAGAAAAAGTAGCTAGCTTACTAGTTTAGCTGGCTTACTAGTATAACATGTTATTAGTTATAGTATTAAAGTACTTACTTACTTATAAATTATATAATACTTTATTAGACTTTACTATATTATACTAATTAGTACTATACTCTACTATATAATACTAGCACTTTTAGAAGCTTTTATACTTATACTAATTTTCAAAACTAACTAAAAAAGTACTTATAAGCTTTACTTAAAGTATAATACTTACTTAATACCTGCTTATATATACTAGTTAAAGTAAATTAAATAGTTAGAAAAAAAGCTTTTATTAAAGCTATACTATTAATAGAATAGTATATTAAGTTTAAAGATTAGCATAAATCTAAGTAAAATTTAATAGCTATAGTCTAAATAGGTATAGAAGGTAGTGTTCTAGAGTATAATAAAGTAGAGTATAGAATAGTTTTAGTATAAGTAGCCTACTTAGTTAGGTAGTCTGCTTGTCTATATAGTGTGTTATACTCTTTTATTTTCTAGTAGTAAAGGAGTATAGTTAGTTAATACTGTTATTCTGTCTTGTGCGCTGGCTTTCGTCTTTCACCATCTAACCCCTCTTGGACTTCGTTCTATCCCCACTGTGTCGTCGATGCTGAGTATTAGCCTTCTATCGCGGCGCTCAATTTTCAACCCAACACGAAGCCTTTCAAAACACCGTGATAAGGCAGCTATCGCCAGCTCTGGCTCAATCAATTTTCCAGTGACTGGTAAGCCTACCATCATCGTCCGCCTTCGAGATCTGCAACTCGATCGCATAAAGACCCATGGTTATTGCAAGATTGATCCACCTCCACATGTTGCCGCCTGCATCTCCACCTTGGTTGGTCCACCACTCTCCGGTCACCGCACTGCCGTCGGTGCCGTTTCCACTGGCAAAGTGCTGCATGAGCAAACTTGTGTAGACGGCAATAATGATACTTGGACTGAACCAGGTCAGGAAACCCAGAATCTTGGAAGTCTCATCATCATCGTCAAGACTGGGCTCTTGCGACAGTGCTCGTGCCCCGCTTTCTCTTATGGCGGGGATGATACGCGCTGCTGCGTACATAACGAAGACACGGTAGGCAAGCGAGATAATGACAGAAGGTGTAATGGTCATGATAGCGCCGACCATCAGGTTGAAACCAGTGTGGATGATGGAGGGTAAAGAGCCCAGTGCATGGAGAAGAGTCGTGTAAGATGCCATGATAATAGGGGGTAGCGGCGGCAGTGCTGGCTCGGGGGTCACAGAATCTGCCGCTGTTGAGCCTGGCGTAGGCTGATAATCCGTAAAGATTTGGTAGATGCAGAGTGTGACATAGGCGAACTGGTGCTTGTCAGCGACTGGCTTGAGGGCCTGGCGTCGATACGTACCAACAGTGCTGACTCGACTGGGTTGCCGCGCGCACTGGCAATGCCCCATCCACCAAGAAAGATGGCTGTGGTGATTGCTGCGCCAATGAGGATGGCATCGACATTACTGATCTCAGGGAAAGTAGTGATGCGCCAAAGGAAGTAGACCGAGGTGGAGATGACTGATGCGGATCCAACAAGCAGGCCAATCTGGTTTCTGGTCAGCAAGTATATGGCAAAGCTTAATGAAAGTGTTCCCTTACCATCCAACTGTCGCCGCGTTCCCTGTTCACGACCCATCGAGTGATTTGGCCCGCAGCCTGAATTACCAGAAGACTACAGAACCCCTCAGCTATTTGGAAAACAGGCGTACTGTATCTTAGTGTCTTGTCCCATGCGCCGATGGAGAAACTCTGCAATAGGCCCTCAGAACCAAAGATCCATTCCTGTATAGACGTATAATCTGACCTCTTGCCGCCAAATGTGCGCTCCACCCAGCCAGCGTTGTTTGTTGCGTCAATAGAGAATTTGTTCAAACTCCAGATGAGCAGGGTCGGTATTGCCAGCCATTGCACGCCCGCTACCACGTTGCAGAGAAACCACCGAAAGCGCGAGCGGTCGGGCGTTGCCAGTCGCAGACACGAGTAGAGGAAGTAGTAAACGCTGAGCGACAGCGAGAACGCTAGTCCACAAGTACGGCCGCCGATGTCGAAAGCCAACGGAATGGTGAAGACGATGGCGCCGAGGAAGAATGTGGACGAGAGGACGCGAGTGAACCACATGTGCAGGCGCTGTTGGTGCCAAGCTCGTGCAGCGACGAGCCTGACCAGCGAAAGCTGCTACTGCGACGAGCTGGCGTGGGTTCGAACTTTTGGGACCGTGTATTTGGCGGGAATTGATGTTTGGCGGGGAGACGGTGTTTTCACGTGCAAATGGCGCGGCGTTCTGCTGCGAACTTGTTTGCAGGTACGGGCAGGAAGGCAGGCGGTCGCGGGCGCAGGGTCAAATGTGCGTTGACGGGTTGTGGGCAAAGGCGCAGGCGAGCGCGGGCGTGTGCGCGGCGCTGCTGTGGTGGTAACGGTGGTGGTGGAGCCCAATGTGGGCGATGGTGCGTGCTGTCGCGTGTGGTGCTGCAATGCGCACTCAAGAAACACGGGACGAATCTACGGTAGGCGGGCGCCAGGGCGCGTGCACTTTGGGGACACTGCAAGTCACTTTGAAGATCAGGGTTCGACGTAACACCGTAGCCGTAGGCCGTTGGACGTTGGCCGCCCGCCGTCACCGTCGCCCACTTTGCCAGCACCGGGTTGGCGGCCGCACGTGTTCTCGCGAAACTGGAGAGGACAAGTTGCGACGCGGTGCGGTGCGGTGCGGTGTGGCGCGGCGCTGCGCTGCGCTGCGCTGCGCTCACTGCACGGCCACGACGGCGGCTGAAGGCTTAGCGCCCGCGTTGTGGGATGCGCCAAGTCAGCCTCGATGGCGCTGTACCCACCGCCGGGAAAGTTTCTCGAAGCTGGCAGTTCCAGTTTGCATGACATCGCTGCTCCGTCCCCTCCTCGCGCGCACCACCAGAGCCCTCTCTCTCCCGCTCCCTCTCCCACGCCGATACATCTCCAGGCCTGCATACACATACACCCGCTCCACCACCGCCGCCGCCCAGTACAGACCCATGTCAGCAGAGCACCCCGCAAAGAAGATCAACATGTCGACCATCAAGATTGGAACCCACAAGTACGCGCACCTGCAAAACCCAAGAATGCCATTGCCAATGGCAATGCCGTCCCCACGTATGGTCGATGCGGGCTGAACACTGACTTGCGCGCAGCGGCCACTTCCACGCCGACGAATCACTCGCAGTTGCCATGCTAAAGAACCTCCCCACCTACGTCGATGCTGAGCTCGTCCGTACCCGCGACCCAGCCAAGCTTGCCGAATGCCACACGGTCGTTGACGTGGGCGGCGAGTACGACGACAACGCCAAGCGCTACGATCACCACCAGCGCGGCTTCGATACTGTCTTCCCTGGCCACAGCACCAAGCTCTCCTCGGCCGGTCTTGTCTACCTTCACTTCGGCAAGGACATCATATCCGCTGTCACAGGCTTGTCCGAGGGCGGAGACCGGGACCTCCTGTTCGAGAAGATCTACACCGACTTCATTGAGGCTTTCGATGCCAACGACAACGGCGTGAACGTCTTTTCTCCCAAGGACGTTGAGAAGGCTGGCATCCAGAAGCAGTTCGAGGACCGTGGCTTCAGCATTGCCAGCGTTGTCAACCGCTACAACTACGGCCCCTCCACCGGTAACGCCGCCACAGAGGAAGAGAAGCAGGCTCGGGAGGACCAGCGTTTCCTGAAAGCTTCCCAGTTTGTTGGCGAGCAGTTCATAATCGAGGTCACAGACCGCGCCCAGGCATGGCTCCCTGCTCGCCACAACGTCAAGGCTGCATACGACAACCGTCTGCAGTACGACGCTCAGGGTCGCATCCTGGTTTTGCCCGAAGGCATGCCCTGGGCTGACCACCTCTACACTCTCGAGAAGGAGTCGCGTCTTCCTGAGGGCGTTGCGCCTCAGGTCCTGTATGTTCTCTTCCCTGAGGACAAGCCAGAAGGCAAGTGGCGCATCCGCGCTGTGAGCAAGGAAAACGGTGGCTTCCAGAATCGTAAGGATCTACCTGACGCCTGGAAGGGCGTTCGCGATGCAGAGCTTGACAAGGTGTCTGGTATCGATGGTTGTGTCTTCGTTCACGCTGCTGGTTTCATTGGAGGCAACAAGACATTCGATGGAACTTTGGCCATGGCCCAAAAGGCGTTGGAGCTGTAAAGTGTCGAGGAAGATCGAGGGAGAGGTTGCAAGGAGAGCACCAATAGCTGCTACCTACCTGCAAAAGCATGGTTTGGCGTTTCGGGCGCTTCATACAAAACTTATGATACCAACCATTTATGATGTGGTTATATAGATGTTCACTACCAACATGAGTAACGCTTAGACAGCTGAGATCACAACCGTCCTGTTCCTCTCGCAAGAAATAATTATTCTTGAAGTCACTACGAGACAGAGGTGGCGCTTAACTCTTCGAGTAGTTACTGACTTAGGTGATTTGAGTTGCAACAACAACGAGCACTCCTATGTAAGACAGCAAGGTTGTCTACCAGGCACAAGACCAGTGGACGCCTTCTCGGGCCAAAGGCAGCATGCAGGGCTATCTACACGCCCCCAGACGGTATAGACATATACCTGCTCCGCGATCACCGACAGCCAACCAACAGATTGCGACGGCCTGTAGATGAAGAACGTCAGCGGGTGGATTCGGGGTGACAGAAATCACGTGCTTGGTTGCTCATTCGTTGAACTACCAGCCTCGTGTGTGACTAGCCTTTTCCGCGGCTTGTTGTTGGGCGAGCGGCATGTGGCGCGCAAATGCACTTGCATCTTGAAGCCGATGATCTGTGGAGACGGGAGCACAAACATATCTGGTTTCTCAGCAGCTGGAAGGTCCTCCTCATATACACGACACTCCTTCATCGATTCGAGTTCATCTTATCGTTGTACAAGTCCTCATTCTGCGGTTGTTCCCACAATCACAAGCAAATCTTCCAGCCAACGAGGTTCTCGGCTTATCATCGACCCGCTCTTCCCCGGCCCCGTTTTTCGCTCAGCCGCTTCACGGCCCGCGCTCAAGAATTTGATCAAGGCTCCCCTTTCACAAGCCGACAGTCGCCCCTCGCCCTCAATCTCCTCCGCACACGCGCCATCAAGACTCATCGCGTCAGACTCATTAGCTTGAACGTCTGATCCGCCCCGACGCATCCGCAGAAGCTCGCCCTCCACAACCGTTCTCCGGCACACGACCACGCCCACGATTCAAAATGAAGTACTTTCAGCAGTCTGTTGACTTTGACTATTCGTGGGAGGAAGTCTCAACAAGCAATTGGCAAAAGTATGGGCCATGGAATGAGAAAACACCCCATGTCATCGCTGTCGATACTCTAAGCCGATCCGTTGATCCCAGTACTGGCATCGTGAGTGACTCCCACACATTTATCCGGCGTGCCCTGCATTGTTATACTATCAGCGCCTGGTCGCGACATCCGTATCTGAGAACCATGTGCTGACTTTGCCAACACAGCTGCGTACGGAGCGACTCATCACATGCCAACAATCTGCGCCGAAATGGGTAACTGCTATCCTCGGCGGTGTTGACACCTCGATGGTCTACGAAACATCCTATGTCGACCCCGTCGCGAAGAAACTCACCATGTGCTCTATGAACGTCACTTGGGCAGACCTTCTCCAGGTCCGAGAAACCTGCATCTACACACCTCAGTCAGCGTCGCCGTCCAACAAGACCAACTTCACTCAGCGAGCCGAGATCACAGCTTTCTGCGGAGGGTGGCAGAAAATCAAGAACAGCATTGAGCAGTTCACTGTCGACCGCTTCCAGCAGAACGCACAGGCGGGCAAAGAGGGTTTCGAGATGGTTCTCGAACGCGCCCGACAGGTGTTCCAGGAGCAGCGGGAAATACTCGCACTCCAGCAGAACAGCCGCATCCTGCGGGAGGCGAAGATGTGAGGCGTCTAGTACGCTCTCGTATCTTCTTTTTCCGCCGGTCGACACTTTGTTTATTCCACACCCCTGCACGATATCTTCCTGCGTTTATACATGCTCGCGATTCAGCGACTGATCCTGATTCCCGTCTCACGACTAAAAGTCCACCACTTCACCGGCGTTACCAAAAGCATTGGACTGGCGTTTATACCCTTGTCTTGGATCTTAGAGGAGCATCTAGACATGATAGATCTGATAGACCCGATACACACGACTCAATGTAGAGTAACCACATGCAATTTACTCATACCAAGCATCATATTCAAGTAAAGTACACCCTATGTGATCAGTGCTCCGCTTTCCCTTACAGCCTGAGAGCTCCGGTTGCCTCTGTTGCCTTTCTTGCAGACAGATGCATTCGTGGATTGCTCCCACTTCAATGCTAGGTTCCTGTACATGAAGACTATTGGTGTCTCTTTGAGTATTGAACGACGCGCAAACTTGCTTTTGGCTCTTTTGCATTACACAGGCTGTTTCATCTATAACGTATTTCCGGTTATCGTCTTTTTCAAAGCCTTCCACCTCCTCTCCCAAGGCCTCTACTCACAGAAACCAGAGCACATAGAGTTATCAATATCCTTCCCGTGTATACGCTGTGAGCTTCCGCGAGACTACAATAACAGAGGAAAGAACTCTCTCGACGCACAATTAGTTGTGACAACCAAACGTTATTGCACCGACTCGAATCAAAACGGCCAACAGACGCGTAAAGTTCGAAGAGATACAGGCTTCGATCTGGCGAAACCTTATTATAACTTCCGGTGCAGCCCTCCGAATCGGGAAACATCTTGAGTTCTTGGCTACTTTCTGCCTCCACGCGTAAAGCTACCAAAGACCCCTAGACTCTGCTGTGAAATCCGAACAGTAAGTTTGGCCGTAGCTCGTCTATCACGCATAGATAGATAAAGAGATTCACGAGATAGGACCGGGATCACATGGAAACGTTGAGAACGTGAACAGCTTGCAGTGCGGCTAAGGTCTAATAATACATACCGTGAGGGCAATTTGGGCACCTCGTCCATACGCCATGCAAACGCCGTGCTATATATGCTAAGCTTGTAGATCGAAAATCCCAGATACTGCTACGTTTATAGTTTTGCTTTTGGTTCGGGGGCAGCAGCGCTGGCGTCCTTGTTCAGTGTTACGGTGCCATTTGCCGCACTTTCTCCGAAAAAGATGACCTCGACTGTCAGGTCGTCCCTGTATAAAGTTAGATATGTTGCCTACTGCCACATCAGGATGGAAAACGTACCTATAACGTCTGGAGAAGGGACTGGGCAAAGTCAGGAGCGCACTGAGCTGATCCTGGTCCTTACCACCGAGCGCATTGCGCACGAGGTGAGTTGCTGCGTTCTTGTCTTCGACAACAAAGCGCTCGTTTAGGTTAGTCTTGGTGCCCCATTGTTGCTGGCGGATAGGGGCGCGCTGGCCGGCGCCAGCACCGTTGTCCTTCTGGTCGATCGGTAACTGCTTCTCAGATGACCACCAGCTCTTCAGCCAGGACTGCGCTTGGGTATTTCCACCATTTACGCTGCCCTGAGTGTCGAGCCACTGACCAACAAGGCCGATGACCTCTTCGTTGGTCAGCATCTCCCACAACCCGTCAGTGGCCATGACTACGAAGTCGCCCTTTTCAGGCTCGATCTTCGTGGTAGTGACGATAGGCTCCGCGGTAACGTAGGGAGGGGTCTTGAGGAGGGCTGAGGGAGAGCGGGCAAAGTACGACTTCTTCAGCTCCGCATTGGTCTCGAGAGACCACTTGTAAGAGGCATCGCCAAATGCACGCGAAGGCTCTAGCCCACCAAGTATACGCCCGTTCCTAACGACGTTGGGCTCTCCTGGGTGCTCCCTGCGGAGTCGCTCGGCTTCGCTGGTAGTGCCTCCGGTCTGGTCTTCAGACAGAGGAGTGGCAGTCCACTTGCCATTGGCGCCCCTGCGTCCGAGCACAGCGCGGGAGTCGCCTGTGCAGGCCACTCGAAGCAGCTTTGATCGGCTGTCGTAAAAGGAGAGCAGAGCGCAGGAGCCTGAGAGAGCGGGGGCTAGCAGCTCGGCGGCTGCGATCTTGGACTTGGCCTGCTTGACCTTCTTGACCGACTCGTGCACAATCTCGTTATCAAGAAGCACGAAGCCACTTTTGATGGCTTTGTCGATAGACTCAGGAGTGGGGATGCGTTGGGTCGGGTCGGCGAGGGCAGACTTGTAGGTTGAATTAAGCTCGCGGGCAACGTACGAGATGAGCGTCTGACGCAATTTGGCCGATGTGACCCAGCCACTGTGGCCATCGAAGACGCCCCAGAACATCCAGTCGCTCGCAGCGGCGCCATTATCGGTGGCAGCCAGATTAGAGGGGACTTCAATGATCTTCTCGGCGTGATCATCTTCTATAGGATCATTGGAGGGGACTAGAGGTTGTCAGACTGATAGATATACCAAGAGTGGTTGTCCCCGTGTTGTAGGGCGTCCAGGAAAAGATGTAGCCAGCAAATGTAGGCTTTGACAAACAGGAGAACAGGAAAGAGCTACTGACTCTGGACTACGTCGTAGCGCACGACGCCCTGGCCTCGACCAACTAGCCACGACTCCTCATTCTTGCGCAGCTTGGCTGTGGCCTGTTCTGGATCCAGCATCTCTACGACGCGGCGGCCGTACTCGTCCGTCTCCTTGGAGATAGGGCCTGAGCCCGTGATGGTGCCCGTGTACAGCTCGCCCTGACCAACGACAAGTGCCTTGCGGGTTGGCTCAGCGCCGGCCTGCGTACTGAGTGTGGCGGCCTGTTGGGCGAGGGGAGAGGCGGTTGCAGAGGAAGACTGGTTGCCGTTGTAAGCGTAGAAGGCACCGGAGGCAACGGCGGCGGCTACCAGCGCACCCGTGATGGCGCGGAACTGCATCGACGACGTGAGGATGGCCGGCAAAGAGGCACGCGAGCGCGCGCTGTGGTACAGGCCGCGCTGAGCTAGCCCACCACTGCTCGGCGCCGCGAACGAGAAGGCGACGCGGCTACGCGCGAACTTGCGCAGACACGGGCGGCGGACGGAGCGCACTGCTTGGAAGGCCGCCCGACGCATTGGAGGTTCTGACGCTGGCACTGGAGGTGGAGGTGCGTCCCAGCGGTTCGACTGAGGTTGGCGACTGACGGCTGCGTGCCCATGGTTCGCCAATCAGCGAGCTTTTGGTTCCCGATGGCACTAATGGCGGCTACCCGCATTCATTCACTGCGTCGACGTCATCTTCGACCGCTGCAGAAATATTCCAGAGCGTGCTTGCAGAAGGTGCATAATCCAACATCACAGTACGGTTAGTACACCATGTCATCACGTGCACTACGGCGAGCGCAGAAGGAGCAGGAAGAGAAGGAATTGCAGGAGAAGCTTGCCCAGTTGGAGCAGAGAGAGGAGTCAGAAGAGGAAGTCGCTCCCAAGCCACAGGCAAAACCGAGTCTGTTCGCCATGCTAGGTGATACAGGCGACGACAACGACGATGATGAAGACGAGGACGAAGAGGAGGAGCAAGTTGAATCAGCGCCGAAACCGATAGTTGAGGATAGTGCACCAGCAACTAGCTCAAAGAAGAGCAAAAAGAAGAAAAAGAAGGGCAAGAACAAGAGCAAGACCGCCTCCCCCCTGAGAGACACGACAGAATCAGGGCTCGACGAGATCGATCAGGCTCTTCTCGCCCTAAAGGTCACCTCCAGTGGGAAAAATAGCACTGCCGAGCCTGTACAGCCCGCCATCAGCGAAGAGGCCCAGCAGCTTTTCTCCTCCCTCACCATAGACAACACCCACCTCCACGCCGCAAACGAGATGAAGAAGCTTTTCGGAAGGACTGCACTGCAAAATGCTGACGATGATGAGCCCCGCCAGCGCGGTGCCCAAGGTATTGCTGCTCGGGTGAATGGCCGCAACCAACCCGGCTCTCGCCTCACTGGCCTCAGTTTGCGTCGCAACATCTTCGTCCAGGGCAAGGAAGAGTGGCCAAGAGCAACATCTGGAGGACTGGGTATGGAGGTCGCAGCTAAACATGACGATGGTACTGTAGAGTACCGCTTCGTGCACAACAGCTCGTACCAAGAAACACAGCGCCAGTTCCACGTCTGTGTTGCGAGCTACGACCCCGAGCGTATGATACAACTGCTCCACACCAACCCCTATCACATCTCCACCCTTCTCCAAGTCTCTGAAATTGCAAAGCAGCAGCGCGACAATGCCTCTGCTTCCGACCTCCTCGAGCGTGCCCTCTTCACCTTTGGCCGTAGCGTACACTCTACCTTCTCCTCCAACCTCGCCGCTGGGAAAGCTCGCATGTCGTTCTCCCGCCCAGAGAACCGAGAATTCTTCCTTGCCGTCTGGCGCTACATCGCCACACTCTGCGTCCGCGCAACCTTCCGCACCGCGCTCGAGTGGGCACGTCTCATGCTCTCACTCTCGCCAGAAGAAGACCCATACTGTATGCGCCTTCTAATTGACCAACTCGCCCTCCGTGGGCGCTCCCCCGAATCCCTTGTTGCAATCTCCGAATCCGACATCCTCGAGCGTGCATGGAAAATTCCCCCAAACATCGCCTTCTCCATCTCCCTCGCACACCTCCGCCTCAGAGAGCCCATCAAAGCGCGCAGCACCCTCAAATCTGCCGTCCGCGAGTACCCCTGGCTCGCAGCCCGCCTCTGCAAGGAACTTGACCTGCCCATCCCCAAAACCGTCTGGGGCAAGGAACCTACCGACAACTTCCAAGAGCTCCTCACTCGCCTGTACGTTCCGCGCGCCAAAGACTTCTGGAACACCACGGAGGGCACTTCGCTGCTCATGGAGATCTGTCACTCGTTCGACGAGCCCCTCGGCGACGCGACGGCCCCGTACTGGCTCCAGCCCATCAATGAACTCGACCTGGCTCGTCACGTCATCCTTACCGATGATCAGAGTCTGATCTCCCTCCTCGACATCTCCGTTAAGGAACAGTACACATCTGTCTCGGACCCACTGCCACCAGCCAACAACAATCCCTCGTACGACGTGGCGAGTGCGTCGGGAGCTTACGGTCAACGCTCTGCAGGGGATCGCAATGCGCTGCTCGCGGATCTAGAGGAGCTGCGGCGATATTTCCAGAGTATTGACATCGAGGGATTGGTGGGTGGGGGGTTGACGGAGGAGAATCTGGTGCGTGCGCTGCAGGAAGGTGGGAGCAGTCTTGATGAGTTCAGGCGGAACAGTGAGAGGTTCCAGGTCGTGAGGGCGAGGTTGCAGGATGTTGGGGTGCAGGTGGTATTCGAAGGAGAGGGGAGGGCGGAAGCAGCGAGAGGGGAGGAGAGCGAGAGTGAGCAGGATATTTAGAGCTCTGTCATGACGAACGGGGCGCGCCTGGCTTTTCATCAAATCACGATGAGTAGATGTAGACCGTGCGTAGACCCTAAACAGCACGACTGTGCCAAAGAAGTCGATAGATTCACGAACAACTATACATATGCTCAATTATGGGTATCCAACAACTCGCTCACTCGCTGAAATCACCGTTATTGAAATGCGCTTCACTCGCGTATGCTAGGACTAACGCTTAAACTCCTTTGTCTGCTGACCTCCCCCAGCACATCTACCGTTCCAGCCCTCTCCTCGTATAGCTTCCTCAAATCCTCGACCGACGTCTTCTTGAGGTTGAGTTTGCGCGGCGCCAAGCGTTCGGGCTCTGGCTTGTTCGTTTGCTCCAAGCTAGGCATGCGCTTGAGCAGACCCGGGCTGATGGCTCTAGATTTGGCAGCAGGCACAGGGAGACTGGTGGATTTGGAAGGTGGGCGGCCAGTGATGGGGTGCATGTATGTTGGTGTGGATGTGGATGGCGGGGGGTAGACCGGTCGAGCGAGGCCTGTAATCTGGGGTGTGCGGCCTGTGAAAGGGACACTGGGCCTGCGGGTCTCTGTTGCTGAAGCAGGTTTCGGGTCGAGTTGTGTGGGCGACAATGAGACGTTGGGCGATGTCAACGCGCTCTGAGTGTTAGACGTCGCATTCATCCATATCCTCTTGTCACTCGTTGTATCGAGACCTGGTAGATCTGCAAGCCCCGGCAGAGCCTGACCGTGTGGAAAGGAGCGATCGAGGCCGTATTCGGAGACGATTCGTGCCTCTTCCTGCTTATCTGTGGATTTCTCCACATTGTCAACCTGCGCTGGGGTCAGGGCTTTCCTCTTAGGAAGAATAATTTGAGGAGCATGGGCAGGTGCAGGAGCAGCCGACGAGGTCGACTTCGCATCCTTTGCTGTGTATGAAGGTGCAGGGATAAGAACTTGAGCTGCCGTACCAGACTTCTTCTCATCGGGATACACTGTCCGTTGCGGTTGGTCGAACTCTTGTCGTCGAGGCGAGAAGCCATCCGTGGTTGCTGCGTAAGTTATGGGCGACTCGGCAACATCGTCAGGTGCGTCCGAGATGACAGACGAGTACCGAGGGGGCACTGCTAGAGGTGGAGCTGGCTTCCTCTGAATAGAGTCACCAGACGACTTGGCGGATGGGATGCGAGACCGGGGGGGTAGAGGAGGAGGCTTCGTTGCGGACGATGTGGCTTCGGGGTAATCTGTGTACACTTCAGGGGCCTTCTCGTTGTCTTGCAAGGTGATGCCGCTCATCTGCTCTTCAACGGAATCTCGTTTGTCGTCTCCCTTTGCCTCGAGCGGGTCATCCCACTCGCTCATGTCGTTCGGCAGCTTCAGTTGTTCTTTGAAAGCACCCTCTTCCTGAGCACACGCCGCCCGCAGACTGTCGTCCCACATGTCGATAGCGTGCGTAAAAATCCTTCGAATGATGGAAGACATCTTGGCATCCTCAATCTGGTCTGGACCGCACAGCAGGGCGGGTGCAAAGCATACAGCCAGGTTCTCCGCGGTCATTTTGTTTTGCTCTTGGCGTGATGCTACCTCGTGTAAGAGTGGCAGGAGATGCCTCACTACCACCTCCCTTGAGATGGCGGGCAGGAACGACCACTCGGAAGCGGGTGAGAAGAGGTCGCGAAGCTGGTCGAGGTCAGGGATATGCTGGCTGTCGCCGAACAATCGCTTGAGGTCCCGGTAGGACTCTGGGGGAAAGATGGGTTGTCTCAGACTGGCGTACCAGGCCTTGATCAGCGCAGCGGCCATGAAGACTGAGTATGCATCCCTCGGGTCGAGCTCTGCAATGATGTCGTCCTGGTGCTCAGCCTCCGGATATGGCGGGACAGGCAACGTTACGCCGTTGTCTTTCCAGACAATGTACTTCTGGCCGCGGTCATATGCCTCCTTCAGCACGTCGCGTAGCTTGGAGTGTGCGGGAATACGGAACAGGCCCTCCGAGGTGATGTTCTCCTCCAAGAGCACAAAGGCAGTGGTTTCGCGCAGGACACGAGGGAAGCGGGTAGTGCCTCTGCTGGTGTGGGGGAAAGGGTTGCGTACGGCAAAGGCGCGGCGACCGCTGGCGTAGGGGGCAAAGATGTCGTCGGAGATGCGGCGGTCGGTGAGGTAGGTGGACGGGGGGATCAGCAGGGTCTCGATGGGCAGGTAGAGGGCGAGCTGGGTCAGGCTGGAGGCGTGGTAGATTTTGCGGCGGAACTTGGGGCTGACGATGGTGGAGAAGACCTCAGTCAGGATACGCACCCAGGCCTTCTCGTGTACAATGTACAGGCGCTGCAGGCGCTTGCGCATGGCCCGCGACAGCACATGGTAGGCCTGCAGGAACCAGCCCCAGCCCGGGCGGTGCTTCCTAGACGTGGCTGAGCCGTCGCCGTCGCCCGCAAAGAAGACGACCTCGTACTCATAGCCCTTGAGGAGGTCGTCCTCCTCAGGCAGCCGCGCCAGCACATAGGGCAGCAGTTGGTCGAAGTCGGTGTCGTGCGTGTCGGGCAGGGCGGCAGCGTTGAGGATGAAGATGGGCCGCCCCTCCTTGGAGCCGATGGGGCTGCGGAAGAGGATCGAGGCCGCGGCCCTAGCCAGGTCGATCGAGTAGTCGGAGCTCTGACGGGAGGGGGGCACTGCAGAGAGCGACGAGCTGCGCAGCCGGCTGGCGAGGTGCGCACGCATCCCGCTCATGGCTCGGCTCGTCTGCTTGTAGGCGGGCGAGTGCTTGAGTGGGTGAGTCCCTGGGTGGCTTCCAAGGCTCGCTTCGTATGGTGCAGGTGCAGGTGCAGCTGTGTGGGCAGGTGCAGTGCCCTGACACGTGCAAGTGCAGGTGCAAGTGCAAGCGCGGGCGGTGGGTTGCTCGCAGGTGAACAGAACAGAACAGAACGGAACAAACAAATGACGTTGGTGCAGAACGGGGGAAGGGGCACGCCACAGCCACTCTAGGTCGCCCCAGCTCATCCCCGCCGCCCGTCACGCCTGTGCGCGCCCCATGCGCCATGTCATGCCCTGCCTGTCTGTGACTCGCTGTCGGCCATACGTGCCGATGCATCATACCGCCACTGATCGAGCTGCATGCTTTCAGACAGCAACGTCACTCATGATTGCAAGCAATCGACGGAATAAGCGTCCGACAGATACCTAGTTCGAGTCGGATTACCTAGGCCAACACCTAACTCCCGCCATGCGTCTTGCCGCTATGCTATCGTGTGCTACTGTCTCCTCGACATTCAGAAAAACAAAGTGGCTGCGTGTAATTTGATCAAAAAGGCCAAGGCCTATGGAACACCGTTGCGCCCTGCGTGCCGCTACCATGAGGGTATCGAAGAATATGAGAGAGCGCACCTCCAACAGCAGCCGCCATTGGAGAACCATGCCTTATCAACTCATCTGGTTCGAGTTCCCTGCGCCGTTCTGCCACCATGACGCTTCAAATTCTTCTTGAGACTGTCCGTGTTGACCATGTTGTCCGCCATGACTGCCGCGCTGGTACGAGACAGGGTATGAGCTACCGGTCTGCCCGGCTCCGTAGCCAGGTGCACTGTTCCCAAACCCATGTACCCCGTTGTGCTGCCAGTCTTCGTTGATCTTGAACCCATCGCGCCCAAGTCGGTCGCCCATATCACTTGAGTGAAGCACACTATCTAGCCCCATGGGACTGATCTGCTGATAATTGTTCCGGGGAAGGATAGGTGCTGGCATGCCTGCGATAGGTGTCCAGAACATGTCCGCATCCGAGCTTGCAGCACTCGTCGATGGGGCTGTCATCGACATGGATTGTGAGTAAGGGTACGACCCCATGGGCATGCCCGCGCTAAACGATGGTTGAGTCGGCGTCGACACGTTGGGCGATCCGAGATGCTGACCAGGTGCCACTGAGCCAGCCCGCGATGTATTGACCTGCAAGTTTCGGTTTGCAAACATTGACAGGCTGCCTCGCCTATGAGGCTCCGAGATTGGAGAGAATCCGCCCATGCGATTCACAAGATTAGTCGTATTGGGCGCTACTAGCAGCGGGTCTGCAGGTGGGCTAACCGCTCCTCGAGACTGACTGTGATCGTTTTGAGGCATAAGCTTCGACGACTTCAGCTCTTCCGGCCACGGTAGATTCCATGTCTTGGCCAATGTGTGTATGATGCGGAAACTTCTTGCCCCGAAGTAATGGCACTCATGAATCGCCTCCAGGCCTTGCAAACCCTCCACAAGATTCCGGCGTGATGTTGGATTGTCTTTCGAGTAGAGGAGATGTACGACCGTAACAGAAAGCAGTATGTGCGGGATGGCGAGGTGGGCAGTGCGGAAGTCATACAACGAGCGGTACAGTCTGACAAGCTCTGAGACTTTGTTAGCCGCCTCGATACATTTGTCGCGCGGGTGAACGTCTGAGTGGATAAGATCCACTTTGAGCATTGGTCGGAAAAGGTGGACAATAACCACCCAATATAACATGCTGCAGAGGCATTAGCATTTGGCAGTCTCCTCTGGGGATCGAACATACTGAAGAGTAATTGTATGGGGCTCAGGCTGCCGCCCCTCCAGCCTCATTATAGACGGTAGCTTTCTGTACCATGCTTGATACTTGTTGTAGCATTCTAGCAGCCTCGTGCTCGTGAATCTCTCTTTAGGAGCGAAGAACATGTAATTGTTGTCATTGATCAGCTCGGAAAGAGCAGAGAACTCTTGCAAGAATAGGCGCGTCGTGATGACTCTAGCTGCGCCAAAATCGGCTTCAAGGGGTCCGCTTGGTTCGTCAAGTATCGGTTTGTCGAGCGTAATGGCTGCTCGAGGCAGCTGGGCGATCCGGCCGGTGCCGATGGACCAGACTCTGCGCCGACTCAGTATTCATTATGACAGACGGTATAATCAACTCACGAGTCAACTGTGAAACACCCCCAGAACGTGACTCTTCTGACCTCAATTTCACTTGGGGTCAAGCTCAGAGCTGGGCTGGCGTTGTTGTTCAAATGGAGGCCCAGCTCCACGCACATGCGAATGCATCTCCCAATGTACCCGAAACCGGAGCTATCGCGTCCAGCACTTGGCTCGCGCATAGCCATGACACACAAGGCCTGCGTTGTTGTGAGACTGGGCGATTCGTCTTCCTGAAGTAGCCTCTTGGTCTCTGCGAAGAAATGATCTCCTGCCGTCCGAGAATTTGAAGGGTCGGTTCGGGCACCAGGCTCATCCGTCAGGTGGCAAGCGTAGGCGCAAATGGCGTTGACTAGCAATGGCGAGCAGTACTTGTTGCGTCCTTCCTTAAAGTCTTTATAAAAGCTTTCGCGACTGAATATAATGAAGAAAGGATGGCTCCAAGTGAAGTAGAGGCTGAGTAGACGATTGACGAAAGCTAGATCATCGGTTACTGTCGTCCAGGTTGTTCCTCGTCTCTGGACGTCGACGACGTGCATTCGAGCAAGCCCGCCATCGTAGTCTTCATCTTCAGTTACCAGCCCAAGGCTGGCAGAATGCCCAAAATGTCTGCTTTGCCCTGCTAATGTGACGGCTGGCTTGCCTAGTAGCACGCTCAGGTCTGTTTCAAGGCTTTGCACGTCGAACGGGGAGGGTGGCTGGGGTAATGCGACGGCATTGCTGCGCAACGAGTTGGTCAGAGTCGCGACATCAGCTTTGGGGTCACTCCGGATCTGGTGTACAAGATCAAGGACATGATCCTCTGGAAGGGTTCTGATGGAGTTAATGAGGAAGTCGACGGTCAGTGCATCCCCTGTGCGTGACGCGACTGCGGCAGAGGCTTCACGTTTGACACCAGCTGAGGCCGCAGAGGATGACTTAGAACGCCGGCTCTCGCTCTCAGCATCGTAGTGGCAGGGACTCTTGTAGACCGCGGTGCATGTTGCGCAGAATGGCGTCGCGCCATCACACTGTAAGCAATGTCAGCACATCCCAAGGTCTACTTCTGGACACATGCTCATCTTAGCTGTGCTCGAGTGTTGGGGCGATTGATCGCAGATGCAGTCCGCGGAGGCGAATCTCCAGATCAGACCACCCCTTGAATTGGACATGTATAAAGGCGAACGCAAAGCTTACTGACCTTTGACTTGCGTTTGCGACACGGCACACAGGCTGACTGTACACATCGTCTCTTGGGACCCTTGGGCTCCCCCTGTTGGCCGTCTTTCTCATCGGGCTGGGTGGCTGCAGCGCCGCGGGCCATGACAGCTACAGTATGCAACGGGAAGTGGGAAGGGAACTCACGCGCACTCCAGAGGGGAGAATTCAAGTCCTTGTCATGCCAGGGCTGGACATGTTAATTTCGCAACGAAGGGTTAGCCACTGCCCGTATGGGACGGCAGGTGTAATCGGATTCGGTAGATGTGACGTGCGACTAGACTGCCCTCGAATCAACGCGGTCGCCTTACTTGTCCGTTCGGCAGGCCCACGCTTTGATCAGACTCGGCACCGGTGGCGGAACGGCTCTTAGGATGCACGATACTTAGGCAGGGACCAAAAGACCACACGAAAGGTCTGCGCGAGGGCCTGCACGCGCACTATCTGTGGCTGGTGGCTGGACTCGGTGAAGTGTGCCGTGTTGTGATGGGATTCCGACCTAGACGAACGTCCCTTGTTATGGAAATTCGGATCGAGAACCAATCTTTCCCATGATGTTTTAGCCGAGCATCACCAATTCATAAGGGTCCAGATGTTCATGCCACCCATCAGTGTTGCGCTGTCGGAGATGCCGAGCCAGGACGCGGTCTGCTGCCGGACAAAGCCTCTGGCCGGCGCCCCAGAACGCTCCAACCAGCTTGTCAGGCCCAAAGCGTAATTAGTATCAAAGTGGCGAATATCTGGTAACTCGTAGCGGAGCAACTGCTTTGCCTAACTCATCCGGTAAGGATTGGAACAATCGCTCAATCTCGATCTGAGAACACCAATGATGTTACTAGTGTAGAGATGGACTCACTATGGCGTGGCCTCAAGAATTGAGAGACATGCAACCAACTCTGTGCACTAGCGACTCAAGTCTTCGAGAGCGTAGTGATCTCCTTCAGGGCTCACGCTCAGTCGCCGTTAGCTGCCAGAACTGCCGGGGTAGCCGGGCCGAATGCAACGAGGCTTCTGGGACATCCAACCAGCCCTGTGGTAATGGTCGACGGGCCATATCGGGACTGGGAGCCGGTAAGTAGTCTGATATCTGTGCTGCAAATGCTGCAGCCTTGTACTCGTGGCAGACGGAGGCCTGTGGCAAGGATCCTATGATCCTTTGAGTACTTACGCTAGGTCTTTATACTAGCTGCAAGCAAATGATACTGTTTCTATCGCCAAAATCTACGGCTACGTCATCATCAGTACTCACTGCTTAACCCATCTGAAATTCCGACTGGATCTTGGGGCCTGTGCAAGGACGTTGGATTTAGCAATCGGAGCTCTCACATCGTTCTACAAAAAGGGCCGAAATCGACCAGCTCCACCATGTTCTAGGCTTATCAAATACAGGATCACGCTTCCGTGGTACCGATCCCGAGAATCCTTCGACTCCCTCGATCCTCAGCACCAACGTGTCGAGCGTATGTATTGTTCTTAACAAGAGTGTAAATTATTGTTTGACAAGTTGCGAACTTCATCTGATCAAAGTCTATGTATAATTGTGGAATATCCAACAGCCATTAAGGGACTAAACTGCATGCATTATTTCTGTACAGGGACAACGCCCTCAAGGGGTGGCAATAGACTCCTGGCACCCGCTCTCGCTTGCTGCGCCAGGACCGCATCCATGATCACCAATGCAGCCATGGTCTCAACGATGGGGATCGCGCGAGGCACCACACACGGATCGTGCCGGCCCTTTGCCTCGAGGACACCTTCCGCCTCGTCATAAGTTGCCGTTGCCTGAGCTTGACCAATTGTAGCAGGGGGCTTGAAAGCCACGTTGAAGTAGATTGGCGCGCCGTTTGTGATACCACCCTGGATACCACCCGAGTTGTTGGTTTTGGTGGTGAGCCTTGGTCGCGGGTAGTTGGAAGTGCCGGTCTCGCCAGCAGGGACAGCGGGCGCCTTGATGAATGCATCGTTGTGGATCGAGCCAGGAACTTGAGCACCGCCGAATCCCGAACCGATCTCGAAACCCTTTGTCGCTGGGATGGAGAGCATGGCGTGCGCGAGCTTCGCCTCGAGCTTGTCAAAGCACGGCTCGCCCAGTCCAGTAGGACAGTTGCGAATGACACAAGTCACGGTGCCACCGATGCTGTCTTCCCTTTCCTTGTACTCGCCGATCAGCTTTTCCATGCGCTCATTGCTCTCTTCATGCGGACATCGCACAGGCAGGAAGGAGTCGACAGTCTTGCGGTCGATTGAGCCGATCATTTTCAGATACTCGGGGTTGGTCGACGCGGTGGGGTGCGTCGGTGTAGGAGGAAACAGGAACTCGTTGCCAATGGAGGCTGTGAAGGCAACGATCTCGACACCGTAGGCCTCGCGCAGGTACTTCTCGGCGATCGCACCGGCGGCGACACGTCCTTTGCTTTTGTTAAACGCTGTCTTCTGGGGCGCATGGTGCTGAGAGCTTACCAATGGTCTCACGAGCGCTGCTCCTTCCTCCGCCTGAGCTGGCCTTGACGCCGTACTTCTCAAGATAGGTCCAGTCTGCGTGACTTGGCCTTGGGTACATGTCCATGGTCTTGTTACCGTAGTCCTTCGGGCGCTGGTTCTCGTTCATGACCCTGATGCCGATGGGGGTACCCAGTGTAATGCCAAACTCCGTGCCCGACTGGATCTCAACCTTGTCCTTCTCGTTGCGAGGCGTTGTGATCGCTGACTGACCGGGTCGTCGCCGTGTCATCTGAGGCTGGATGTCGGCTTCAGTCAGAGCCATACCAGGAGGGCAGCCATCGATGATGGCGCCGACACTGAGGCAGTGGGACTCGCCATAGCTGATGGGAGATGAGCTGGGTACATTTTGAGTCTTTCCGGCAGACTGCACCTACGTGGTCACTTTGAAGTGCTGGCCGAAAGTTGACATGGCTGTGGTGGTGGGGCAGCGCTATTCAGCTCGCTTTGTGATACTATTGTTCTGTGAAGGAACGTGCAATTGCCTTCTCAACGTGTCGAAAAGGAAGAATGTCCGCTGTGACTCTTTGGCCTCAGGCGATGACGTATACGAAAAAGCCTAGATCGACTTTGCTGTTTCGTTGCAGATAGTAGACGATGGAGTCACTTTGCGAAATTATTCTACGCGGGGCGCGGTCACAGTTTCTTGTTCTCCGCTACCGGCCCGACCACGTAAGGCTGAATGCATCATCACAACGAGCGAATGGAAAAAGACATAACCACGCAAAGTGCATGTGTCGCATCGATAGGACAATGCTGGCACGGTTGAGAATGACTGTAACGAAAAGAATGACAGCATCAGACTGGTGATGGAGCAAGCTGACTGATTGTTCTAAAGATCTCAGTGGCACGTTTCATGAGGGAGAGCAACTCGCATGCTCCTTAGTTGTGATGTGAACATGTCAAGGTTGTTCGAGTTGAAGCGATGCTCAGCTGACGCGTGGTCAAATGAGCATAGTCGAGAAGTATCCTTGAGGGCAGAAGAAACGGCCCTGACTCTACCATGGTCGACAAAAGACGGTGAGAGTGGCGGCTAGGTCACGCGGTCTTCTTCTACTCACTCACAATATGAAGGCGGATGGCTTTATGCGCTATAACGAGCGATACTGCAAGGCAGGGGTCAGTGTCATCATCCATGGGCGACAACTGGCGAGGCGAGAGATGACAGGTAGGGACGCCTTGTAACGAATAGGACGCGCCCACAATGACAAAAGCGCGCCTTCTGCTACAAGGTCAAACAACGACACCAAGACCAGAAGCTATAGCGTCTGGGGAATAATGAGGGGATCGGAACGGGGGCACGTTTTGAAAGGTGGTGGTTGTTTGGCGGACGCCCTCGCGGCTAAACTCGGAGTAGCGTCAGTTGGGACCCTGAGCTCACGTCTGCGTGTTTTCGTAGCAAACTTTCCACCACTTCTCCCCATCCTCCATTCACCCATACATAGCTCCGCCATCATTCATCATGACTGAATTCGTCAAGGTCGAGAAGATTGTTCCCAGGTTCCCGCCGCCGGCTTTCGGCGACATCGCCAAGGCATCGAACGACGTATGTTTGGGCTGCCTATCTGGAGCTTTGGCGTGCTGAGATGACTGACCTGGGCCCGCGCAGCTTATCAACAAGGACTTCTACCACACTGCCGCAGGTCGGGACCTCCCAAGTGAGCTGCGGCGACGCGCGCTGACCTGTCTTTAGCTGCCCTCGAGGTCAAGCTCAAGGCTCCCAACGGCGTCAACTTCACCGCCAAGGGTGTCTCCCCTCACTCCGGCCCTGTTGCCTCCTCGGTAAGCGCAAGCACGCCCAGCGCACACGCGGCAGACGACTGACACAGTTTCCAGCTCGAGGGCAAGAAGGCTCTCTCCAACGGTACAGCACCCTCTCCCTTCCGCCCCCGTGCGCTATCACTTTTCGTTCCAATTCACCAGTCGAAGTACCTCCACTCCAGCATCTTTCACGTATCTCAACCTCCGGGCGGCACAAGTGCCGTCGCCGGCTATCACATCACCTTGCTGACGACACAACGCTCAGGAATCAGCATCACCCAGTCGTGGAACACCGCCAACGTCCTCGCTACCAAGGTCGAGCTCAACGACACCTTTGCCAGCGGCCTGAAGACCGAGGTTCTCTCCAACTTCAGCCCTGCTGCCGGCAACAAGGGCCAGAAGGTCAACTTCCACTTCAAGCAGCCCAACTTCCACGGCCGCGTCTTCGCTGACTACTCGGCCGCTGGTGCCATTGGCGCCGTTGCCGATGCCGTCGTTTCCCACGAGGGCTTCGTTGTTGGTGGTGAGGTCGGCTACGACGTCCAGAAGGCCACCATCACCAAGTACAGCGCCGCTGTTGGTTACACCACCCCCCTCTACAACGCTGCTATCACTGCCACCAACTCCCTGAGCGTCTTCTCCGCCGCCTACTACCAGAAGGTCAACCCTGCTGTTGAGGCCGGTGCCAAGGCCACCTGGGACTCCAAGTCTGGCTCCAACGTCGGTCTTGAGCTCGCTGCCAAGTACAAGCTTGACCCTGCTTCTTTCGCCAAGGTACGTATTTGAAAGACGTAAAAACATTGGCCCAACTGACAGTCTGTAGGCCAAGATCAACAACCTCGGCATTGCGTCCCTCGCCTACAACACCAAGGTCAACAGCGGTCTGACCTTCGGCATTGGCGGCTCTTTCGATACCCAGAAGCTCAACGAGGCCGGCCACAAGCTTGGCACCAGCTTCACCTTCGAGGGTTAAGCGAAGGAAGTGTGTATAGTAGAGTGGAAAGACGGTGATCGTTCTAGATTCCTATTTGGTTCTGCAGCGAAGCGTCTCGAACTGCCATGCAGTGAGCGTCTGTAGTATGTCTTTCTGGCATGTACAACATGTGTCTCAATGCAGATTTTCGAACCCCGTTTTGTAGTGTCTGGTTGCATTGTGATCAAGTCTACGTCGTCGGCTTCTGCTGTTTCTTCGCCACGCGATCTTCGGAGACCTTGACGAAAGCGCCAATGGCGCCTACGATACCAAGGACAATCAAGAAGCGGGACAGGTGACTCCCTCCCCTCGCGTACTCTTCGTCTCTACGGTATAACATGGACCGGCGACGCCCCTTTAGTATATGCTCATGGACCTGCTCGTGGACTTGTTTATGTCGCATATTATCGAAGTGCGGAACTTGCTGCCCCTGCCGCCGCTGCCCTGGCCCGTAGCCGCCTGCCTCTCCATAGCTTTCAGAGCCCCCTTCGTCGCCGTTGAGATTTGGGTTGTGGTGCGCGTACTCGGCCCGCTTTGCACCGTGACTCCCATAGCCACCACTGTTGTAGAAACTCGGAGGCGGGCCGCGAAACGTACCTCTCTTCTTGTTCAAACCGGTCGCGGGCCTCGATCCCGCATAACTCGCGGAGCTGTGACTCCCTGAAGGATGGCCCCCGCTGCTACGTCTCCCCCACGCAGACCTCCGCTCAGTCTGATGCAAGTGTGCGTCGTACTGGGCACGTTTCTCCGGGACGGAGAGGGTGTGATAGGCTTCGCTTATGGCGACAAAACGAGTGGATGCGGTGGGGTCGTCCTTGTTGTGGTCGGGGTGGTTCTTTTTGGACAGAGCGTAGAACTGTTTCTTGATCTCCTTTGCATCGGCCGTAGGTGCGACCTGCAGCGTTTCGTAGTGATTCGGGGCGCTATCGGAGAGACGGGGCGCTGATGCTGTGAAGAAGCGAGGGGCGGATGCGCGCAGCACCACGCGAGCGTGCGGATGGCAGGACGGACACGTCCATTGGGGGCGCACGAGTGGCCGGACAAAGGAGAGAGAAGGCCGGGGTGACATTGCCCATTCCCATCCCACGTGACAGAGAATAGGAGAGCCTGGAGAGTCGACGGGAGAAGGAGCGACAGCGGGCGAGAGCGACAAATGCTGCTGCTGCTGCTGGTGCTGCCATACGCGGGTCGACGTCATGACCGTCGCTAACGCAGGGCAGGTGCAGCCGAACCGCCGTCCGCCGTCCGCCGTCCCCTCCGCTCCGCTGCTGGAATTCGAGGCCTGCGCGTCCGCCAGCTCGTACAAAACCTCGCCCCGCGCACACTTTTGACTGCCACCGAGCACAACATGGCGGCCCAAGTAGAGAACGGCGTCGCCAACCTGAAGTGTATGTGCGCCCACCCGTGTGCAGCCGTGCAGCGGCTTGCTGGCAAAGGTCAAGGGAAAAAAAAAGCTGACAGGGTGCTGCAGTGGACGATGCGCAGAGCAAGCCCACCAACGGCGCAACACAGAACGGCAACAAGCCTGCCGAGGCTGCTGACCCCGACGACTCGGACGACGAAAACGAGGCCGAGGCCGAGGACGCTGGAGCTGAGGGAGCCGGCGAGGGTGCCGCCAAAAAGAAGAAGAAGAGAAAGCCCAGGAAGAAGAAGAAGGCTGGCGCCGGCGGTGCCAAAACCCAGACCTCTCCTCCCCGCGTACCGCTTTCAGAGCTGTACCCCAACAATGTCTACCCAGAGGGCGAGCTAGAGGAGTACCGTGACGAGAACAGCTACCGTACCACCAACGAAGAGAAGCGCCACCTCGACCGCATGAACAACGACTTCCTAAACGAGTACCGCAAGGGCGCGGAGATCCACCGACAGGTCAGACAGTGGGCACAGGGCTGGATCAAGCCGGGCATGTCGCTCACCGAGATTGCCGAGGGCATCGAGGATTCTGTGCGCCATCTGACAGGACACATGGGACTTGAGATGGGCGATGCGCAGGTTGCTGGCATGGGCTTCCCCACCGGTCTCAGCATCAACTCGTGTGCCGCCCACTACACCCCTAATGCCGGCAACAAGATGGTCCTCAACTACGAGGACGTTATGAAGGTCGACTTCGGTGTGCACATCAACGGTCGCATCGTCGACAGCGCCTTTACCATGACCTTCGACCCCGTCTACGACAACCTTGTCGAGGCCTGCAAAGCCGCCACCAACGCTGGTGTCAGGGAAGCCGGTATCGATGTGCGTATGAGCGACATTGGTGCTGCTATCCAGGAAGTCATGGAGAGCTACGAGGTAGAGATCAAGGGCCAGATGCTGCCTGTCAAGTGCATTCGCAACCTCAACGGTCACAGCATCGGCCACTACACCATCCACGGCGGCAAGACCGTCCCCATTGTCAAGGGCAGCGATCAGACCAAGATGGAGGAGGGCGAGACCTTTGCTATTGAGACTTTCGGCTCCACTGGAAAGGGTTACGTTCGCGATGACATGGAGACAAGTCACTACGCCCTGATTCCGGATGCGCCCAAGGTCGCACTCAGAGTCTCGAGCGCAAAGACCCTCCTTAACTCCATCACAAAGAACTTTGGTACGCTGCCTTGGTGTAGGCGCTACCTCGACCGTCTGGGTCACGACAAGTACCTGTTGGGTCTGAACAATCTGGTCTCGGCAGGAATCGTCGAGGCCTACCCTCCACTGTGCGATATCAAGGGCAGTTACACTGCGCAGAGCGAGCACGTAAGTTGGACAGCTGTACGGATTTTGGAAGAAGAAGCTAACATATGACAGACACTTATCCTTCGACCGAACGTCAAGGAAGTCATCAGCCGCGGCGACGACTATTAAAACAGCGATCAATGCGTCCCTTTCTACATACCACATACTTTCTCAATCAATCCACTTCCAAGGGGTGTTAGATAGCACAACGAACTCACGAGATTCATAACGAAATCAAAAGATGACAACCTGTTCATGAGGACAGCTCCCGAACACATTGCGCACGAAGGGCAACTCCTATTGCCTTGAGAGCAATTTCTCATGCAGAGACTATATCCAAAAATCTACCTATCTTGCTTTCCGCCTCAACTCACTAATCAAGATGCAGTTCGCCGTTCGGTTCCGCGAACGGAGAGTACTTCTGCGTCTCCGTCCATAGGGTCTCCTCGTCCATCTGGCTTGCATCCAACCCGGCCAAAACATCTCTGCTGCACGTTAGCTGATGTTTAAAAGTCCAACATACACACTAACTTATCTTCTGCCAGAACCTCAAACCCTGGGACGCAGTCGATGAGTGCGTAGATTGCGTAGCTTCCGATGAACGACCACGAGAAGCCCACCATTGCTTCCACGATCTGAATGCCAAGCTGTCTTACATTGCCATCGAAGAAAACGCCTCCTACAATTTCAGTCACCCCGTCGTAACCAGCAACCTCCTTTCTTGCTAGACAACCTGTCCCAATGGTGGCCAGGAATCCGCCTAAGCAGTGTGTCGCGAAAGTGTCACCATGGTCTACCCACCTCCACCGGCGCGCAAAGTCAGTAAACTTGATACGTAGCGTCTGTCGACAGAATAGCGCGCCAACAATGCCAAACAGCATTGCTGACGGCATGTCGATGAAGCCTGCAGACGGCGTGATCATAATCAACCCCGATATGGCGCCCATGAAGCACGAATCAAGACTCCATCGCCCAACCTCAACATACGTGTACAGCATCCATGTTAACGCGCCACTTGCAGCGCATAAGTTCGTGACGCAGAGCGCCATGACCGACTTGAAATTGAACGCCAGCGTAGTTCCTGCATCAAAGGCGAGCCACGAGCCCCAGATGCTAATCATAGCCAGCAGCTGACAGATGGAGTTGACAGGGCGGTGGATGACCAGGTGCGAGGGTGTGCGTACGGCAGACTTGCGGGAGCGGAAGAGTGGATACGAGAGGTACACGCTCATAGCGGTACAAGTCGCACCGCTGTTGATGTGCACAGGGGTGCCGCCAGCGAAGTCAACCACGCCCAGGTTCTGCAAGAAGCCCCCGCCCCAGACCATGTGCGCGAGGGGATTGTATATGAATGTTGACCAAAGCTAGACTTTGACTTAGCGTTGCTACCTTTCCGTACCTTCATACAACTCACAAAGATGAAGGGGATCAATGGTAGAATGCGGCCGCGTTCGCAAGCTCCACCAACAGCGATTGCGCAGACCGTGGCTTGGAAGACGAGTTGGAAGAAGCTGAACAAGATTGCTGGAATGGTACCGACTGGTTCGGAGAGCACGTTGCGGTGGAACGCATACGTGAAGTCGCCGAAGAGAGGACCTCCCTCGCTGTAGGTCAGTGTGTACCCGATCAAGAACCACTGGATACTGCAGACGATCACGGCAAGAATCGAAGGGATAATTGCGGCGAGGGAGTTGGACCTCGTGGTATAGCCTGAGTAGGCGATGCCAACCGCTGGTATGATGCCCCAACCTAGAACAGGTCAGTCGGCTTGTCGAGTCGTCTGTCCTCAAAGGGTCATGAAGCAGGGGGATAGGTGGCATGTACAGAAGACGCAGCATACGAGTACGAACAGGGTGTCGACGCGATCACATTCTTCCCAAGCCTTCAGCACTTCTGTAGGGAGACCCATCACGGGCAATGTTGTAATAAATGAACGGTACTCCTAGACTGGTCTACAAACACAAGGTAGAAACACTTCGATCAAGGTTGAAGCTGGATATGCTAGCTTTATGCATGTTGTCAGGTACCCTCGGCTGCACGTAGTCTAGGTAGCTTCTCTCCTCTTTCAAACTTGCCCAGAGAAGCGGCGCTTGATATGCATCAAACGATCTGTTGCAATTGGTGGAGCGTTTGTACGAAGGCGATAAGATAAGACAGCCGTTCCGCCGATGACGATCAGTCACCTATACGGATGGAGCGGCTACAGACGTATACTGCTCGACCCTGAGGTCTTTATGCATCAGAATCTGTGCTCACACATTATACACTTCAGCAGTAAGCAAAAAGATGCGATGTATGTAGATAGTCGCGCCATTTAAGTCAGATGGTGGCAGCGGAAAGCGCCCCGCCCACCTACGCTAGCCGGATTGTTCTAGACCTCGACAAAATGGCCCTTCACTCAAGGCAATTATCAAACAACCGAACCAACCAAATAACAAGCAAAGCATGACGGCCTCAGACGACGAGGAAAACGACATCTTCGGCGCTCACCAGCTCGACTTCGTAGCCCCAGCGCCTATCAAGCCTGCAGGCGTGGCACTCGTCGATTTCGATGGTGTGCTCTCGCCCCCACTGAGGGTCCACGAGGATCTCAAAAACGGATGTGGTGGGCAATTGTGGCCGGCAGGAATGGTGCTGGGGAAGTACATGCTGCGGAGGCATAAGGGTGATTTGGCTGGGAAGACCATGTACGTGCCATATCGAAGAACTTACACTTCAGCATGTACTAACGAAGCGAGTGTCGAATTGGGAGCAGGAGGCGGCCTAGTCGGTCTCGCAGTAGCAGTAGGCTGCAACGTGACCGAAACTCTACACATCACCGACCAGGACGAGATGTTCGCGCTGATGCAGAAAAACATTGGGCTCAACGACCTGTCACCCCGGGTCTCAGCGTCCATTTACGACTGGGGACAGCCCACACCCTCGCAATTGCCTCAGCACCCGGATGTAATTCTCGCAGCTGATTGCGTGTATTTCGAGCCTGCTTTCCCGCTGCTGCAGCAAACGCTCAAGGATATCATTGGGCCTAACACAGTGTGCTATTTTTGCTTCAAGAGGCGGAGGAGAGCGGATTTGACGTTTATGAAAACCGCCGGTAAGATGTTCGATGTGGAGGAGGTTGAAGATGATCCTGATAAGCCGATTTGGTCGAAAGAGCGGCTGTTTCTGTAAGTTTTGTTGTACGTGGGTTGAGAGACGCATGACTGATTTGTACAGGTATCGAATAACGCAGAAGAGAGGGAAGGCGTAGTAATGGTAGATAGACTTAGATGCCTACACAACATGCTCGGTTTTGTCTGTCTTGGCCATGACTTTGCTCTTCATCCCAAGCCATTCGCAACTCGAACAGCTCAACTTACGAAGCCGGCCCTTGTATGGTAGCTTTACACTCTGGCCATCTCTTCAAATCAGTGCATTTTACGTTTACGAAAGTAGCTGTCATACCTCCCACAATCAGTGGTTCGTTATGTGCCCAGGCGGAGTCAACCCCGGATGAACAAAAGTACTTGCTTTGCTCAGTGTGGAGGTGACGCAACAACTTAACTTCTGTCCTGACGTTGACATTGTCCACCACAATTACGTCGGACAGTCTTCAGTCACGAAACAGTTCCCAACGCAAAATCGGTGGGCGTGAAGATATTGGCGGTGGGTGTGATTGAGTTGTTCAGTGGAGCATTTCATACTCACTGTGATACGCGGGGCCCGCCAGTACCCCGCATCCCTCTGCAGCGTCCGCACTGTTCGAATCTTAACTTTGCTGTGACTTCTCCTACAGTTTGAACGCAGGCTATCCTGAAAGTGAAGTGTTTGTTGCACAGCATATACCGCAGCCGGCCTCCCGAAAGGCCCCAGGCACTCGGCCCGGCAAGCGCCAAATTTAGCGTCGCGTGCCAGCTCATTCCCAGTTTCCCAGTCTGGCTTCTCACCTCATCTGTATGTATCAACGAAGAGTTAGATGGGATCGGATGCTCTTTCGAAGTTGACCAAGGCCGGCGAGACCGCCTGGAAGTCGTTCCAACAGAAATGGTACGATATCGAAGGACTCATATATGAAGTCACGTGCTGGCGACTGACTGCAGGAATGCTCCAGGCTCGAGAGAAAGAAGGGCCAGCCCGATGCGCAGCTCGCAGAGGCCATACGTCAGAAGAACCTGTATCTTCGCCAGATCGCAGCCAAAATCACGGGGAACTCGGAATCGGAAGTGCCTCCACTGATATGCACACCCAATGCGCCTGGTCGTGCAGTGTTCTTGATCACTACACCCATCGCTTTCGGTAGACTGGAGCTCTCGAGGAAAACCTACGATCTCTTAGCCAAGCATTTTGGTATGACTATGAACAGCATTTCCCATTGGGCGGTGGTGGTTGTAGACCGTGGACTTGGCACTACTTACGCATACGATCTGATGAGCGACCAACTGAAAGTCCAGATGCTTATGAACAACTATTTCCGCGTATATGAAGCTACTGAGGAGTTTATCGCTACGTGGAGTTCTTGCTACTACGTCGGTGAGACGACAAAGCCGCACGAGGAGATCCAGGCGCTTGGTGAGATTTGCCTGGTATTCATGGGGATTGATCGAACACTAATGTATAATGCAGGTGAGCACTTCATCGCTGCAAACAAGCGCTACAACCTGCTCTCGAATAACTGCCAGCATCTCACGGAGAACCTCATCAGAGAGCTGTGCAACGGCAAGATGATCAGCCAAGCCAAGCTGGAAGAGGAGATCCGACTTATCTCGCCCAAGATCGCACGGGATCTGATGGTCGCTAGGCTGAGATCCAAGCTTGAGAAGGAAGATCAGAAAGAAGATAGTGAGTCGGTCCAGCATGATGTCTTCACGATAAAGGAGTTATGGGGTAGGGTCAAGCACTGAGAGGCAATTTGGCGTTGCGTATGAATTTGGCGTTTTGCAATGGATCAATTTAACTTGGTCTGGTTTTGCCAAAGCAGACAAAGCGAGAACTCAGGGTATGGTTCTCGCAGACATGGTTGCTTCGTGTGGGATACCAATCTAGTGTGTTATGGAAGGAGCTGGCGGTCTGTTCCGTGGCGTTTCCCAAGGACCTTCTGTCTTGTATTACAGGCGACTTGTCATATCGGCTTCTAGCTTTGAAATGCGCTCCCATCGTTCTCTGTCCTAAAGTATGAGGTTTGGTGTATTGTGCTCATGCATCGACGGCCCTTCTACCCCAAATCTCGTCACTGATTCGGCCCTATCTCTAGGTGCGGCCCCGATAAGTTCATTCTCTCCGCAATGTTGGTTCGTTCCTCAGCGATTGTACCGGAAGTTCGCCGCCGAGACTACTGCTGAGTGATTCTACCTTTCGCTCGGACAAGGCCTAGATTGGCTGTACATTGAGGGCCCAGCGCCGAGTTGCGATTGGTCAATCTGTTTCAATCAATACCTGGAGTACCTTTGAGTGTCACTGGCTCGAATAACCCATAATTGAGAGATTGAATGATTCTCTGACGGTGATCGAAGGCAACAGACCACAGCACCAACCACTCGTCGAACCGGAAAAGTTGTGAGTGTATACCTTATGTGAGGCCACAGAACGTCATATCGCAATATGCAGTCATGTGTTTTTGCATCTCTGAAGGGATGTTAACAGATGCTCAGATACCCCAGCCTATGCGCAACGATATGTTTGATGTCAAACGTGTATCGGCACCAACAATGCTTCGAACTTAACGACAGGCTGTCAGAGGTTGGCCAGTCGTGGATAGAATAAATCTGACGGTACACAATTTGTCCACAAGATTTAGAGTATCCGATTCTCATGTGATCCCCAGTCATAGCCCGATTGTCGCACAACGCTGCCGTCCCTGCATTCTCTCGATCCAGGTGCTGCAGCTGCAGTGTTCCGGCATCATCGTGCATGTGCATATCGATTATCTTCGATCGTCGTACAGCAGAAAGATGCGGGCCTACACGCACGAAGCTGATTGAGCTACTCATCATGGGCTATCGTTTCATAAACATGCACCAATCTTCACGGCCTGCTATCACTCATTGCAATCACAAGATCACCGCGTTCTGAGCATAGCGCCGATACAACAATCATGTTACCATCAATAGTCGATTCAAGGCCTCACGCGTAAGTCCCGCATGCCTCCGAGCGCACTATTGATGACGAATGTGCTCATCTCATTTAGTCGCGCACATTACGATGGGCAAAGGGCACGAGTAGTTGCTAGCCACCCACGACCTCACTCCCGACTCTTAGTCTCCATAACAGACCCGGTCCGATCAGAACCCGCCTCCGAAAGCTCCGGTGCCAGTGAACGGATCTCCCGATATGTGGAGCGGCGGCCGCGGCGATGGAAGCACTGACGACTATTTATGGATAGTACCATCTATGCTCCACAGTGATTGCGTGGGGACCATTCTTCGCTTGTAAGCATAATTGTGATCACGATGTCGTGTGGCGAGATTGCAGCAATAAGTCGCAAGATGCTTGGTATACTAGCAAAGGGAAAGTGGCGGAGCAGCGTGCTAGTATGGATGTTGGGAGAACGTGCGGTCTCAAGCTATTTCGGTAACGCGGCAGATCTGAAACACGGTTCGAGAAGCCAGTCCTAATGCAGGGATTGCTCCACTGGGGAAATTAAGAAAGCGGGAGATGTGGTAGGCTTCCGAGTTCTGGTCGGCCAGTACCACATTTTGCGGAGAAGGTAGATGTCACTCACTGGCATGTTGGGCGACTGGTTGAAGTGTAATTGTGAATTCAAATCTAGAAACTCCACGCAATGCCTGGATTTTGGCCGGCAGATGATGACAAAGGAAAAAATGAATCGACTTGAAGATCAGACCAGAAACGATGTGAACCGTTTCTGCATCCCACTGCTTGTGAGCCAACCACGCGCAAGGTACCATTGTGATAGCAAGACAGTTTTGTATTGTCAGCTGTCAGAAGCTCTTGTGAGTTACCTACAAACGACAGAACACCCGCACAAACATTTTGAGCCCCTGCCCGAGGAGGCATCAACACAGCGGAACGCAGACAACATATATGAAAGGGGTCAAGCAACCCATGAGAGTTTATACAAAACAAAGCATCAACTCATACTAAACGCTCAAGCAGCGCTTAGTAGGTGCCGTAGCCGGAACCGTAGCCAGAGCCAGCGGTGGGGTAGGCAGCGGGGGTGGAGGAGGCTGTCTCACCAGCGGGGGTGGAGGAAGCCTTCTCGACGATGGGGGTGGACGAGGCCTTCTCGACAACGGGAGTGGAAGTGGCCTTGTCGACAACAGGAGTGGAGGCCTCGCCACCGGCAGGGCCGGTAGGGTAGGCAGGGTACTCAATAGCGCTGGAGGTAGCTGTCTCGCCGGCAGGGGTGGAGGAGCTGGGAACCTGGGTCTCGACGGAAGGAGTCGACGAGGCGGAGGGGACCTCAGAGACGAACGAGAAGCTGGGAAGGTCGGAGGTCTGGCTGGGGACAGAGCCGGTGCCGGTGGGGTAAGAAGGCTTGGTCAGGGTAGAGAAACCAGTGGGACCGGCAGGGTAGGGAGCGGTGCCGTTACCGTGGGGGTAAGGAGCAGAGTTGCCGCCAGCAGGACCAGTGGGGTAGGGCTTGCCACCAGCAGGGCCGGTAGGGTAGGGCTTCTCACCACCAGCGGGACCAGTAGGCTGGGAGTGCTCGCCAGCAGGAGTGGACGCAGGGTACTCGCCGTTGCCGCCAGCAGGAGCAGAGGGCTTCTCAGAGTCGGGGGTAGCGGTGCCGTAGTTTCCACCAGCAGTGACGGTGACGGTCTCCTTAGCAGTAACGGTAACGGTAACGGGAGCGGCGCAGTCCTCGCCCTCACCCTCGCCCTCACCGCCAGCAGGGCCGGTAGGCTGGGCCTGCTCACCAACGGGAGTGGAGACCTTGTTGCCGCCAGCAGGGCCGGTGGGGTAACCCTCCTCACCGACGGGAACGTTGGGGGAACCGGAAGGAGTGGGCTTGACAGTGACGTAGCGGGTCTGGGTCTGGGTGGACTTCAGAGTGGTGGTGCCAGTCTGCTCGCCGCCGGCAGGGCCGGTGGGGTAAGAGTCCTTGCCACCAGCGGGGCCAGTAGGCTGGGAGTGCTCACCAGCAGGAGTGGACTCGGGGTACTCGCCAAGGCCGCCAGCGGGGCCAGTGGGCTTCTCCTTCTCAGCGGTGACAACGACAGTCTTGTAGATGGTCTGAGTGGAGGTGGAGGTGACCTCAGTGGTGACGGGGTGAGCAGTCGAGCCAACACCAACGGTGTAGACAAGAGTCTCGGTGACCTCGTGAGGGATCTCAGAGACAGCGTAGGAGCTGGTGACGACGGTGTCCTTGGAGGCAGGGGCCGAAGGAGCGGGGGTGGCCTTGGTCAGGTCAGACTCAGGGCAGACGGTGGTGCCGACGGCGACGACGCTGGTGACGAGCGAGGTCGAGCGAGCAGGGCAGTCAGAGACGGTCGAAGGGCACGCAGTGACGGTGAAGATCTGGGTGCTGTAGATGACCGAGGTGACGTAGTCGCTCATGGGGGTGGTCTCAGGCTTGGAACCAGAGCCAGTGCCGGTAGGGTAGGCGGTGAGGCCAGTAGGACGGGCACCGGTGCCAGTAGGGTAACCGCTGGGGTAGAAAGTCTTGGAGGCCTCAGAGGCGAGAGGAGTAGAGGCAGAGGCGCCGGTGGGGACGTAGACCGAGCTGGGGGGGTAGACGCCAGTGGCGGGGGAGCTCTCAGAGCCAGCAGGAGTGGAGGCGGACGCTCCAGTAGGAACGTAGACCGAGCTGGGAGGGTAGACACCGGTGGCAGGTGTGCTCTCGGCGCCAGCAGGAGTAGAAGAGCTGGCGGGGGCGGAGGGAACGGGGTAGCCGTTGCCGTAGTCGATCACGCTAGAGGAAGCAGCGGGGACGGAAGAAGACTCAACGGCAGCGGGAGTCGAGCTGGCCACAGGCTTGGAGACACCGCCACCGACGGGGTAGCTGGCGGTCTCAGCAGCGGGGGTGCTGCTGGCAGGGACGGGGACAGAGCTGGAGGGAACCTCGGCAGGGTAAGAAGAGCTCTCAGCAGCAGCGGGAGTGGAGGAGCTGGCGGGGACAGGAGCAGAGCTGGAGACACCACCGGCGGGGGCAGAGGGAACGGGGTAACCGTTGCCGTAGTCGATCACGCTGGAGGAGGCAGCAGGGGCCGAAGAGGCGGGGACCTCAGGAGTAGGGACGGCCGAGCTGGAGGCAGCGAGGGGAGTCGAAGAGCTGGCAACGACAACGGGAGTGGACACACCACCGCCAACGGGGTAGGATGCGGTCTCGGCAAGAGGAGTGCTGCTGGGAGCGGGGACAGAGGAGACGACAGGAACGGAGGAGACAGCAGGGGCCGAGGGGACCTCAGGTGTGCCGTAGCCGTTGCCGTAGCTGTTGCCAGTGTCGTAGCCAGAGCCGTACTGGCGGCGCTGCTGGCGTGTGGAGCGAGCCTCAGCGGCATCGGCAGCCGCGAGGGCGGCGAGGAAAGCAACAGTAAGCTTCATCATCTTGGCTGATCGAAAAGAATCGTAGATCTTGAAAATGCGGTGATATCGATATCGAAGATAATCCCGTTTGGGAGGCTACAGGTCCAGGAAAGAGTGACTGGACTTGTAAAAGAGTGGCGCGTCCGAAGACAGACGGTAAGTGAGTGTGTGGAAAGGAAAGTGAGCCTTGTCGTGATGAGATGTCCATGAGGCGGAGAGGAGCCGATATATGAATGAGCGGGTGGTCCCCAAGTGGAGGCCAAGCAAACAGCTGCATGCACCGATGGCCTGCCCCTGGCGGCTGTTAATTTCGGTCAGGGACGGGCGTAAGCAGGGACCAGTGAGCGGCAAGGTTGCTTCAATGCGGGTGGGCCATGGTGTTGTTAGCCAGGAACAACGACCAGGGGCCCTGCTAGGGTGGTGCACGCGGCAGCCAGTCAGGAGTGGCCGGCAGCAACGTCGTGCTCCTGGACGCGCCGCGCAGATGCAGAGCAGCTCGCAGTCGAGCGTGGATGGTGAGGCTGGTTGTCGCCCATCGTGACGCCGGGAGGTCGATATGCGTAGTGAGGGCAGCGGCGCCTCTTTTGGTGCGCTTTCGCTCGCGCTGGCTGTCTCAAGCAGGTACGGTGACTGACCCCCAGCGACTCATGTTACCCACCGCTGCCATCTACTGCTGCCTCGGTGACTGGCCTGAGGCGGGTCCAAATTGCGTTTCATGGCGCTTGGCCGACAAGAGACGCACACCCTGTGATGATCCTCCCTCCTTGAACAGATACGGAAGCAAGCGGGTCCTAAGCGGAGGCGTTGAAGATGGCGAGCACATTGCCGTGCCTAGAGGGGCGGCAGAACCGCGCAGCACCGCGCTCTGGGTGCGTCCCTCACGCTCAGCTTGTGTGCAACGTTGGAGCGTAGCAATACGACCGGCACGTTTGTCGTATGCATCATGAGCGGCCCGCGCTCGATTGGCGTGATAAGAGCACAGGTGCGGGTGTTTCGAGGGGCGAGCTCACCCAAGCTTTTGAGCCTTCCCAAACCGTCAAGGTGCGACACCAGCTGCCCCTGCCAGCACAAGCTGCACAACTGCACGCTGAGCAGTGCAAACTGCCTCCTCGTTGACATCATCGTCGCGCTGGCAACAAACCGGGGCCGGGTGTTCGAGACCGTACCGGACATGTGTGTGTGCTCTGCATAGAGATGTGATCCATCGTGGCCGTTGTCCTGGTCGTGCTTCAAACGGCCGCCACAAACGAAGCCACAACCTTCTCTCTTTCAGCTGCGCACTTGCACGCCTCAGCCGGGGCGCCCATGAGCCGAAGCCCTCCGACACTTGACAGACGTCACAGCATTCATCGCATGAATACTATAGCACACAGCCACTTCCTGTTCAACGGCGGCTGTGTACAGTGTATCCTTGTCGAGACAATGTCGATACCCGCACCGTCGATCTCAAACAAGAAGACCGCCCAACAGCATGTCATCCTCAGGCGTATACCCCTTCAGATGTCATCGAGGCTTCCAGCTTCAACAAAGTCCACGTCTCTCCTTGTCCCTTCTGCAACGTGTTGCACATCCTGCAATGGTCATTGCCAGGTGCTAGGTGAGTATTACGAAAGCACTCCATAAGACGAAACCACAGCCTGGCTCCTTTTTCTGGGTCCATCGTCGTGTTCGTATTTCTCATTAAAACGCAATTACTCTCGCAGCTCGGTCGTGATTCGATCTGGACGAGTGTGCACAACTGAGGCTCAGACTGCCGCCAGATTCCTATGGGTTTGTGCAGTCTACCTGATCCTCGACGTTGATAGTAGAGCACATACGGGTGGATGAACTGAGAGATTACTTGCTTTGTCAATCATCGACCAATCAGCGGTGCGCGTCGCTTGAAACAAGCGCCTTACGAGCTTGCCTCAATTCACACCTGAAACTCGACATTGGATTCTCATTTATGCATTCTCTATCTATTGCAGCCTTGATCGCGCCGCGTATCGCCGCCCCGCACAAAGATATCCCCTCTCATCACAGAATCATCCTCAGCTGTCATGTTGCAGGCAAGCGGGTCGTCCCGCATCACGAAACATTCGTCTGTCCGAAACAAAATGGGCCCAACAAGTCCACTTGTGCCATCTCCAGCGTTCATGCCGTCTCTTCCATTGTGAGTAGGCTGAAGAGCCTTCATAACCTTGACACGCCAAGATAGACTGTAAATGTCAAAGGGGCAGCGCACTCCACAATGAATGGCAGCGTTGGATCCATCACGAAACGAAACGAACCTGATTTCCGGATCGACAACAGGGTTTGTGATGGTGACAGCAAGCCTACAGTGTCTAGAACGATGCATGTCGGTACCGTTTCCGCGGCATTGGGTGACTATCTCCAGACTTCAAATTCAAGTGGCGGTACAGCAGTTTCGTAAGCATCATGGTAGCTCACCCGACACTGCATCTGGAGACTGCCGATTGGAGAATGCGGATGAACAGTGTGCCTTTTCGGTCGGGTACAGTATGTATGTGCATACTGTATGTGATGTAATTGCGTGCGTCACATCTGCCTCAGCTCCCAACCTGTTGTGACCTGCTTAGCTGATGTTCAAACATCGTATGTCGCTGTCTGCAAAGAAAGAGAAGGATGCACATTGCCAAATTTGATTATGATGAGATACCATAGCCATCCGCTATGGCTGCGTGATAATACTGCATGTGCTACATGTCCATCTGGACTCGCATGCGCGCCGCGACTGTGTCTCCGCCTTGTAAACACATGTCAATTCCCGTGGTTACATTGGTTGCCCGATAGCACCTCGTCTTACAGCGCAAACACCCAGTCTAGAGCCTCTACTCTATTCTTGGGGTCTACCGTTTGTTTTCGGACAGACCATAAGAGCTTCCCTATGAACCATGCCGACAGATGCTTCTTGTAGGCAATACCTCATAACTCTTCTTGGCTGCAATTGCCTCTCCGTATCCATCGCATTGGCCGAGACGATGGGAATCACATATATTCGATTAGTCATATTTCGAGCACGTACGTCTACTCGTGCAAATACTCAAATTTCGATAGTCCGGTCTTCGATTTGGCCTCGTCCCTTTTCAACTCGAACAGCTAAGCTTATTTAGTGAAACCGTTTTCGAGCTTCTCAAGTTCTTGAGTGATCGTTGATCTCTTCTTACTATTTTGTTATAACAGCAAATGTGGTGGGCGAGTCCAGGAGAGCAGTACGACGGGCCACGCAAGGCGGCGAGGTAACATACTAATTGCATACTTTCCCCAAAACCTGCCTCGAAGTTCGCCATTATGCTGTACTCATGGTCCACCTTTTCCCTCACAGGGGAGGCAAAGTCAGCGTTCTTTATATTCCAGTATTGTACCTGTTCATGTATGGTCCGTCCGATCAGTTCTTAAGTCTGCAGCCGTAAATGAGAAAGAACATGGGCGCAGAGACATCCAGCTTGAAGTCCATGATCAGCTTCCCCATATCGAGAACTCATCTAGGAGACTTTCCATAAGCGTTATGAATATGGTCGATCGCAAGATGTACATCCTCAATGGCGATCATGTCGGACTTGGAAGGGAGGTAGATGGTGCGAGGGATCCGGGCTGGGTCAATAGCATCTTAGTTGTTGCAACTGCGTCCAACACCATTGTGGCCGCTTGTATCGCCGAGCTCTCCTTTTGCGCTCGATTGAGGTGAATTGTACGGCGTGCATCCATACCATAACAGAAGAGCATGTTACCGAGAATTGCCGTTTGAAGTATGCGGAAGGAGCAAGGTGCGCTTGCGGGGCGTTCCTGCCTCGGCCCATCACCTGCGTCCAACCACCGACTCGAGCAGCCAGCTTCGGCAACTTCTTCGTTGTGCACGCAGCCTCGAGGCAGTTGAGATAAATGATATAAACCGCTAGCATATCTGTCTGATACAACTTAGTACTGTAAACAACAATATGGCGCACAGCACCACTCGAATTGTTGACGATAAACCGGCAAGCCAGCTCTCTGAAGCGTTCGGGAGCAGCTTGCCATGGGCCGAGCCGAGCTGGTATGGTTATGAACAGAGTTCCTATCTATCCAAGAACAAGGTATTGAGAAATTTGTAGGTATACTGGTCGTCCATCGCCATACTACAAAGAAAGTCATCGAAAACTACGCGACTACGTCCGTGCGTGGTGCGATGAAGTACGTCCTACATCAGCATTCATTCTCTCACTTCAACTGACAACATCAGAACATCGCACCTTTCAGCGAAGACTGGGTTCAATCCGGCGCTGTAGACCCAGCTATCTACGCTAAATGCGCCTCTGCGGGCCTACTTGTCCCTATTGCCTTCGGCAAGACAATCCCGCCTCAGTACTCCAACTACCCAATCGCAGCAGGCATCAAACCACAAGACTGGGACGGCTTCCATGACTTCATTCTCTGGGATGAGTTGATCCGCGCAGGACCAATCGCATCCATTTTCATCGGCCTCGTCGTTGGCGCACCTCCGCTGCAGAAATTCGCATCTGCAGCTTTGCAGAAGAAGATCTTCCCCGAGATTCTCAGCGGAGAGAAACGCATCTGCCTTGCCGTGACCGAGCCAGACGCCGGATCAGATGTGCGCAACATCCGCACCACTGCCGAGAAGAGCGCGGATGGATCCCACTACATCGTCAACGGCAGCAAGAAATGGATCACCAACGGCATGTTCAGCGACTACTTCATGACGCTGGTACGCACCGGCGGGCCGGGTGCTGCTGGTCTCTCTATGCTGCTGATTCCGCGTAGCGAAGGCCTACGTACGAGGAAGCTCGAAGTCGTCGCTGGCCCGCTCAGCGCTACCACGTATGTGACATTCGAGGATGTCAAAGTCCCTGCCGAGTATCTGATCGGCGCCGAGGGCCAGGGATTTAAGCAGACCATGGTCAACTTCAACCACGAGAGGCTCTGGATCGCATTCCAGGCGATTCGTGGGTGTAGGGTGGCGCTAGAAGATGCGTTTAGCTGGGCTCTTAAGCGCGAGGCGTTTGATAAGACGCTGATCGAGCAGCCGGTCGTAAGGAACAAGTTCGGCAATTGTGGGAGGATGGTCGAGAGCTTGCAAGCGTGGACAGAGCAGATCATCTATGAGCTAGAGAACCTAGACGACGCAGATGGCGCGAGGCTGCTTGGTGGGACGACGGCGTTATTGAAGGTTGAGAGCGGAATGGTGTGCAAGTATGTGGCAGAAGAGTGTTTGTAAGTGATTCTGCGAAGTTTGGAAACTCACCTGACATCTATCACAGGAAGATCATGGGCGGGCTTGGTTTGACAAAGACTGGTCAGGGTGCCAGAATCGAGGCCTTCTACCGTGCGGTGCCCAGTTACACAGTGCCCGGCGGCTCCGAAGACGTGCTACTCGACCTTGGGGTAAGAGAAGCTCTGAAGATACACAAACAGGCGGAGAAACTGAAGGCAAAGATCTGATCTGGTAGTCATTGCTTTCTTCAAAAGCCAGGGTATACGCATATGTACAGCACTTGCCACAAATCCGACTACATGTTACACTCTCATACAATCATCGTGAACGGCCTCTGACGTTCTTGCTGAAGAAGCCAGGCTTCACATCTATCCTCCGCAGCTCTTGCATGACGCTTTCTACCTCTTGTTCGTTGGGTTGCCAACTAGGCCGAATCTCTTCCCAAGCCTGCAAGGCTCGTTCTGGGCCAATGCACCGCTTGAAAGCTTTCACAGCAGCGATGACGGGCAGAGTCGAGAGCCATGTGCGATCCGTCTTGTTCGCCAGAGCCAGAAGAAATCGAGTCCACACGTTCTCGAGCTTGTCGGGAGTCCAAGAAGAGTACCGAACGCCACCAAAGGAGCTGAACCCCTGAAACATGACGATGAATGTGGTACCTTCGACTGTAACAGAGTGGTATTTCATCTCCTGAAGTAACTCGTTGATGCGGTCGATGTCTCCAGTCACATTTGAGTGATGACGAATCAAGAGAGAATAGGTACGTGAGTTTGGGGCAATGGGCGCATATTCCTGTAGCTCCTTCAGCTCTTCATTCTTCTGCTCGCGCCTCAAGCGGCGAGCTTCATGGGTGAGATGCAAGCCCACAGCTCTGCGATCTCTCCAATTGTTCATGAAGAACCTGTGGCCTGGAGCAGGTAAGTCTTTTGCAGCATGCAGCTTCTTCATACGCTCAAAGACATGTTCTGCTGCTGCTGGCTCACCAGCGCGCAGGAGCGCAGAGATGACAGCGTTCATGACCGTGGTATCAACAATATCGCCAGCTTCGACGAGATCCTGATAGGCCTGTCTAACAGCATTGCCGTTCTGCATTACGCCATGATAATACAATAACGACACCCGGAAGTGGCGGTGCAGCTTCAGTTTGCGCGCTCTCATTTCTTTGAGGAAAGTTTCTGCGAGTGTATATTTCCCGGCCTTCACGGCCACATCGAAGAGAACGTTCAAGGTGACGAATCCACCCTTGACACCGGCACGCTGCTCCATATCGCGCCATGTGCTCAGCGCTGACGTTACTTCCTCGTCGGATACTGTGCCCATGCAGCGGCCAGCGAAGTAGATGGCTGTGGTCCATTCTGACTGGGTGATGTGTATGTGGGCGCTCTTCATATCGTCAAGTAAAGACATGAAGCGCTGCATAATTGCAAGCGAGGGGCGTTCGACGATAGAAAGATGGCGCAGCAGGCTCCGGATTGTGTCCGTGTCCAAATATACCACGCCTGGCTTGGGCAACTGCTTGTATATGTCGAATACCTCGTCGTGGGGCGTTTCGTCATCTTTGAGCAGTTTCTTGAGCCTTCGGATGTTGAAATAGTCGGTCGCTTCGCGAAGGGGCCATGGCTCGTGGTCGTCGCCCACGTTCCAGATCAGCGCCCCATTATCCTCGACCAGATCGTCATCCTCAGGACGAGTGTCCACCTCAATGCCGTAGTAGTCCACCATAGCCTTGAGCTCTTTCCTCGCAAACATTCCCGCCTTGTTCAGAGGCCCCTTGCGCTCTGCCTTTGTGTTGAGTCCTCTTCTATCAAAACGTTGATCCTGTTTCGAGACATGTTTCCGGCGCGTCTTCTCATGCGGCGGCAATCTGGGAACGACGTTGCGCAAGGTATGTATCTGGTGGGCATGCTTTGGGCAGGAGGCGGCACGCGCAAGTGCTCCAATGTAGACAGCCTCGAGCGAATCACCCTGGAGGGCTTTCTTTGGCGAGACATGGTTTATTGCTGCGTTGGTGAAACTTCGCCGTGTCCTCTTTCCCTGCTGTAGAACGGGACATAGAAAGCTGAGGAAGGGAGCCTGGTGTTGCGAGACTGCGGAGGTCCGGTCGAGGGTACGGAGGAGGGACATGAGAATCCGAGCATCGTGTTCAGTGGCAGCGGTTTCGAGCGGGTAGCATGCGGCCAATTGGTCAAGACAGCCCCATTGGGAGCACTGGAACAGAAGGAACGAGCGTGGCGCAGGGACGGTTGGAGCGCGGAGGTGCAGCGCGTCGCCGAAAGATTTCGTGAGTCTTGGCAAACTCGCGGTCGGAGCTTTTCGACATGGGATCACGGCGGTGCACTGCGCTGCGCTGCACTACACTGCACTGCATCACCGTTCGACTCATTGCGCCTTCGTCCGGCCAGTCGCTCTTTCCTTCCGCCCTCCAGCCAGCCGAGCTTTTCGCATGCGATAGGATCAACCGGCGTCGCATCTACTCTACAGCAACCGCACCAAAACATCATTGCCCGCCATGGGCCGTTACAACCTCGCACCCCTTCGCGTGCGCCAAACAGCAAAGGCTCTCTACGACTCGAAGCGCATTGGAAGCCTGCCGCAATGGTACTCTATTGTGGGCAACATCCCCGCCAGCGAGACCCTGGCCCGCCCCGTGCTGCAGGCACCGCGAGTAAAGGGCGCAAAGAAGGCTAGCAAGCTATTCAAGCCGCTGCCCATCGTGTACCCGGAAGACGAATTGCGCTCAGAGTTCTTTGGAGACCATCCGTGGGAATTGGCGCGACCAAGGTTGATCGTCGAGGACTCAGGGAATGATGCCAAGGGCTACGACTGGTCCAAGATCCAGCAGAAGGGGAAACAGCTTGATGGCGAGAGGTATGTCTATGGACGGCATGCTCGTATGGAGCCAAGTCACTGATTTGCAACAGTGTTGTTCAGCGTCAGATGTGGCTCATGAGAGTTCAAGGCATGAGCAAGGCCGCAGCCTACGATCAGGCTCGTCGTGAGTTCTACCACCACCGCCACCTCGCCGAAGTCCGCAACCGCATCGCAAAGGAGGAAGCTCTGCACGTCGGCGCTTACTTCGGCAAGGGCCCTCTCGAGGTCGGTATGGAGCTCGAGGACAAGGCCTGGGAGAACTGGAAGGCATGGGCCAACCAGCAGATTGAGGACGAGCAGAGCATGCGCGCCCAGATGTTCTCTGGGCCACAGAACGAAGACGCAGGAGTCAACGATCTTAGCGACGCCGAGTACGACAACGCCGTGGCAGAGCTGGCACCTGTCGCAGGGAACACACCAACCGCTGCAATTCCAAAAGCAGGTGTGCCAGCGCACGCGTGATGATAAAGTTGTTGAGTACATGTACTGATATTGTATGTTCGTGTAGATATATCCATCAATACTGGCCATGAGCCAGCAGACATCTCTCATTCGCTCGTTGAAATGCATAGACTAACGCGTCTAGTCCTGATGAACGTCGAGCTCGTCGAACCGCATGTTCAGCTGACAATGCTTCACAAACTCACGCTGATCTTCACTATGACAGCCCGACCATCACAATTAGCAGCTACAAGGCACGACCATAACATGTTTCCTCGTGAGCATTATCGATGCAGGTACAATCTGAACGTGACCTGACTTCGGGGTGGACATCCTTCCGTACGACACTAGAACATGCATCGAACGCTTTTTATATTACACGCATGCATGGAATACACCTACCAGCCTCTGTAAGCCGGAATCTCTTATAGGGATATCCGTAAGCGGCTCGCTTGGGCCTGACCAAGTGTCGATATCGTCCATCGTTGGCATCACCAAGAGTCTTGTGGTGCATGACCTCGGAGACATCAAAGCCATCTCCGCACCATCATAGGATCACAACGACATCTGCAGGCTGAAACAATAGGCAAATCAATATGTGTACGTACCCGCTCTACAGCGGAGTTGAGGCTCTACAGCTCCGGGGTACAAGGCGGCTAAATGGCTGCGGTCCTGGTCGATTTTGCTTGGCTCAATCTAAGTTGCTAACATCGCTTGCAAGGAGCATTGCGCGGAAGGATCGTCCTTCGCATCCTTCGAGAACCATAGATAGTTTCACAAGATATTATCGTTGGTCTCTATGAGGAAGGCGTCCAGCGCTGCGATCCCTTACTCGTCGAGATCCGTGCGATGGCCGATGCACCGTTGCGGAAGAAGGCGCTGGCGCGCCGCTGTGAGAGGCGAGAAATGTCGTGGGGTCATGGGGAACGGGTGAAGTAGCTGGGGAGCCAACATTTCCTATTGGTCATGGAGCATCCCACATACCGAAATCATCCCGGTCGAATGCTGAGCCTCATCTCGGCAAGTCTGGCTTGGTTCGTGTCCCGCACTCTGCAACGGGCCGCCAGCACCGTGAACCGTCCTCGATGTGGTAAGCCCTGGGTGGCGGGTTGTTATACCAACATCTAGGGGCGTATAGGCATGGATCAAGATGTATATAAACGTCGAGGTACCCAATGTTGTACTCACCAGCCAGCAGTTTCAAGTTCGAGCTCCAAGTCACTCAACACTCAATAGTCAAGCAAGATGGTCCACCTCACCTCCCTTCTCCTGGCTACGGCCGCTGTCGTTGGCAGCGTATCAGCATTGCCATCCTCTCCCCCAGCTCCGCCCAAGGCTGATGCCAACCCTTGGGAGGGCAAGGACCGCCACGTTGTCCAGAGTTTCGGCAAGAAGCTCGATCAGACCATTGCTGCGTTCGAGGCCAAGGACGACAAGCTGAACGCTGCCCGTACCCGCACTGTCCAACAGAAGGTCTCCACCTTCACGTGGGTGACTTCCAGGGCCCACCTCAGCAACATCACAACCACCATTGCTGAGGCTCGCCAGCAGAAGAAGAAGGGCAAGGAGATGATTGTCGGTCTTGTTCTGTACAACTTGCCGAACCGTGACTGCTCGGCTGGTGAATCCGCTGGCGAGCTGACCCTCGAGAATGACGGCTACAGGATCTACAAGTCGCAGTTCGTCGACAAGTATGCCAAGCTGGTCAAGGAGGCCAAAGACTTGACGTTCGCCATCGTTCTCGAGCCTGATAGCTTGGGTAACGCCGTCACCAACCTGGACAACCCAGCATGTGTAACGGCCATCCCTTTCTATGAGCAGGGCATCGCGTACGCGATCTCCAAGTTGCAGGCACCCAACATTCATCTGTACATCGACGCTGCCCACGGTGGGTGGCTCGGCTGGGCAGATAACCTCAAGCCGACTGCCGAGATATTCTCCAAAGTCTACAAGATGGCCCAGAAACTCAGCTCGAAGGCCAAAATCCGCGGTTTCTCTACCAACGTCAGCAACTACAACTCGTTCAACGCCAAGGTCCGCGAGAACTACACCGAGTGGTCACCTTCTTGGGACGAGTCGCACTACGCCTCGTCGCTGGCCCCGTACCTCGAGGCCGAGGGTCTACCCTCCAAGTTCATCGTCGACCAGGGCCGTGTTGCGCTGCCCGGTGCGAGAGAGGAGTGGGGCGAGTGGTGCAATGTCGAGCCCGCTGGTTTTGGCAGTCTCCCAACGACCACGACAAACAACACACACGTCGACAGTCTTGTCTGGATTAAGCCCGGTGGTGAGAGCGATGGAAGGTGCGGTCTTGAGGGTGCGCCTGCTGCGGGTGCTTGGTTCGACGAGTACGTGCAGATGCTTGTCAAGAACGCTGACCCCCCTCTGCAGCCTACCTACTAGGAGGCTTGGATCATTTAGGATTGACAGTGGAGTGGGGATTCCGGTTCATAGAACGCGATAGATCTCGATTTAAATCAATAGAAGCATGGTGCCCCTACTACGAAACAACACGCCTCTCTCGTGATTTTCGCCCAATAATGCTTCCGGGCGTGACCTTGAGGCACATGCTGTGCGATTGATGGTTAGAAAGCCTGTTTCGTGAGCGTATTGGGTGATGTCTACGTCGGCGGTATAAACAGCACATAGAATGACATATCTGATGATACTTGCCGGAGATGGCAGAATCTGTGCAACGAGGAACGGAGTAATATGGTAATCACTCGTAACATCACCTGCCACGCTCGTGTATATGCCGATGCGGGTCCATCCATGCAGCCGTGTCAGGCTATTGCCATTCCAGATCCAGGGGCGAGGTATGACATGGGTATGAGATGGGTCCGGATATGCAGCGTGGATCGCGGCTCGTACTGCACTGCATACGGCTCGCGGCAGTACTATGACCTGCCTCATCATTGGCGTACTGTTACAACAGGCTGATTTTAGATATATAAAGGATCCACTCGATTGTGCAGCAGTGTCCGGATCTGAGTGGATCAGCCAGGACGCCGTACTGTACGTTGACGCCTTCAAGTGCCCGCACGAGGACAATATGGACTGATCTCCGACCGAAGCCTCAAAAAGAAAAACAAATCTTCTGTCGTCGTCGTCAATGTCTCGACGATTGGGCGTTCGAGAAGGCAACATTAGTGGGCCCTCTTCAGGTTTGGGCTGGCGTCAACGAAGCCGTAGCACTGCAGGCGCCAAAGTAGCTTACCATTAGACGCACCATTCCTTCGGAGTTCCAGATTGGGAAACTGGCCGTTATTGATTGCAGTTCTGCGACTGCATTGTAGTGACAATAAGAAGATCGACAACATAGACCCGGGCCTCGGTGCTGTGTCGAAGCTGCCCTGGCTGTTGTAGAATTCTAAGCCCTCAGACAATTTATGGGAGGCAAACAAGTCCTAGCATTGGGTCAACAGTAGCAGCGAGCTGCAGAGAAGTCCAGGGTAGAAGCAAGACGAAAGTGGAGTACGCTATCACAATTGGGTACCCAGCACCGGTTACATGGCGTAGAAGGCGGCTTATCGTCGTGTTAAATTTCGCTGGCAAATCACTATCCAATGCCTGACACCCAGTGAGCGCTTTCGTTTGTGCATACAGTGGCCCGGGGTCGCATAGGTTCTGCCGGGAGGTACTATGTATGCATTCGATCAGCAACGCAGAGAGATCTCGCGCATCAGCAGTATCGAAGACCAGTGTTGGTAACGTAAGATGGCCCTTATGATCCACACGCCACACGACTACGGATGCCGCGCCCTGGCAAATATTTTCAAGCATTAATGAAGCATCAGTGAAAGCTTCGCGTCGTATCAGCGGCTGGGATGCGACGTGGTTGTCAAGCCGCAAGCAGTCCACGTTTCTCCACGCGGGGTTTCAATTGGCCCAGACGCAGCTTGCGAACTGGTGCTGCACACGGACGCTCCAGCTCCACGCTTGACCAACATCGTTCCCTGGGACGCGCGAGACTGACAGCTGCCGCGACTAACACGCATTGTGGCGCCTCTGGGCCGACAACAGGGGGTGATCGTTTGCAACGATTGCGTCCCAGTACCCGGCCAGCCCGAGTCGCGCATTGCAACTCTGACTGCGTGCTCGTGTAACGAGCTCTCATTGGTTGTAGGCGGCACTCCCTCCCCAGCCAAGCAACACATCATGTTGCTGCAGAAGCTTGAGCTGGCTGTATATAGCTTGTGCTTATGCCCAGCTTCAGATTGCAACCCAGGTTCTCAGCCGCTTCTGCAGTCAAGCCTCGTTTAATTTCTTGACTTTCTTGGTACAGGCTCGGCACAGCTTTCACTTATCCAAGATGGCCATCAAGACAGCAGGAGGGAACAGCGCGTTCCACAACACTGTCAATGACTTCGCTCACATTGAAGACGTAAGCACAACCTCAAAAGGTCACAATGTAACGCCCACTGACAGCGAGCAGCCGAACGAGCGTCGCCGTCTTGCGCTCGCTGAGATTGACAAGGCACCTTTCGGCTGGTACCATGTTCGCGCCATTCTCGTCGCCGGAACCGGTTTCTTCACAGATAGTTACGATATCTTTTGTGTCTCCCTGTTGACTATCATGCTTGGAATCGTCTACAAGCAAGACAACAAGGGTGTCCTCCTTACTCCCCAGGATACCGCCATTAAGCTTTCTACCTCTGCTGGTACCGTCATTGGTCAGGTCGGTTTCGGTGCCCTGGCTGACATCGTCGGTCGTAAGAAGATGTACGGTCTTGAGTTGATCCTCATCATCGTTGCAACTCTTGCTCAGTCTCTTGTCGGTGGCGGTCCTGGTGTTTCCGTTGTTGGTCTGATCATCTTCTGGCGTGTTCTGATGGGTATTGGTTAGTGCATGACTTCTGAAGAGCAGGAGAGCTCGGTCTAACAGACTATAGGAATCGGTGGAGATTACCCTCTATCTTCCATTATTACATCAGAATTCGCCACAACAAAGTGGCGAGGAGCAATGATGGGAGCTGTATTTGCTATGCAAGGCTTCGGCCAGCTTGGAGGTGCCATTGTCATGGTCTGCTTGACTGCCGGTTTCAAGTCGAAGCTTGACAAGGCTGCTTCTTACGCCACATGCACTGGTGAATGCCGTCACGCCGTTGACCAGATGTGGCGTGCTTTGATCGGTATTGGCATCGTTCCAGCCGTTTGTGCTCTTTACTTCCGCCTCACCATCCCCGAGACTCCTAGATACACTTTCGACGTCGCTCGTGACATCGAGAAGGCCAACGCTGATGTTGCCCATTACGTTTCTGGCAAGAAGGGTGAGGGCGAAGTTGACGAGATTACTGCTGCTACCACCCGCCAGGCTTCCGTTGCGCAGCTCGAGGTTCCTAAGGCTTCGTGGTCTGACTTCTTCCGCTTCTACGGCAAGATTAGGAACGGCAAGATTCTTTTCGGAACTGCTATGTCGTGGCTCCTGCTCGATGTCGCTTTCTACGGTCTTGGATTGAACTCTTCCACTGTCCTTCAGGCGATCGGTTATGGCGGTGGCTCTACAGTTTACCACAAGCTCTACAACTTGGCTGCTGGTAACTGTATTCTCATCTGCGCCGGTGCTATTCCTGGTTACTGGTTGGCTGTCGCTACCATCGACACTGTTGGTCGCAAGATCCTCCAGCTTGTCGGTTTCATCATGCTCACCATTCTCTTCATCATCTGGGGTTTTGCCTACCACCATCTAAGCGGCCACGCCATGTTGGCCATTTACGTTCTCATCCAGCTCTTTTTCAACTGGGGTCCTAACACTACCACGTTCATCGTTCCTGGCGAGTGCTTCCCTACTCGCTACCGCAGGTGAGTTGAAATCTTTTCGAATAATATTTACACATGTTAACAAAATCAGCACATCTCACGGTATCTCCGCTGGTTCTGGAAAGATCGGTTCGATCATTGCTCAGGGTGCCATTTCTCCTCTCCGTACCCGTGGTGCTACCGCAAAGAATGCCAGCCCGTGGCTTAACCACGTCATGCAGATTTTCTCTGCTTTCATGTTTGCTGGTATCTTCACTACTCTGCTCATTCCGGAGACTAAGAGGAGGACCCTCGAGGATCTTGCTATGGACTGGGGTAAGTCACGACCCGTACTATGTCTTGTCATCCACTAATACGTAACAACAGATATGGGTGACGAGAGCATCACCGGTGCTCCCACAAACAAGTCCGCTGAGCGTGGTAGCGATGAGGAGGCTAAGGCTTAAAGATTTGGTGAAAAGCTTTTTCGTTTACTTCTGAGATATCCCTTCGCTTAGCGCTACCATGTACAACAAATTGCATTTCGAGACAATGCCGACAAAGTCCCAAATACGATAAATGATTACGATCAAGACTGTTGGCGAGATTGACGTCAAACTACTGTCCATTAATATGACGAAGCGAAACCTGGAGCTTGGAAGGCGGGGTTCGCTGACACGGTACGCTAGTTGGCTCAGTGTTGCCATACATACAGAGACCTGCCCTCTTACCTACACAGCATGCCGATTTCCGCATAATGACGGCATGATCAATCATATTCCAAAAAACAAGGCATCATCTGCTGGGCTCTTTTCGCGCTGCATGGCGAGTGTGAGGCACTTGACCGCTTGATGTGGTACACGTTTATGTCTTACAAATCAAACAGCGGTGCGTGAAGCTCAGACACAAGCACGAGACCTGCGAGGGGTACACACCGTTATGTCCTGAATATCAACCATACCCATACCTAGCATGAGCTGAGATTTTGTGCACTTGTGTGTGTGGTTGCATTTTAAAGGCTTGCTGCTGACAGAGACTACCAGGTTATAGCTCCAGCAATGTCGCCACGGGTGCATCAGCCCACTACGCCTCCAAGCAGAGCTTACAAATGTAGCCTTTTACAAAGCAGACATATGCACTTGCACCAAAGATAAATACCCCGACCAAAGGTAAATCACTCGATTACACCATCAATCAAAGCTTATCAACTCCAAGCACCGCAGCAATGACCACCAACGACCTGCCTCTACGCACAGCACTCATCGGCTTGTCATCCTCGGCGGCCACATCATGGGCTTCAGTAGCGCACCTTCCAGCCTTATTGTCCGAGACGGGTCGATCCAAGTTCACCATCAAGGCTCTACTCAACAGCAGCACTGATGCAGCCAAATCAGCCATCGAAACGTACCGTCTCCCAGCTGATACCAAGGCCTATGGCTCACCAGAAAATCTCGCTGTCGATGCGGACATCGATCTTGTGATCTGCAACACGAGGGTCGACAAGCACTACGAGACAATCATACCAAGCATCCGAGCGGGCAAGGATGTGTTCGTGGAGTGGCCGATTGCGGCTAAGAAAGAACACATCGATGAGATCGTAGAGACAGCGAGGAAGAGCGGCTCACGTGTGGCGGTGGGCTTGCAGCGACGTTGGAACCCTATTGTGTTGCAAGTACAGGAGCTCATCAATGGCAAGGAAGCTGGGCTGGGTAAGCTCCTGAGTGCAGATGCTCGTCAATACGGTGCTACGAACGATCGAGAAATCTTACCGACAGGACTCAAGTACTTCACTCAGAGAGAGATTGGAGGAAATGTGATCGTTATTGGTATTGGACATGGTAAGTTATATGCCCTTTCGTAGCCCATGACTGGCTAATTGGTGTCAGCTCTTGACACCCTGTTGTCAGCTATTGGAGACGTGGACTGCTCCACTGTACAAGCGAGAGCGCAAATTCAGCGCCCGAATGTGCGTATCCGGGATCCTGTTAGCATCAGCATCGTGGAAACTGTCAAATCAGATGTCCCTGATCTTGTTTCCTTCAACGCTAAGCTCAGTCCCTCGTCGCATACAGCAGATGATGCTACTCTTTCCTATTTCTTCCGTCGGGGGCAGCCTTTCCCGGGAACGTCGACAGTGACCTGGGTTCTGAACTTTGAACATGGCGAGATTAAGGTTGAATCGCCAACAGCGGGCTTCCTCGAGCAGAGACCTCATGACAAACCCATCACGCTCCTTCTTCATCATTACGATGACAACAGCACGAAAGAGATTAGTTGGAGCTGGAGTTCAGAGGAGGAGGCGCTCCCCTTGCTAGCTCGATCCGTGTCAACAACACTATTTGCTTTCGCAGACGGGAGGCCAGCTGGGGATGGCTGGGTCAGTGTCGAAGATGCTGCGAGGCGAGCGGTCTTGATCGAGAAGCTTATGAACGCATGAGCTCTCGGGGAGTGATCAGAATGTTATCTATTGTCATTCCGCCTTTTGAAGATAGCCATCGTAGTGAACCAAATCAATCCGGTACAATTCTTGAGCAACAAGTCGAGAAGCTGGATTTCTACTCGCCTCAACTTGTGTAAACCTTACTTGGATCAAGATTGTCACCCTCGTTGATATAGTACTCGCACCAAAGGAAGAGGTAAGCGTTTTGACTCAACACCTCCACGTGAAACGCGATCTATTCAGTGATCATAGTAGCTTCCATTTGGTCACTGTATTTTGCACCAAATGGAGCGGTTCTGGCTGAGCACAGCAGAAGAGAGGTCGAGGTGAATCTTGCGGAGGTGACTTGTTGGAAAGAAAGGCGACTACGAACAGTACGAAGGAGCTCGCTATTTTTGGTCGATCGCAAGTAACACACTTGCCTGACCTTACAGACTATGACCACGCATAGAGTAGGTATAGTAATCTGAATTGTATATATAAGCTGGAAAGTTATCTACAATTTACTTCTACATAGCTTTAGCGAGTAATTCTTATATTTATGCAAACGTCGTTCGCTTCCTGCTGATCAGCTGAAGAGAACGAGATCGTTCGTATTGAGTGATGAGTGAGAGAAGTCAAAGTACGGATACCTAGCGCCTGATTTACGAGAGAAACATTCGCTGTCATTTCTCGAAGTTGGTCCCCCTTAGAGACACTGTACACTCCTTATTTTTGGAAAAACATGTCACACCGGAACAACGTAACACGTTTTGGCACAAGTACAAGTACAGTAAAGAATCAGCTGCTAGTTCATAGATTAAGATATCTTGGGATTTCCAGTCGTATTTTGGGAGTTAAAGGGGGAAAATCCTCGAGCCTCCCAAAGCGTCCCTGATCTTACTGACACACGTAGTAGTTTTCTTGCAACGCATCGTGAAGGCGCGCGAAAACTCCGTCATGCCATGTTCTGAAGTCCTTCCACTCCTCCGTAGGCATGCATTCGTAGAACATGTTCAGCCAGCCCCCTACAATAAGATCGGCATAATTGGCCTTGCTTCCCTCGAGATACGGCCCATCTGCGTGCACCTTGTACAGCTTCGCCAAAGAGGTAAGAGACTGCTTGAATGATGCCATGATCTGCTCCCTCACTTCGCCCTGCACCTTAAACTGCTCCCAATCCTGCATGTTCGCGCGGGCAAGGAAGTGCTTTTGTGTGGCTTCTGCTGTTTCAGGATTGAAAGGCATGAAGTATGCAACAAGCCCAACATGAGCTGTGAAGGTAGCGTCAATATGCCAGTTGAATCGAGCATAATCCTGATTCTTCGCACCCTCGTTGGTAGTCAGAGGAATGAGAATGGTCTGGTCCTTCTGGGGACTCTCGTAATCAAGTCCGGTCCGTGTCGAATCCGAAGGGAACAGTCGGCCGCCTGAGTCAGGATACGTGTCGTCAAGGTAGTTGGCGATATCGAAGGAGTCACCAATTATTCGGCCTGAAGGGTCTTGCAACATGGGTAGTGTATAGAAATCTGAGCCTATATCAACGTAATTAATGAGAGTTTGAGATGGAAACGCTCTGCGATTGAAGTACCATCATCAAATGTGCGAGTAGCTGGGCATTCGAGGCCCTTGCGGACCTTCTTGATATCAATGATCTCCACAAATTCAGTCTTGAAAGGCACGTCTTTGAAGGACAATGCTAAGCGGCCCTTGGAGGGGTTTGGCGCGTAAGAGCGAGGCTGAAGAGGCGAAGAGATGTCGTAGTAGATGAGGGGCTTTGAGTCTGTCATCTTGCAAGATTCAGTGAGTACTGTAATATCAAAGCAATGCTGTCGTGGGGTTATTTGTATTATATAGACTCAGGAACGAGCTTTGTGTTTGTTGTAGTAACAGGGTAGAAGCGGGTACGCTGGTTCTTAGCGCGCTCGGCTGGCTGCGGTGCCCCATCCCCGCTCACGCTGACCGAGTACAACGAGCATCGACTCATACTGAGCCATACCATCGTGCTCCGGCAAGTTTGAAACAGGACTAGCGCAGAATCCTGATCGTAAAATCCTGTCTAACCATCTGAGAAACGATCGAAACCTGCTGCTGCCTTTTTCAACCTTGCTGAGCCCTGCCACGGTCATTAAGCCCCGGATTCAGGTCCAGCTGCAACGTCAGTCTAGTAGAGCCATTGACATGTCGTGGAACTGCATTTAATCTCTTCGACAATTGTTCGTACTCTGACTGAGCGGCCCCGTGGTTATCTGCAAAACAAGTGCAAACCGTGGGTGTGGCAGTCCAAGCTATTCGGACAATTCGGACGCTCCAGTGCTATCCATATTCACACTGAAGCGTGATAACTAGGAACGCAGGCACTCTAATCAATTAATAGAGTGCCTGTCCTGCACGAAGAAGGTAGACTATAGGGGCGCTAGTACTATATACTTGGGCTAGGAAGGGTGTACTACAGGTATAGCCTTATGTACTACAGTCCTGTAGACCCTGATCCAGTCCTGTACAGCCGAACAGAGGCGATAGAGCACTTCTACATGTTACTATCTACATAAGTACTCCAGAACCCACGTCAGTGCCCACGTCATACTGGCCAGAGGGTCTCGTGACCTGAAAAGGGGGCCGAGGTCTGCACATCATTGAAACGATTATAAAGGCGTTGATCACGATCTGCCAGAAGAGACGAGGTCTTCCGTAGCCACTTTCGTTATTGTAGTCTGCAAAGTTAGGTAGGTGTGCTGCTTGCGATCGGCCAGAAGAATCGAGGTCCTCCATAGTCACATCCGAGATGGGCTGGCAATGCCAAAGGACCTGAGCCCTCTGGAGGATCAAGGCAGTCTACATCCACTCGTGGGTATGGAATTCAGACTCGGAGTTGTCAGGCTTCGAAACATAGGTAGACAATACGGTCAATCTCCCGACGAACAAGTGACCACAATCATTTAGCTGGAGTGGCTGTGTCCTCGCCTTGGCATCGCAAATGATAGATCGAGCCAACAGACTCCACGTCAAAGGAGAAACCCACGTTAAGGTTCATAATAATGACCTTGAGCTGGCCGAATTAAATGACCTTGCCCTGCTCGGGCTTGGTACTGACCTTCTCACTGATGCAGTCTGGATCAAAGTCTTGCGCGGCGACAATGCATCGTCGGATACACTCTTGGGCAGCAGCAGCTCCATTCTTTGTACGCTGCTAACATGCTTGTCCTGGTCCTTTGCCTGCGCAGGCTCCTTTACCTATATTATCGGGTGGCCACCTGTCCCGCGCCCCGATGTTGGCGTGGAGAGTAAAGAGATCGACGGGGACCTGACTGGGGTCTGGTTTGTTGCTATCGACGGCCTGGACGCGCCATGCACGGACAATTCTGCCTTCCGCCTGCTCGTCGACGAGAAGTTCTCCAGTTCCAGTGGCGGAGCTTTAGAAGGTCCAAGATGAATCGAATGAATCGAGTTGGGGCGTGTACTCCGGTGCAGTGGCAGACTTAATGTCATTGTCTCGGACGAACTGGATGAGACGGTTCAGGATTGGAGTGGAAGCTTTGTCGATTTCGACGGCGACGTCCTTCAGACCGAGGCCGGTAAGGTTATCAACGTCAGCAGGCTGTGAGGGCTTCGCGGAGCTTTCTTCTCGAATCGAGGTAGCGGTGGTGGTCATGCGACGTTTCTTAGAAGCACTAGACTCTCCTACAGTAAAGCGCTTCTAGTAGTGGCTCGAGTAGCACGTGGCAGCATATCGAGACTGAGGTATTTCTGGAAGGACAGGTTGCACGTCGAGCTTTAAGACGCTCAAGGAATTGGGACCGCTTGTGAAAGATGGATGAACTGGGCAGAAAGGGTCGCACTGGAAGTTGTGTTGCCGTAAGTGATTCGCCTACGACGCCGCACAAGTGTGCAGTAGTAGCAAAACGGTGAGAGAGACGTGAAAGTAGAGTGGACAGAGCATGCGCTGAACATTGGACAGACAACGAAATTCTCTATCACTTCGGACGTGGATAGCGAAAGTACGAGTAAACGCCTCTGTAGCCACATAGCACACAGATACGATCATTGCGTTGGTCATTCATTCGGTCTCTGTGCTCTGTGATTGATCGGTGATCGTGTCGTTTGTCTAGAAAAACCGCGGTCACCCAATGATGCGGAGTAGCGATGAGAGTGGCGGTGAGTGCCTGATCAGCCATCTCAGCAAACAGGTTTGTGTTGTACGAGACGTGATTTGTTGCCTAAGGAAATCGCTGTGAGAGCATCCGGATTCAGCATTGCTTCGACAGCGTCAGCGCAGTTGCGTGGTCGCACCTTCACCCAAGCACATATCTTCCACTCAAACTAGCTTTTCTCCCGGGCGCTCCCTTATTCTCAAGCGACCAATTGAACTAATCGACCGTCGGTATAATGACCAGCACCATCGACAAGCAGTTCACCAAGGCGCTGAATGCAGCATACAAGCTCTACCATGAGGATCGCCTCCTAGGTTCCAAGCCAAGGTATCAACGGATCAAGGTTCCCATGCTGTTTGCAGCTATTCTAGGTGACTGGGAGGAGGCTAATAAGTGTCGTGTCGACGCTTGGGCGCTGTCCAATCTCGTGCGACGCTGGCACCCTGTTGGAAATAAGTTGATTGTCGACGAGGCCCTTGACGAGATGCTTGTTCGTTTCAGAGAAGTCGACAGCGCGCTTGAGGAGGATGCGCCAGAGGAACGGACGCTCGCAGAAGGACAGGGGTCTGTAAAGATCGTAGTCCACGACGCCGAGGACGACATCAAAGCTACCAGGGACGAGCTCAAGGGTCAAAATGGTAAGGACGATTTCGAAGCCGCAGGGAGAAGCTTGAGGATTTTCACATGGCCGAGGACGATACCGCCAATGCTGAGGCCGAGCTGGACGTGGTCAAGCCCATGCAGTCGGCTGCTCTCACCCTTCTGATAGCAGCGAAGCTCCGCAAGGTATCAGTACGTGACGAGTAGCTTCGAGCCAATGGTCCTCACTAACATATTACCAGCGTAACAAGAAGTTCCCGAAGTTCGACCTTGAGGCTTCGCAGACTGAGCTCAAAAGCATGGAAGCTCCGATCTCCCTTCCAAACCGCGAACTCCGTTTGGAAGTGTTCCCTTTGCCGACGCAGCTAGATCTGGCTGTGCCCCGCCAGGTGGTACGTAGCATCCATACAAAGTGATGTTCATGGGCTGATGAGTGTAGGCAAGGTGGTAGAGAAGTATCCTGGTACTCATGTATGTTCAGGTTGCTTCTTGGCAGATCCGTAGAATCTGAAGCCAGAAGCGCCTTCGACATAGCCATCCAACTGCACGAATCTTATCAGGCGATGCACAGAGACTGTCAAGTTCAACGCCAAAGACTGCACATGTCTTTCGATCATCGCCAATACGAAGCCTAGAAACCAGATGATGTGGCGGCGAAGGGCAGAGCTAGGAGCTCCTCCGCAGCAGTATGTGCTGGCTTGGACTAAGACTTGGTGCCTGAGTGTGACAATTGAGTGGATAGGTTTCTAGCAGCCGAGTCCTATCGATAATGCTAATGTTGTTCTACCACACTTAATGTTTGGGTCCCGTAGTATCCTACCATGTGCAGCCATTCTAACCGAGTCGTGTGCACGTAGTAGACTTGAGGCAGATGACAACGTTATGTACGCGGTAAGTCCCTACTAAGTCAATTGAAACCTTGGTTTGACTTTGATCGACAGAGGCTTGCATGCTGGCAGTAGATCTAATTTGTGCTTAGTTCAACACATGTGGTCTCACAGTTGCGGTGTGATACCAGCCAAGCGTGTAGTGGCACCTGTAGACACGAGAGCAGACCCAAAGAGGTGGGTGTCGTTCTCCATAGACACAACGTGTCCGGGGTCAACACGTCGGCAACCCCACAAGCCGACATGTGTCCTGTGTATGGCTGGGCTTGACATCTGGCAGCAGCATCATTCGTGATGTAAGATCCGGTAAGTTCTCTTCGGCGGCCTCGGCAGACCGGAGGAGACGGTAGTGGTATGCAAGATGACTGGTACAGCGGCCTGCCGCTGCCGTAACAGAACCATGGGTTGGATCGAATTCAGCGACTGAACGTCTAGAACAGTGTTCCACGACCTTGACTTTCCTCGCCGTTCATCAAGCAGGTCGAGCGGTGTCCGTGGTTGGTTATTCCTCGCCTGTAGCCTTCACGCTGCTGTACAGTCATGATTGACGTGTTCTAGCTGGCCGCGCGATATTCTAGCTCCGCAGTGAGGGAGTGCGCGGCCTCAAGGCTCGAGACGGGTAAAGCACACCAAATCATGCACAACGACGCAACAAAGAAATCTCTGTCTCTGCCCAGAACAACGGCAGAATGCTCAACTGCAGCCACGATAGGCCCAACGTGCCGGGTGTGGAGATGGATAGCTATCGGTATCGATACGGTGGATAAGCAGCGAGCGCAAATTCTGAAAGTGCCGCGCGGGAAGGTAACCGCTGCCCAGTAGGAAAACGCCCATGGTGCATCAGCTCCACAAGTAATTTCCTGCGCATGAGGAGCACTTTTTGGTGATGCGATGAAGAGAGTCCAGAAAGCTGTGGGGGTACGACACAGGTGGGTTGCGCTGACAAGCGAACGAGTCGCAGTAAGACTGGTGGGCAGCGTATGTCACATTGACGCTCACGGTGATGCCCTACAGGCGCTACGTCGCAACCCGGCACACAGCAGGTTTTGGCAGTCGTTGGCAGCAGCGACGCGTTGGGAGAGCCAATTGGGTGCCTGGCGAAGCAGATTTTGAGAGCCCACAGCTCCACGCAGTCTGAGTGGCGGACCAGCTTTCGGTGATGCACTGCCCTGGGCTTTGGACACCGCTGGCCACACTTTGGACCAAGTCTACCAAATCCACGTGTGTCGTGGTACACTGGACAAACTGTGCCTGGCCTGATGGAGGATGCGGCGCAAACTTGATGTTTCTGGCTTGTTTCGTTGTGCGTTTCGCTCAGCCCCCAGCCATGGCCCGGCAGGGCAAAACGCAAAATCGAGCGTTCCTGACGATCAGTGCAGCGTCGTGCAGCGATTCGTCGGTCGCGCGGCCGGAAGCATGCCCCTTGCGGAAGCGTGAGACAGGTCAGCCTGCGCCGTGCCTGAAAGCTTGACCATATCGAGAGGCAGGCTTATACGATTCTGGCAGGGCAGCGCAGCAGAGACGGCCTTGTTGCGCCCGTTGTCCTTGTTGTCGCACGCAATAAAGGATCATAGAGCACAGCTGGGGATGCGACGCCGGGTTCTTTGACACATGCCAGGGCCCTTGTGAAGGGCAGTAAAGCAGCGTGGGCGCGCAAGCAGTCTCGAGCGCGACGGTTGATGACGGCGCCACGCTGTTGTTGAGCTGGACCAAGGCAGCGCCGTTCCCTCAAAGGCAGCCGGGCCGAAGGCGTGGACGTGCAGCGCGGCCACGTTGGACGGGGGGCCCAGTGCACTGCTAGGCGACATGGGTGCAAGCGTGCGTGAAAGCGAGCGGAGGATGCGAGGCGCGGCAGGGGTTGCTCGGAGACGCTAGGCGCGAGCCCACAAGTTGCTGTGCGCCGCTGTGTAGCTCTTCTCTTTCTCCACTACTCAACACTCTCTCTCCACGCACTCTTTATAACCCGCCGCTCCTCCTGCGCTGTTCACTCTCTACAGGCTTGAGGTCTAGCACTTGTTCCTTCCTTTTCCCACACACTCCCTACAGAGATCCAGTATCTCGGTCAGTCTTTACGACACAAACACCATCTGAACTGCTAGCCGGTTCACCCACATACTCTCTCTACAACACCAGTACCTGCTATCCAGCAAAACAAGCTTACCCAGCAACTCAACCGTCAACATGAAGTCCTCTCAGGTTCTCGCTTCTGTCCTTTTCGGCTCCATGGCCGCTGCTTTCCCCTTCAAGCGCGATCTCGTCACCAAGACCGAGATCGCTGTTGAAACCGTCATCGTCTACACCACCGTCTGGGAAGACGACCTCCCCGTAGCTGAGGCCACCACCACCGCTGGAGGCTACTTCTACGAGCAGCCCACCGCCGAGGCTGAGACAACCCCTGCTGCTACCTCTACTCCTGCCTACACTCCGGCCCCTGCCCCCGTCCAGGAGCCATCCAGCGTCTACACTCCTCCTGTCGAGGCTCCCGCTGCGCCTTCCTCCACTGTGGTCGTCGTCTCTTCCGCTGCGCCCGCTCCCAAGCCTGTTGAGACCTCTGCCGCGCCCGCCCCAGCTGCGCCAACCACCACTGAGGCCGCTTACACTCCTGCTCCTGCTCCTGCCACATCTGCCGCCCCTGCCGCCACCACTGCCGCTGCCGCTCCCGCTCAGCAGCAGCAGTCCTACGGCACCTCTGACTCCTCCAGCACTGGCGAGTCTTTCTCGGATGTCGACCTGACCATCAACCCCCTCACCGGTGCCCTCGGTGCCTGCGGTGAGCCCATGTACGCCTCCGACTTGTACGTTGCCATTGCCCAGTCTGCTTGGGGAGCCTCGACCTACGACACCATGACCGGCAAGGCCACCAACAAGTGGTGCGGTCAGAAGATCAGGATCCAGTACAACGGCAAGTCTGTCGACGCCACCGTCATGGACATGTGCCCTGGCTGCTCCGGTCACGACATCGATCTCTCCGACGCTGCCTGGGAGGCCATCGGCATGACCGAGTGGACTCGCGTCAAGGGCAGCTGGTCGATGATCAACTAAGCGTCCACTCCCTCACCTCTTCTCCTTTGCCAGCCTTTGGCACAGCTAGCTGAAGTGTAGCAAGACTACACACCAATCAATATACCCAAAGATTCCGCTAGCGCAGGCTGGTCAGCGCTTTGCACGACACGTTACGATTGCCTTTCACGTTTTGCATTAAGCGGATCAATCATCCGGAGTCAAGGAAAAACAACCATTGAGGTTTGGTTTGGTTCGCTCAGAACGTTTCTTCTACCGCATAGATCTCATGGCGTATATGAGGATATGCTGGTCGCTAGAAGTTGACTGTTCTTTTCACACTTTCTTGTCTCTCCTTGACGAACATTCTTATCTTCTTCGTGTACACACATTTATCTAGGGTTGGTGTATGGATTGGATACCCATTCACACTGGACATTGAGATCCTGGGACTCAACAAGCAATCGTTTGGACCTTTGCGAATACAGAATTCCTTTGAAACAATTACCTCGTGCCCCTTTCTTAGCAAACTAGTGATGCCACGACTCGAATTCACTCAGACAAGCCCAACGACAGCTATTTTCGCCCGCAGAGGATTGCGATCGTCCTACTCATCTCCAATTGTGGCAGTGCACGCACGAACCCCCCATTCCTAAACAGGTTCAGCCGCAACTGCAACCATGCACCTCGTCGTGTGTATCGTCCAAGCGTTTGGTTGACGGGGCACCGACTCACGGTCTGTTCTTTGACAGCTGAACCCAGAACGTCACGTCATGCGCTCCACTGCGTTACGCAGGCTCGCTGGGCTGCACGAAAACCAATGGATTCAGTCGTCCGTCATCACACCCTTCCGTGGGCTTCCAGCATTCATTTCCACACGCGCAGCTCTCGAGTCCTTTGTTTTTTGTGCTCTGTTGTTAATTATACAAATATGAGACAGGCCTTGAGGTATCCAACAAAAGAACCCCTTGAGAAGCGGTTTCAGGTCCTCCACGCTTGGCAGGGGTCCCCGACCAGAGAATCTAACCCAGGGTCTGGGGTCTGGACGAAAGCGAGTCTTTGTTTGTTTGAGTTCATGGTGTTTCGACGCTCGCGTCCTGTAATAGTTTGGGTCTGGGATTTGGAAGAAGTCTGGATGGGACCGTAGGTGGCGCAGTGTTGAGGCTGAGCAGGCTGTACGAAGGGGCTCAGTTCCATTGTGGACTGGTGCACAGGCCAAATTTCTCGGGCCATGACTTGAGCTCCTTCGTACCTACGCTGGCCGTGTCTCGCCATCACGTGAGTGCTTGCGTGTCAGGCCCTGGGGCTGAGGGCCTTTCGAGTGTGTTGAGCCCGATTTGCAGTCAGAGCTGGATTTAGCGTGATGATTGGGCCACAGCAAATATTGGCTTACTTGAGGTTGTATACCTTCGTGAAACTCGTACCAGGCCACACTAAGTTATTCCCTGCGATAGTTGCCGGAACTCTTCCCAATACAGCTGATGCGTTGAGTACGTGCGATTACTGAGAGGTTAGGTTCAACATTCCTCTATAAGTCTTAGTAGTGTGGATATCTCATAATATTCGAAGATATTCCACAAGTGTCTGGATATCGGGAACACTGAAAGTTGAAGCAAACGATCTTCTATTAAGTGAAACTTGAGCACTAAGCAAGAAGCCCTTGCTACTAAGTATTCACTGCATCGGGCTGCCAGCGAATGTTACTGGGGGCAGTCATCATCAAGTCCCTGCCAATCAGGTTTGCTTATGCGGATCTGTTACCCAGATAAGCTGCGAACAATTGAATAGCTGATGGGTGACTGGAACTGTTAGAGCCGTGGTAGGCTCGACCTCGATGCAGCGAGTAGACATGGATGCAGATGAGCGGAGTGTTTGGTGCTGCACCCGCCAGGCTCAGCACCTCCTGTCTCTTATAAGCGCGTCGACCCAGCTTCGCGAGCATAGCAAAGACCATCTTAACAGTTGAGGGGAGGCCCTCAATCCGCACCCTTTCGTGTTGTACCAACTTACGCATATTATGGAATGTGACCTTGCTGACATCTTCACGTGTGAAGACGCTACCAACACATGTTTCTCAATCTCGACGTCGATCACCGATTGCCATTGGTATACTTCATAGCTTACACCGTAAGAATCCCTCTATTTTGAAATGAAGGGTTAGTCTTCGCTGCTCGGAGAGGACGGGAAGTCTCAACCAGGCCAAACAATCCAAAGCCAATCTGGTGGCAACTGAGCCAGAGTCACATTAATTGCCAAGTGCTCTCGCCTATGCAGTAGTACCAGCCCCCAGTATGATATTTGTATAGCCGCCAGAGCTGCGGATCACCCGCGCTGTGCATGCTTTTGAGGTCAGAATGAAGGTGAGACGCGTACGGTAAGTAGCTTGACGTGTATGTTCGATATCCTTAAAGACGACTTTTTGTGAGTTATCATAGGCCGCGCGTGGTCCCATACCAGGGAATGGAAACAACCGGAGTGGTCCAAATGCTCATGTGAAGTCGTGAACTAGACAGCTCAGATCCGAGGCTTGCATCTCTTATCTTTCGTAAATAGTAGCATAGAGTGGGACCTGCGAGATGGGGTAGGCATATAACAATACCCGATGAGTAGTGGCGTTGCTCCCAATGATGGCATGGCCAGCATTCATGCTGTGGAAAATCCAGTCCAGGACGTTCAGGGCATAGCATAGACATAGAGCACCAATACGACAGGCAGAAGCTGCATACCCTAGGCTTGCTGTGTTTACTTGAATTAAAAAAGCCGTACTTCGCGGCCTCGTTCTCAGACCGTATGCAACAGAGGAAGGCTAGCGGCAAGAGATGCAGTACCGTGATGCACCTTGCATTGTCAGCAAGCAAACCCGAACCCGACCCTCTTGGTCCACTTCACTGCTTTCCCGTCGAGTGTTCTCGAACGCCGCGGTCAGTTCAACAATGGTACGCCAGAACTCACTACCTGCACTCTCCGTTCGCACACTACACCTGCCTAATGCCGTAATTAAGGCAAGAGTCTCCACTTCCTTAGCCTATCCTGCAGAGCTGCGCTCGTGCGAGTTGCCGAAACGCGGTTTTGCCAACTCAATTAAGGTGACGAGTTTGTTGTCGTAGCTAGTAGGAAAGCCAAGGCGAACGCATGTGCGATGGGAATGACAGATGAGAATTCAAAGTGTGGTGGTGGCAAGTGCCGAGCACGTGGGGTTGGCAGCGCCCGCGTTGGGGGAGTGGGTGGAGAACGGAGAACTGGAGAAACGCGTTCCCCCGACCTTTTTTCGTCGGATGTCCTGGACCATGTGTCTGGCACATGTAAAAGCCATCACTTGGGCCTGTGACGCTACAAGGGTTGCTGTCGCCTCCACATGTCCGGAGCTCAGACACCCCTCCCGTTGCTCAGCAGGATGATACCTCGGTCAAGAATTACTAGGGTAGCTTACTATAATGACTACCCAAAGAAGTGAGACCCAGTAATGGAGATGCGTCTGAGAGAGACGCACAGTAAAGTATTTGATGAGTTTCCATACTAGCTTACTACAGCTATTACTTGCTCAGAAGCACTATTATTTCATGTAGTATCAGTGTCCTTGCGAAAAGTACTCGGAATTCACTCTGGGGAGTTGCTTTGCTCCATGTGCATGTGCTTACGCATGTGGAACTTGTACGGGTCATTATATCATGTGAAGAGTAAAGTCTCATGTGAAGATGGTATTTGGTGTCTTTCGTGTTGAATATCTCGTAGATAATGTTGAGCGTGGTGGTCCAACTCGCTAAATGATGCGCTGACATTCCACTGGGAACTTTTCCTGGCATTTCCTCAACCAGGTGTCGGTCTTGAAGGGTATAAAACGCAAGCAGTTGCAGTAAATCTCGCTTTCGTGTCCAAGTCGATCGCCTAGGCCGCGCCGCACCGAGGCGCACCCTCTCTCTCTTTCTCTCTCTCTGGTAAATCAATCGTCATGTTCCTACGCGAATGACGTATGTATCGTGCTGCTGAATCGTCTTTGCGTGTCGCTCTTCGCTCGTCGCTCGTCATGCTGGCTTGTGTATGGATCTATGCAAACATGCTAGCGCCACCAGACTCAATGGCATCGATTTCAGCCTGGGAGTAGGTCATCCGCTGGAAGCGAGCGGGAAGCTCGGAACGGTCAAAGTAGAAGCCCTTGCCTGCCTCAACAGGGCCAAGGGAAGAACCGGGAGTGCTTCCAATGCCGCTGGAGTAGTCCCGAGACTGGTTCAGAGGGCCGTGCTGCTGTGCCTTCTGGCGGTAGCTGGCAAAAGACTCGGGCAGCGAGTGGGTGGGGGAGGCTGGGTGGGCCTGAGGAGTGTGATCAACGTCTGTACAGGCGCGTTAGATATCTGGTCATGTGCGTTTGAGGAGGTTTGCATACGGGAAGGAGTGGTGCGCTTGCCCAGGAAGCGGATCATGGGCTGACGGCCAGCCTGGAGGATCTTGGTTGCGTTCATTGTGGGATGGATGAGGTGGTACGAGCCGAGGTCGGCGCGTGAAGATCAAGGAAGTGGTTATTACAAAAGGCTAAGCAGAGGGTATAGGCACGCAGGCGAACGGCGACAGATGAATTGAGAGAGAGAGCAAAAAGCGTAAGCAGTGGTGATGGTGGAGGGGAGCCGGGTGTCGATGAAGCATAAATATTATCCACGTTTGCGGCGCCAGATGCGATGCGCTAAACGCCGAAGACGCCATTTCTCCCACCTTCCGAGCCTCTCCACACATGCCTGCGCCCGGACAAGATCGTCTCAGAATCGAACGACATCTGCTGTCGTGCTCGCGCACATTGCTAAGCGATTTTACACGGCACTGCGCAAAGCAGACATCCCGCTCTGCGGCGCTGTGCGGAGAGCTCCACATTCTTCGTGCTGCGATCGCGTTTCCTTGCCATTTGTGGTGATTAAGGCCATAGCTTCATGCAGCCGCGCTGCCATTTTCACTGAATCTCTGCAAGCGTACCCCTCCCCGCCAATTACGTACCGCCATTCCTTATCGTCCCCACGATTTACAACGGGAATTGCATATCGATTGTCTCGCGCCCGAGTGCGGCTCTTCCTTCCTTGTTTCTCCAAAACACATTCGATGCACGAGTTGCTCCTCTATGGCCAAGTCTCGGCCGCTCGCCATGATCAGGTTATGAAGATTTTGGCGGGGGTTGCTGCCATGCAACCCCGCCGAACTCTTCAGCGGCGCATCATTTACAGACCTGAGCGCGAGCCTGAAGAGCCAGGCTCTCACCTGCGACGCGGCGGTACTCAAGCGGTCTCTACAAAGCAGAAGCAGCAGACTACCACACCCACATCCCTCTACTATACTCACCTGGTACAAAAGGTCTCTGAGGATGACTTTGGAAAAGCTCAAACTGAAGTGAATGGTGCTCTGTCTGCAGATGTTGACTTCGAGAGTGGGGAAGAGCCAACATGGTCGACTTTGTTTGAAGATACACCCGATACAGGTGACCGAGGGGTATACATCCGCTTCACCAACAGCACTGACCTAATTGGGGGCAATCCACACACCTACATGGTCTCTTCTGGGCCGAACCGGTATATCTACCCTCTTGCATATTGCGACCTCGTCTGACCGACCCGTAGCTTCGTGACAGAGTTCTACATTGAAGGACATCGCTTCGTCAAGGGCAACGTTGTCATCTTCCTCCACCGCATACTCCACGAACCCGGCGTCCGGAACCTACAAACGGAACCGAAGAGCAGACTGCCCGCATTTGAAGCCCTGCAGCTTCTTGACCAGAGCGGCACCTATATTCTTGAGGCTAAGGTGCGCGTGCAAGACTTCAAAGATGCATCCGTACTAGAGTCTGGCGTCAATGAGCTGAAGGCGTTCCAGACGTCCATGAAGGGTTGCGTTGAGCTGACGTTGCCTGATCGTCTTGCTATGGACACACGAGTCAAATACAAGCCACCGCAAGGCGTGGTCACGAAGGCGCAGGTGCAACAAGCACAGGCGATGGGGTAGAACCAGGCCTGTAAACACTGAACAGATGTGTCTGGTTCAGTCACATTTCAGTCACGGTACTTGGAAGACTCCATGATGTAAAGCATACTGCGAGTATGTCTACCTGAGCAAATCGAGGCACGCATGGCTAGGTGTGCTTGCCGTGCGACCACGCCAGATTATCACCAGCTTGGTCTTCCGAGACCATGCTCAAAACTAGGTTGTAACTGTGTGGATGGCGGATACGCGCGGTTACAAGGTGCAAACAGATCCGATGGCAGCTAGTAAATGCAGCTGCACTTATTCACAGCTGATCAAGTCCTTGTTCTGATGGTGAGTATACACCGAGGGGAGGTTGCGAGCCTGACCAGATCGACATGCAATCCAGGCGCAGTTGAGGTACAATTAACTATCCAAATTTCCATCAGTGCAGTTTTACTTCCTCCTAACTGAGATGCTATGTGAACAGACATGTGAAATACCTATCGATTCCGAGTGACTGGACGATTATGCATAGCTGCATAGAGTACAAGTGCCAACATCAGATATAGATACAGCCAGAAGCGCGCAATTTGCTTTGGGAAAGGGTGCCACGTGCTAGCGCGGGTTAGCGCGAAAGCGTACCTCGAGTCGCATTTGCACATAGTACAAGCTCAATTGCTGCCTCGCCCCAAGGAGACATAACAGGACGATATCTCAACTTCACAACGTGTCTGATGCTCGCAGAGAATTCTGGACGACAAACATGACCGAGTGTTCTGAGATCAAGAAGCGAACAAGTGCCAGTCAAAAAGAAGTCTCACCACCTCCAGCGAAGAGACGGCAGCAGTCGCACACGACAAGTAGGCTGCTGCTATACACTTGTGACTGTTTAAACGATTAACGAGTGACGCAGACAAAGCAGTCGCCAGCTTTTTCACTCCCGCGTCCAAGAAAGAACCAGAGAAGATGATCTGGCGGACCGTCAAGGACAGCCTCCTTATAGGACGTTACAACGTTGCAGCAACCGCTAAGCCCACCACTACTGTCAAGCGGAGAGTAGCAGCTTTCGATTTTGTATGTCTCTCAAGGTGTATTAGACTTGCCAAGACATACGTACTTGAACTAATGGTTGCATTGCAGGATTCAACTTTAGTAACTCCTGCATCAGGAAAGAAGTTCGGCCGTGATGCTGGCGATTGGAAATGGTGGCACAGCAGTGTTCCAGGAAGACTCAAGCAACTCCACGAGGATGGGTAAGATATGAGGTTGAAGCGTCTGCAAATCACAATGTCGGTGCTAACCATGCTGTGTTGAGCAGATATCTTCTTGCAGTTGTCAGCAATCAAGGCGGTATCAGCCTAAAGCCAGATCCGAAGACAATCAAATCTGACCAGAAGCGATTGACGGATTTCAAAGGAAAAATTTCAGCAGTATTTGGCCAGCTTGATTTACCTGTCACCGTGTATGCGGCTACTGGCCGTGACGAGTATCGCAAACCGCGAATGGGGATGTGGCGGGAGTTGCTCGAAGACTATGACCTGGAGCGAGTGGATTCTGTCGATCTGGCCGGCTCTATCTTCGTTGGTGATGCCGGTGGCCGCGAAGCTGTGGCTGGCATTACCACGAAAGATCACTCATGCGTCGACAGGTATGCTGGGACCATCAGGCTTTACGCAACAAAACGTAGCTACATTATACTAAAGCTATACCAGGGACTTTGCAGCCAATGTTGGCTTACCATTCCACACACCAGAGGAGTTCTTCCTGCAACAGCCTTTGCAGCCATTTGTGCGGGACTTTGATCCAAGTACGATGATTATTGACTTGGCCGCGAGCTCAGCAACTGCAAGTACGTTGAGTGATTAACAGTCACGCATATAGTGTTATCGGGAGAACGATCCAGACACTGACTTGAATGTAGATCCTATCATTAAGAAGCCGGACACGTCAGATATTGTTCTGCTTGTTGGAAGTCCCGGCGCTGGCAAATCGTCATTCTATTGGAGGCATTTACAGCCGTTAGGCTATGCTCGTGTGAATCAAGACATACTCAAGACAGTAAGTGCTTAGGCATGGTTGACATGCATGACTGCGTATGCTGTACGACCTCTCAGCTTTGAGTAACGTTCTGAAACAGCGCGAGAAATGCGTGAAAGCCGCTACGACACTCATCGAGGAAGGAACCAGTGTAGTGGTTGGTACGCTGCTTCGGCACCCCGCGTTCTCGACATAAGTCGGCTTGTCACGAATCATACTAAGAGCTTCTAGATAACACCAACGCCGATCAGGATGTACGCGCCGTCTGGGTGAATCTTGCAAAGAAGCATTCGGTTCCTATTCGCTGCGTACTCTTCACAGCATCGGCTAAATTGTGCGAGCATAACGACACTGTTCGCGCGTTGAATCTTGGTTCAGAAGTAGGTTTCTCAACACTAAACCGCTAGCCCAGGTACCGGGTCGTTTTGCCTGCCTAATAGAGCTACTCCGTCACGCTACCATACGCCCTCTAGCGTCAACGGCGTTGCGGAGAACGGTCCCTGGACACGCTGGGCTTCAATCGATCGGTATTGACACTTTCGACTAACTGTCCTCAGACCAATCCCGAAAACAGGACAATGTTGCCAAAGCTTGCATTCACAAGTTTCGCTTCTAGGTATCGTGCGCCAAAGCCGGAGGAGGGATTTCAAGAGATCATCAAAGTGGATTTCGAAGTAAGTGCTGTACCACCGCGCCTCAATACCTGGCGCGTTCGCGTGGTGTCCAAAACTACTTTGACTAGATATTAACCGAACACAGTTCATTGGCTCTGATACTCAAAAAGAGCTATGGAGTAAATATTGGATATAAGCGGACATGGCTTCCGTGTCAATGCCGACTTTAGTCCTGATGTCAGAGTAATATCTGGTGCGAATGCTGACGACGACTCGCTACGCCAGTGGTTTTGCAACGCTTCGATTAGCTAATTGGCTACAAATTCTGCAGTGGACCGCAGAGCTGTAACTGGATCTTGGTACTCGTCTGAAGCGAGCTTACACTTGCAGGTACAAAGTCTTGGTACCGAGCCTTCTCTGGTTGAGTCAGCAATTCAGCACACGGCACGTTCCTCGCTCAACAACTCAGTGGGTACATGCAATGCAGTCAAGCTGCAGTTGGGGCTGAAGTACATGTTTATGCTAGGCGATCAAACACGAGCGCATTGCGCAATACGGTAGTCAGCGATGTCTTCGCAATGCTGTACTACCAGCCATCGTGTACCTCTGTTCTACCACGCCAATGAAATGAAGCCTGGTTGTACTACTCCAGCGTGCGAATGTTCGGAGTGCATTTGCCCGGCGGTACTGCCGATATCGATACGGCAGAACGGAATTGTGCCTTTTCGGGGCAGTCAACCTTCGCAGAAAGATCGGCGAAAGGCTAAGTCAGAGAGGCCCACGTTGCAGGTTCGAGACCGCCAGATACACCAAGCCGTCTGTTCCACTCTCGGAAGTCCCCAACCGACATCGTCATTGCTGGCAGCTCGCATTGACATTGACCGGTGGCAGACTGCAGAATAATGGGACGTGAGTGTGAAGTCACCAAAGATTTGTCTCCGCACTTCCGAACAAAGTTCTGGGTAGTTGTAAGCAAGCTGTGCGGGCGAGCACATGCTCACCGGCGACCTTCATGCAAGTTGAGCGTTACAACGCTGGGCAAACGGTGTTCTCCCGCCCGTCTCTGCATGTAGGTGGGTGCAGGCAGTTGCCGTGCCGCGGTCGCTTACATCAGGGCACACTGGAAGAAAGTCCGCTGGAGTCGTGTGAAAGCGCCGGACAACGGCCGATCTGAGCCCGGTCCGACACGGCGAGCAGTCTGTCGTCATGATCTGAGCTGCGAGCTTGGTGCTGGCGTTCAGCCCACTGTTCCCAAGCACCTGTTACCGAGTTCGAAATCGCGCACTAGCGAACGGATACGGCTTGGCGGGGCCCAAATCAGAGATTTTGGTGTGCGATGCCAGACGCGGTATGGTTGTTCACTACGCACAAATCATCGGACCTATTTGCTTGGTTTTATTTTGAAACTTCTTGCAACCTTTACAAGAAGGCTTGGAGACTATTGCAGGAACCCGCTTGTAAGAAGAGAAAAAGGAAAAGTTTAAACGTTCACTCACGCGATGCGTTGGCCGCTGAGGTCAGTGAGGCTTGCAGCATAAGAAATGAGAGGCTGTTTAACATCATCTAGCCATGAGCAGTAAGCGCAGCAAGGAGGCAGTGCCAATCAGGTACCGCTCGATTGTTAGCGTTCCAACGAATCCTTCCGATTTGTCTAGACATTGTTGGCTTTTTCGCTGGTTGGAAGATGTACCAGCCTCCCCCAGGTACACCCGCACGATGTTACAGGTTGGCTGTGAGACCTTTTCGTATTGCCGGAGTCAGGTGGCAGAAGGTTTGCGAAAAGGGTGTCCCTTTTAGAGACTCTGGCAAATAGAAACACTCGGTCTTTGTGCGTTTCGATGATCTGACAGCGGAATGTTTTGATTGTTCTCACCAGGTGTTAGCCTCCGCGCTTCCAAACCGCCAGTGTGTCTCGACCAAGCGGGAGAACGACGGGAGGGAACCCAAAGCCCACAGCCGTCCACAGCCAAAGAGTCGATGTCATCGCCCGCGATACGGACAAGGGCGAGCAGAGACGCTCCAGTCAGGAAAAGGAAAACAACCGCCGGCACCTGTTGAACCACTGACCACTGAACATCCTTGCGCAGGCCCCGTAGTCTGTCAAGTGAGCCACGGTTGCACGCACATGGGAGAACTGTCAGACACCACAGCACTGGTAACACAAGCACATCAGGTCGGCAAAGCAGTGAGAAAGCGCAGACCGCAGACTCAACATTTGCAAGAGGGCGGCAGGACTCGTGAAAACAAAGCCCAATGACTGTGTCGCGTGAACCGTCGTTCCTGCATGGCTTATCCACCCGCAAAAGCTTTTTCGTAGACCTGTCAACAGCAAAGGATAGAGTTCGCGTGGGACCGGGGTATTTTCAACGCCTCCACCAACGACGGGCTTCGCATTTAGATTCGGAAGGCTGAAAACTCAGAATGTCCAGACCATAACATGTGGGGATCAGGACGTCAAGGGCCTGCTACTACAGCAACAAGTGCGCGGCGATCCTGTCGCTGCCCAAAACAGCGGCGCAAATGCTGCAAGCAAGCACAAAGACGCGGCATCGATGCGCGAAGTTTGCGAGGGAGCCCTGGAGTAGCTTGCACAGGGCGGTGCCAGGGCATCACCTGTGTTGTGTACCGGCGAGACGACTCATGACGGCCCGCACGAAACCGGGGACGCAGAGTGAATGTGCCGCCAGTTGGCTAGACAAAGACGGGAATAGCTGCGGTCGAGGGTGTCGCTTTCTGGTGAGGACTTGGCGTGCAGTGTCAGTGGGAAAGAGCTGCCGCGGTGCGCCGCTGCGGCGCTGCCCACGCACAAATCGTGCCCCATCCCCCCGACTTTGGTCGCTGTCCTGCTTGCCCACGTCAGTCGTCGCTCCTTGCCAACTTGCACCCGTATCTTTGCTGCGTTGTCTCTCCCTCAAATTGATCGTGCGCTGGACTCTTCAACCTCGAGCATCCGGATCGCCATTCGTGAGTGGCCCATCTCCACTGCCCACCGCCCTCACGTGCTATCCGCTTTGGGTGCGCCAACCGACGGCGCTGACTTTCCCAGGTCTTTTTGCAGGATAAACAGGTCAAAGCTACTTACGTGGTCCTGCTTCGTGGCACCTCCCAGGCTTGCTTCCAAACAGCCCGCGACCGCCATTCTCTGAGAAGTCAGCAATCAATCGCCCAGCCATACGGCGCGCAGTCTTCTCTTAAGCTGGTGATGGGATCCCAGCAGCTGTCATCGTCAACACTCACGTCACACCTCGGCCAAACATCAACATGCAAGACCTCAAACCACTGATTCTCCCTAAGATGATCGCTGCGCGCAAGTCATCAAAGGGCTCGTTCGACATGCCGGCCGACCCAACTTCCTCAATCTACTCCTGTGCTGACTCCGGTTTCTACTCGGCTTCTGAATGCTCGACGCCGCCCACGCCAAGCTTGTACACACGAGGCCACTTCCGCTTCCCAAGTTCGGTGTCTTCGCTCTCGTCAAGCCCACCTACCCATGAGATTGTTGACGCTTCCAATGCCTCTGGCAAACTTCCCAAATTGACCGAGGAGCCTATTGAGCAAGAGTACCACTATGGCCTTGATGACTCTCACCGTTGCTCATGTAGGTCACACCAAGACTCCAATGCGGTCGCAAATACTCATATAAGCCCAGGTGACACCAGGAACGGCCATGAGGCCAATTGTGAGATTGCTCGAGCCTACGAGTTCCAGGACGAGTACTTCCGATCCGTGGATGCGGAGATCCGCATGGCCAAGCGTCGACGCTCCTTGGAATCTTCCGCCAACAGCATCACCAACAAGCTCGAACGCCGATTTCCTTCCTTGTCGCGCAAGGTAAAAGAGCGCAAGCGGGCATCATCGAGCTTCACCAGGGCTTCAAGGAGTGAGACGCCGTCTCGCGTCCCATCTACTCGATCATCGTCAATCACTAGCTCCATCCGTCATGTCCAATCCTTCGATGTCTCCCAACAATATTCTCAGGTCCCTACTCCCGCTCACAGCATGGAGCAGCTTAGTGAAAGCACATCTCCTTTGGAAATCGACGCTGCGAAAGCGCAAGCTATCGACATGGACATTGATCCTGTGCAGGTCGATGCTGAGCGTTATGCCACCACTCCGCTTCTGCCTCCCCTGCTGATGTGCCGGGACGATCTGCCAACATCCTCGCCCCTCCAATCACCCACCATCGCCACTGCTGCGCAGTCTTGTGTCGCGACTCCTTTGGGCACTCCTCCTGTTCGGGCTTACCCTACACCTACATTGTCGGCCAAGCCATCAATGGCATCAATCAGGACTTCCCGACCTGGGTATTCCATTTCTTCTGCGGACATACCTCCCATGATGTTGGCGGACCCTGATGACAAATGGACCAACCTTCTCGGCCACGCGAACTTTACCATCCAGCCGGAACCCTACGTTCCAGAGCGCTGTGACGCTGCGTCACTGCGCCAGCTGTTCGCCGACTGGGAACTAGCGCGCTGCAACTATGCCAAACACCAAGTCCGGACCGCAGAGCACTACGGCGTAACTTCCAAGCACTACATACTTACTGAGCAGAAGTGGGCGGAAATCGATGCTGAGTGGAAAAGACATCATGAGGTCGCTACCTCCCACGCTGCAGCTCAGGGCGAGCTCTCGCCGGTCATGCCTGTGTCTCCCGCTGAGCCCGCCCCTCTTAGCAAGATGCCCTCCCTCAATGATCCTAAGAGCGAAGGCAAGTTCCCCAAGCTCGGCGACGAGGATGTTGTTGGACCCATGGTGCAAATCGCCTCACCGATGATGCTCAAGACCCCTTCGCGCAAGCGCGCGTTCTTCAAGTTCCTCAGCGACCTGCTTCCAGGTTCCCTCCTCGGCCGCTCCTCGGCCAGTGTTCGCGGGCACTGAACTCCGCTGTCGCAACGATTTTGCCCTGTCTATATTTTTGTGCGATTATAACCCGTGTTCGCAGCATCAACTGCTGCCACGGGTTTGACGATGTACGACTTGTATGACCATAACGGCCGAGCCTCTTCGCGCCACGATCGATCATTATCACGAATTTCCTTTGTTACTTTACGAATCTAGAGAGGCAAACTCCTTCACAGTACATCGTTCGATATCTGTGTATCCCTTCGTTGGGATCTTTGCGGAGTTACAAGCGGGGTCGGACGCAGTCCACCTTGTCATAAAAGCGTATTACGATATGTTACACGCAGCGAGGTTCTTCAGCCATTTGTTTTCCATCCTTTTCTCTTTCTGTCATATTCAAGAGACAGCTCTCTTGTCGACGGCTATACCCTATCGTTCAGGTCTGAACCTGATAGTGGCAAGCGCAGTCGTGGGTCATACGGCTGTTGTGCCAGTACCCAATCGAGCTTCATGCTCCTTCTGAATGTTTCAATGTGCAACTCTAATAGGTGGACATGGGGCGGAATCTAGCCATGGACCTAATTAGGTGGTAGGTAGGACGACCGGTCTTGTGTAGCTCAAGCACACAGCTGCAACGCGTATAGTCAATTTGGCTGAGATACACCCAGCCAGTCGGTCAGGACCCATCAATTGAAATATTTACATCCATCACAACCTGCCTCCTTGAAGCATGAGCGTACCGAATGCAAAGAACAAGAGTTTTAAAGTCATTGTAACCATCAATGACCCTAACAAGAGGCAGCTTTGCTCGATGCTCTCGCTGTACACCTGCACAAGCTGTACTCATCGTATGTGCGCCGTCATTCTGCATGACAACATCAACAGCTCAACACTCTACCCGCGGCACATCACGCCAACAGCAGATTCTCCTCACGCCGTCATGGCTGGTCAGTGACGCTCCAGAAGCCAGTGCGAGGGTGTGAGGCCTTGTCGCATCGATTGGCCAGCTCAGCGCTATCTCGAAAATGGCCCCGACTGTCACCCATGTCGAGTATCAAAGTCTACAAGGCTGGGCTGACAAAAGCGGGGGTTGGTGTGATGGTACAGGCAACCTCGCTTGATCGTAACCAGTTGTTGGTACAACACTGCTGTACTGCATTGGGATGGTGGCATACGGGCGTAACGCAGGTGTCGCCTTGCTGTGCATTGAAGCGAAGAGCAGTGCAACGGCTCGTTGTGGGAAGATCGTCATGACGAGGAGCCTGCAGGTGAGGTTTTGCTAGGGCTGTGCGAAGTGTGACTTGGAGGTGTAATGTCGCTAGGCATGTAACTAGACATGTATGTCAAGATACTATATTAGTGCCGAAGCCAGAGAGCCCCTTCGCTCGCTTGTGGGTGTGCTATCAGCTCTTCCCGATATATTGTTGCAGCACTTACGCACATTGCGCTCACGCGTGGAAGGAGAAAAGCCAGTCGTTGCATCTGAGGGTGCATCGATCTCGGGAACATCTTGCATCGGTGATGCGCCGGGATGCGTGACATGCTATTCCAGGCGCGAATCACAGATAGTGTGGAACAGTGGGGTTCGCGGGTTGGCCGTAGTGTAGGAAGCGTTCGGCTGTGCTGTCTCAGGTCATGCAGGTGTGTTGCCTTGTAGCTCGTGCCATTCTCCTATCAGCCTTCTACATTGCTCACCGAAGCCACACTATGGCTTCTGCAAGAGAAGCTCGTATACGTGTATACGTTTTCTAGCCGCATGAGGGTATGGCACTTCTGACACCTGTCCAGTCGTTCCTACCGTCGATTACCCCACACATCCACCAGGACGTAGTTTTGGCTACAACTAGAAGCTCAGTCCATATCACTCCATCGCACCACGATCCCCCGCCCCTCACCCGTCGTCTCGTGTCCATAGGCCTTGAGACAAGCACTGCATCAGTCTAGCCCTGGAATCGAGGAGGCTAGACCTCCCCTCAGAGTACAAGCCGAAGCGGATACAGAGCCAACCTTCGGCTCCATAGACCTGGATAATGGTCAGCTGCGGGCGTATACGAAGGCTGCTCATCCCGCTGACCGCTCGGCAGCTTGCATCATGCTGTGCTACCACGCTGAAACGCTGAGGCTGCAGGTAATATGTACGGCGGCAGGCGAGACAAAGCTGCATGTGATAGCCGTGACTTTGCTTTTGGGAGCCCCGGAGTGCGTATGTGGAATCGTGGGTGCCGGGTGGATGAAGAGTGGGCGTGGGTTATGGGTTGGAGTGGTGGCTGACGCGTACCGGCGGTCCAGCAAAAACAAACATACTTGGAGGTTAATTGTAGAACAGCTTGCAGGTTATTTCTGTAGAGGTCTCAGCGTGTTGCGTGGAGACATGGCGTGAGATGTTACTATACTGGGACTGTTGGGTGGATCGTACCCGGGGCCTTTGGAAAGATGGAGCTACACACAAGCTCTCGTATCAGGACCATCCAAGTCTAAAAGAACATTCGCTTGATCTTTCCGTATATCTAGTACTTCCCAAAGGTCCGTCGTTCACCCCCATGACGGTGTGGCAGAGCAACGGAGGTAGCATGCGGATGTTTGATACTCTCGGAGCTTATACACAACTACCCCTTTAAGAGCTCACTCAAGTACTGTTACTTCATCCAGACTGATGTATGCTCTAATGGAGGAAGTGTACGCGAAATTTGATAGTCGACTTCAGATCTCCGGCTCTCTTGAATGCAATGCTCGGACAACCGGTCTATGAAGGCGTTTGCTACTACCTACATCTTCGACTTGAGCAACCACCGGGCCATAGACAAGGTATCTTTTGCTTCAAGAGATGGGAGTATGGAAGCGAGGAAATGACTTGTCGAATCGCTGACGTCAGAGGTCCTCCGGCACTTTTCGATGCCACTACCGCGGTTTGTTCTTCCCATTCATTATCAACTACGGAGCTCCCTGAGCACACATGTATATTGAGGGATGTTGGAAGATTGTCGAAACATGTATTTTTGATGTACGTGGGCGTAAAGATGACAGTGTCTCCCTGAGTGTCTGTATCTTACCCCGCTCGCTGCACTTTCCACCTCGTACCATCGTTACGGTAGCCGTCTTCCTCAAATTGGTAAGCCGGCCAACATTGCCTCCGCCCGGCAATTCTACCGCCTCTCTGGTTATCATTTCCCTCATCTCCAAGCAACGTGATCGCTTCTGGTTTCTTCTAGTGCTTTTATTATGGTCCTTAATGTCTTGGTTCTCGTATGGACGAATGGCGTGGATATCAGTGGGTCGATCTGCCTTGATAAGATCTGGGGTAAGGGGGAATACGACTCGAATCTGGGGAAAGACGAAGTGCTCGTGACGGTGATGCCTAAGCGCATCAGCCTTGGCCCGGGTTGACAGCCGACAACATGTGGAAGTCCCATTATGCTCACTATACAAAAGCTGCCGATCCTCTTGTCCCAACTTTTGAACGCAGAAGACTTGATAGACATTGTGCAGAAGAGCAGTCGGTTAGACTCAACTACATTCTAGAAAAAATCTACTGCCATCATAGTGGGCCTCGTCTCTCGGGTCCATTCAGAGATCTCCGCCATGCCTCGCAAGTATCTCGGAGGTTCTGGGGAAAGACTGACAGTGTGGATCTCCATCGCAGCCTCGACAGTCTTGATGTATGTCTACAAGCCATGTGACGATACTAGCTGATGCTGACCGCGCATAGCTTTTACGGATATGATCAAGTGCGTACGACATGCCTTGACAGAACATCATTCTGACTCGTGATAGGGAGTCTTTGGAAATGTTATCATCGATGAAAACTTCTTGCACACATTCGGTTACCCCTCAGCGAACATGCAAGGTAAGTTCTCTATGCGTCTATACGTGGGCTATGACTGATAACCAGACAGGAGTCATGACATCAATCTACAATATTGGATGCTTCATAGGCGCTATGAGCACAATATGGACGGGTGATGTACTCGGTCGCCCTCGCCAAATTCTACTAGGCTCTACTGTGATCGGTATTGGCGCGATTATTCAGACTTGTAGCTGGACTGTAGCAAGCATGATGGTAGGAAGAATCGTTGCTGGTCTTGGAACTGGCATGAACACAGCGACTGCTGGTGTATGGCAAGCGGAGACAAGTAAGATGAATAGTAGAGGAAAGCTGGTCATCATTCAGATGGGTGAGACATGGATCTTCGACAATGAGATTTCAACGCTAACATGAATTGTTAGCCAACTGTATCACTGGCTTCAGCATATCGAACTGGCTCACTCTCGGATTCTCCTTCGCGCCGCGCGATGTAGCATGGCGTTTCCCGCTCGCCTTCCAGCTCTTCTTTACATTCTGTATCTACGCTATGTGCCCATTCTTACCGGATTCGCCCCGACTCCTCATCCGTAAAGGCAAGCACGAGGAGGCCCTAGATGTTCTCGCCGCTTTGGAAGGTCACGGCGCAACCCCGGAGTCTCCAACCGTGATCACACAGTACAACATTATCAAAGATATCCTTGATCGCGAACACATGAACACATACACGTGGTGGCAGTTACTGAGCGGTAGAGGCCCGAGTGGAGTCCTGAGACGCATGATTCTTGGAGCATGGATGCAAGCTATGAATCAAATCTCAGGAATCAACGTAGGTACATCCAGTCTCGTGCTTGGTCGAACGAAGCTAATGATCTCAAGGTTACTAGCTACTTCATGAGTTACATCTTTATTAACTCTTTAGGCATCTCTGAGCTCCTGGCACGAATTTTAGCGGCCGCTGGATCTGTGGATTATCTCATCTTTGCGTGTTTAGCATACTTCGTGATTGAACGCTATGGAAGGCGCAGGGTAAGATGGAGAGGTTGATTTGGCGAATTATGCTTACCCGGTGCAGGTCATGATGGTTTCTGCTGCCGCTTGCTCGATATGCTGGATCGTGATTGCCGCTGCTCAAGGTCAGACTGAAGCTGGTGGAGACTCCTACAAGCTTGGCATTGTGGCTGTCTCTTTCTTCTTCATCTTCTTTGCCAGCTTTGGTATGGGTGTCCTCGGTGTACCTTGGTTGTATCCTACAGAGTACGCATAAGACTGGAACCAGTATTGCCACAAGCTAACCTTGACCAGAATCAACGCTTTGGAGATGCGAACCAAAGGCGCATCATTGGCAATGAGCACAAACTGTACGTAGTACTCACAATGGTCTGACAACGTAGCTAACTGCGGAAGGGATTTGCAACTATGCCGTAGTGCAAGCTACGCTGCCCGGTATCGAGAACCTGGGCTACAAATTCTGGATCATATGGGCTGTCATTTGCTTTGCCTTCATCCCGATCACATACTTCTTTTATCCCGAAACCGCTAATAGAACCTTGGAGGACATCGACCGCTTCTTCGAAACTGAGCCAGGAATTTTCATTCATAGCAACAAGCTGGCAGTACAGTTGCACAGACCTGCCGAGTACATCGAAGCAGATGCGCGCATCGCAAGAGGAGAGGGCGGAGACAAAACTATAGGCAAACGACGCAGCGTCAGTACCGAGCATATCGAGACGAAAGAGGCCGTTTGAACATTTCGGCGCTTCTGCTAGATATTGGCAAGGACGTGGCATTTGTGTAATCGGTCCAACCAGTATTGACAATGTCGGTCTCTCGTGAACCTTGGGAATAGATAGGTCAGGGGTACGTGGCTCGACTGCTGAAGTGACTTTAGATCAATGTAAAAAGCATGTTGGTCGAGTCCAAAGCTCAAAAAGCTCGATTTATACTTCCTCACAGAGTCTGCTTTACATCGGTCCTTTGTCTGCTCAAGAACCACATCAATCTCAACATCGCAGTCTGCAATTTAAAGTGGCGTATGGACAAGGCCCCGCCACTGACGCCATGGAGTTTGCAGAGGCGTGTTTCAAGTCGAGTCCTCGGCAGCTCCACTATCTCCACTTGCACCTCCACCGTGCTTCCATCCTCGTCAACAACAATGCGACAATTCGAACGCCGCAATATCTCTTTAATTGGCGTTACATAAGCCAAGGACATCCGCGGAGTGTGATTCTTGTCCTTGCAACTCGGGTCCTCAATGCCGTATGGAACCTTGGAAGGCACGTGGTTGTTGCAGGACCTTTCTGTGCAGGCTCGGCACAGATGCCTCTTCCTTCGCCTCCCATAGAGCTTGCAGTGATATCGCGGTACTTGCTTGCAAAATTTCTTTTATTCTTTGGGGTAAAGGAAGAGTCACGAAGCGCATCAGATGGTAGCATCAGTGTGAGGGCTTTCGCATTTTTTCATACTTCACATCAAGCGACATGGCAACAGGTCCGCCGTTAGGGCATACGATGTTCAGGCTGTTCGTCTCGGGTGGCTGCCGCGAGATCCCTGCACTCCCACAGATTCGGCGCTGTCAAAGTGGAGACCGCAATGTCTCAGGTACCCGGGCCGGAGCCAATACGACTGGATGCTGGTCAGAAGGAACGAAACGGGGTCGAAAAGTCCTCAGCGCTCGATGAACACTTGGCCAATTTGACTTGTGGAACCTGCGAAATTTCGGTGTAGTTCACCCATAAGACTCCATGTTGCAACTGTGATGCCCTCGAGTTTCTAACAACCCCATCTCTTCTTCTGTCCATTTTTGTTCTCCTAGCAGCTGTGCTGCGTCCTCTCTTTACAATGAATTTCACTTCAAGCAATGATACGCTGGTCGCACGAGCTCACATCCAGGATGAGAAGGGCACCGCAATCCATTATTGGGGATATGCGACTCGATACCTCCCATGTACCAACGATGCTGGATCTTGCGAATACCTTGACTCTGTATATGGAGACCATGAGAAATCGATGATCTACACATTCATCATGTGGGCAGTCTTTGGCGTGATACTGCTGTCGTTAGTCTTCATCCGACTTCTTCGCCCTAGCAAGAAGAAGGACAGTCCTAGACAAGGCTTTTGGTATCGTTGTGTACGGTCTGTGTCTGCAACTGTCAGACGCTACCTCAGTCCTGAATGCTCGAACGTGTTTAAGCACACAACGAGATTGCAGGTCCTTGTTCTCGCCATTCTCTGTACCTACCTCCTCGCGTTCTCGTAAGTATGCATTCAAATTATCACTCTTAGCTTAACAGCTCACCAGTTTCAGTCTAGCAGGCATCACATACAAAAGTTGGAAGACTCCCATCAAAGGCACCAATATGTACAACCTCCGCAGTGGCATTGGTGGGTTTGCTGATCGTCTTGGTGCCTTCGCCTTTGCTCTTACACCACTCACTATCGCACTTTGTGCTCGCGATTCAGTATTGAGCATGCTCACCGGCATCCCATACCAAAGCTTCAACTTCCTGCACCGCTGGACGGGCAGAATCATTCTTGTACAGTCTTTCATTCACTGCATCATCTGGACCATCGTTGAAGGTCGCCTCTACCAGCCTCAACCCAAAGTGTACACCGAGTGGATCAAGCAGGAGTACATGATCTGGGGTATTGTGGCACAAGGCTTCATCACTTTCCTCTTTGTTTTCAGCTTGAGGCCTGTGATTCGCTGGACAGGCTACGAGTTCTTCCGCAAATCCCACTTCATCGTATCAATCCTCTATATCGGTGGTAAGTATTGTGTGTTCCCCGAATTTGCCCTACCTGGCTGACAAGGTCAAGCTTGCTGGGGTCATTGGCACCAACTCTCTTGCTGGATGATTGCCTCCTTCGCCATCATGGCTTTTGATCTTGTTGCTCGCACGATTCGCACCTTTCTCCTGCACTTCGGCTACAAGGACGGCAACAGCGGTTTCGGCTTCCGCTCAGTACCTGCCAAGATGGAGATCATCAAAGACCCGACAGGGACAATCATTCGCATGACGTTCACGCACAGCCAGTCGTCGTGGGAAGTTGGACAGCACTTCTATCTTACGTTCCCTGCGCTAAGCATCTGGCAATCTCACCCGTTCACCCCGGCCTCCAACCCGAACCCATCGTCTTCCGTACAGACCCACACCTATGTCATTCGCGCTTGCAATGGCGAGACTAAGAAGTTGGCCGAGCTTGCAGAGGCAGCAATGAATCGCTTCCCGTACGGTGACGACACAACTCCTGTCATCATGCAAGGTCCTTATGGCGGATCCATCCTTAATGACGACGTCTCGAATATCCTCACAGTCTCGGGAGGTACCGGTGTTACATACGCACTTCCTGTTATCAAGGCTGCGCTGGCCGACAACTCGCCAGTGCGCAACATTGAGCTCGTCTGGACGGTCCGCCACTTGGAGAATTTGGCGTGGATCGGGCCCGAACTGACATATCTGAGATCGCAGCTCGACCAATCTCGCAAACAAAGATACCTCACCGACAAGGATGGTGAGCTCGAGAAGGATCACACCGTCGCAGTGACTGCGATGAAGCGTTTCCGTATCCGCATCTTCGTAACTAGACCAGGTTCGAGCAGAAAGTCAAGCCCTCCAGTTCGTCCACTGAGGCCAGACGAAAAGGAAAAGGATTTTGCGTTCAACGACAAGCTGTCACCCGTGTCATCCGTTGAGAGCGAGCTCGAAGAGGAGCTTGAGGATCTCACACGCGCGTTGCCAAATTTCAGCATCACGTATCTGAACAATGCGCGCCCAGATGTCAAGGCTATGGTCGATACGTTCATGGAACACACCGTGGAGAAGGGGCGCACGCAAATTATCGGGTCAGGACCACCGGAGCTGGGGACGCAGCTAAGGGCTGCTGTTGCGGCGAAGAACGTGCCAGGAAATGTATGGCGTGGGGACGACAACGGTGATGTGGAGTGCGTGTGGGACGACAGAATGGGCTGAGATTCGGTGTAGATAATGAATGCAATTCAAACACACAATTCATGTTAATTCGAGGGGCTTCATGAACAGTCTGGAGTATTTCTCAGTTAGATACCCAAAACGCGCTTGTAGGTCGAACACAAGGACCAGATGCATTCATTCAGAGCGTCGCCTCCAGACATTTGACATGGCGCGTCGAACAGGCTTGTGGAGGAGCCATGTGAACCTGAGGGGGTTTGACACTGGGGGCCCATGGACCGTGGTGGGTGTGGGGAAGCATTGACGCGAGGCGCCTGCCGCCTTTCCGTTGCCGCAACCCCAGCAACGCTATGTTTGGTTCCTTGGCCTGTTGAGGCTCAACTCCACCACGTTTTGGGTGGCAGTCCATCGAAATCACGAATTTACAGCTCTCGCCTCCACGCATTGTTACGACCACGTGGTGTTCCTGTGCCGAATCTGCGCACTTCCCATCGTTGCGACAGATAAGACGTCATCCTGCGAAACCCGCATTCCTGGCCGCTCTCTGTCATATCCTCCCCCAGATAACCCGTTCCTCTCTAGATGCGATAGGACGTGAATCACGTGGTCTTACACACTATGCTAGGCTTCAGGCCGCAGCTCTCGGTCGCGAAACGGAAACCGCAGGGCCTCAACCAAGTCGAGCGAGACCTCGAGGACGGCGAATACGAGAAGCGCTACGGCAGCGACGATGACGATAGCTACACATCTTCCGGCGCTTCGAGTCCGTACTCGTCTCGAGCCTCCTCCGGCGCGTACGACGTGAATCCGAACAACCCACACGAGACGAGGCCGCTTGCAACGAACCGCAGAACATCACGAACACATCGAAGAACACCGTCCAAGCCGTCAGTAAGCGCGTACAGCTACCGCAACCCTCGTGCCTTCACACGATATTTTGGTCTGGCGATAGCAAGTACGTTGGTGCTGTTTATGTGGTTCCTGGTGCATAGCAGCTGGGACTCGATACGAAACGCCGAGCTCAAACTTTACAAGTCGCCTGCGCCGCCGCCCGTATGGGAGAGCTTTCCGTTCTTGAAGCGCTACCATGGAGGTATACGGACTCTGGTCAGCCGCAAGGAGAACGTGCCTGAGTACCCTACCAAGGAAGACATCGACCCTGAGCTCCCCCAGGCTGAGGCCAAAGACACACCCAAGCAAAGGAGGGCAGATGGCGCAAAGATTCCTGACTCGGTGCCTTTCAATCCATACCCAGACTATACCAGTCAAAAATACCTGGAGAAGTACGGCCCGGTCGACACCTGCTATCTAGACGACAAGGACACAATAGCAATACCGGGCCTACGTGTATACAACGGTGTGACCAAGGGCATGCCGGACAATGTTATGGGCAGCTACGACCTATTGGGTCTGAGAGATGACGTCTGCTTTGAGCGCTTTGGGCGCTTGGGTCCGTACGGTTTAGGATACAGCAAGAGAAGAGGAGGCACCGGTGCTGGCATGGAAGGTGATCGAGAGGGAATTGAGAAGGTTTGGGAGACCTCCCCCGAAGTCGACTACTCAAATGTCAAATGGGGCGAAGCTACGAGCCGGTGTTTGATCAAGAATAAGGCACGCTTCCAGAAGCAGCCGAGAATCCATGAAGATGCATTCCAGTCTATGGCGATCCAAAAACGACAGTTGGATGACAATTTGAAGACCGAGAACCAGACCGAAGCAGACCAGTCGCTTGCTGACAACACACTCCGCCCTCCATCCCAATCGAAGGCGTCGCACAACAAGCTTATACCTCGGACCGCTGTGCTGATCCGCACATGGTGGGACTACAATTACGACGATGAAGATCTGATGTATTTGCGGTCGATGATCTCGGAACTTACACTTGCGTCTGGAGGTGAGTACCAGGTGCACTTCCTAATCCACGTCAAAGACGACAACAAGCAGATCTGGGCAGACGAGAACGTCTACAAGGATGTGCTCAGCAAAGCTCTCCCGGCCGAGTTTGCTGGTATGGGTACGCTTTGGTCTGAACGGCAGATGGGTCTGATATACGGTGGTGTTGAAGAGAGCAACTACCGTGGTCTTCCTGTTCACGGTGCTTATCGTTCCACATTCATGCCCGTTACATACTTTGCGCACCAACATCCCGAGTTCGAGTATTTCTGGCAATGGGAGATGGATGTCCGATACACGGGCCATTGGTACCATCTGTTCAACCAGGTCGCCAACTGGGCTGAAGCTCAGCCGCGTAAGGGCCTATGGGAGCGCAACGCTCGCTTCTATGTCCCCTCTGTGCACGGCTCTTGGGAAGACTTCACTCACATGGTCCGCGTGCAGACTGAACACGGCACCAACAGCAAAGCAAACTCTTGGTCTGCACACTTGCCACCCAACCCACATGTTGCTCAGCCTGAATTGCAGAAGCCGGAGAAACATATATGGGGTCCAGAGAAACCTCAAGATTACCCTGACATCGAGATCGACGACGACGTGATACCACCGCATACCCTGATGGAGGACAAGCATGAATGGGGAGTAGGCGAGCAGGCCGATCTCATCGTCTTCAACCCTCTTTTTGATCCAGACCGAACAAACTGGATCCTGAACGAAGACGTCACGGGCTATGACCGCAAGAACGGTCTCCCACCCCGTCGCACTGCCATCAACACATCTGGTCGTCTTTCGCGCCGTCTTCTCGAAACCATGCACCGCGAGCAGTCCCACTTCCGCCACACAATGTTCAGCGAGATGTGGCCCGGGTCCTGTGCCCTCCACCACGGGCTCAAAGCAGTCTACGCACCACATCCCGTCTTCGTAGACCGCAAATGGCCGACACAGTACCTCGCGGCCATCTTCAACAACGGGCGAAACGGCGCATCAGGCGGCGCCAGACTCTCCGTCTTCTCCGACGAGCGCCAGCACAACTTCCTCGGCACAACGTGGTACTACCATGCCGGCTTTGCGCCGAACTTGTGGAAGAGGTGGATGGGCTACAAAGTTGACAACGATGGTGGAGAGCAGGATGAGCTCGCAAACGAAGGCCGTATGTGTCTGCCTGCTGTGCTTCTGCACCCTGTCAAGCAGGTGGACCTTATCCAGGAGCGAGTCGAAGAAGAAAAGGGGGCTGTAGAGGCGGCATGAGCAATGAAGATGTTTTGAGGTGGTTCGTTGGTCATTGGGTACGGCGTTTACGAGCTTTCGAGCCTCGCTTGGTACATGGTTGGGTCTTCTCACATGAGCATCGTTTGGCATTTCCGAGTTAGCAATGGCATATGAGAGAGCATTTGTAGACTTTATGTGGTAGTCTTGCATCGTCTGTGACACCACATAATGTATTGCTCATATATCTGGGGATGGAGGAAGACTGGTAGTTCGACAGTGTGGGAATTCCTGACCCACGGGTTGGTGACTATCGAGATACGATCCTCACAACGCGCTTTGAACTGCCTAACCAGCATTGGGCCCTCTATGGTTTTTCTTGTGACCAGTGTCTAGGGTTGTGTATTTGCAGTCTTGTTCGAAACTTTTGCACGAACAGAGATTGTTAAATCAACTGCTACCAGGGGGTCTCATAGAGAAAGGCAGTTTCTAAGCAATTCGATAAGAGAATAAGCGGTGTAGATTGCACAAGCAGATATTCAAGAGGCGCGTGATAAGCAAGGTCACGCGAGAGTATAGCTGCGTGTCCTCTGATGTGGATTTAACTATGTGAAAGAATCGTAGAAGTGCTTGAGACTTGTCCGGAGTAACTCTGCAAATGCCCGGATTTGAAGGTTCTCTTCCAATTACGCTTAAATAGTTCTCTTTCCTTCTCCGAAACGCTTGTGGACAGTTTTCGTGTAGTGGCGATCATATCGTTCCCATTGACCAAAGTTGATTGAGTCCATATGTAAGGAAGTCCATCTGTCGAAGTCTTCAAGTTTCGTGTTATCACTTTGTGTCTGATTCCTGCTTTCCGTCTCTCTGGCATGAAACATGCTCACTCGTCGTACAGCGTCGAACCCCCGTCTCTATTTGCGTGTGGGCACCTGTCCCTTTCCTCATCGTTTTCATGCTCGTGATAATCGCAGAGCTGAAGCTCATCGTCGATAGAGCTATCACCGTAAGCGCAGTGAGCGAATTTTCTGAGGACAGCGAGCAAGAATGGCACAGGATACTTGCATGCTTTCTCATCTCCCCAATATGACCCTCAGGTATGGGAGCAGTGAAGATCGACCAAGTATTTCAGTAGCGCGGATCCAGCAGGCAGATTCTCATGGGCATAGCGAACCGAGGTAGAATAGGGAAGTAATGGAAAGTTTTCGGTCGACTGAGTGAATAGCTCGTCTAGGGTCTCCGTTTTCAACTTCGTAATGTCGTATTTGTCAGCGAAGACGTGGAGCCGGATCAGATTATCTGCCTCGCGGGCCCCGGATTCATCTTCAAGCGCCCATTGCCCAAGTAATTCGGTGTCAGTGTCGTCCTCATCGGGAAAGTCTTCGTGATACATCCAATGAAGGGCGAATTCGAAAATCAGTGGGCTGTCTTTCTGCAATACCACGGTTTTTTCTTCCGCTTCTTTGAACCGACCCGTCAATGCAGCTCTGAAGAACTCCGAGTGGTAGGTGAGAAGCTCTTGATGGACAACGAAACGCGTTTTATTAGGACCAACGAGTACGGTAGCGAAGCGAACATTTGGAGCACTGGTTGAGTTAGCGGCCTGCATTGTTTCTCGATATAATGCAAGAGTATACTTACGAGAGGCGCGGAGGCTTGCGTGTGGGTACATTGCGATTCGTAGATGCCATAGTGGGACGATGAGACAGGGCGAGGTTGATGGAGTTGCGCGTAAAAGAGTAGCAGAGGGAGTTGTGTGGAAGGAGGAAGAAAGTAGCAACGAGGCAGCTGCATTGAAGTCTTAGCTAAAAGTGGGGCTTAGACACGCGCTGTGGCATGTCGCAGGTGAAGGTGAGTCTATCGTCGACTTGCTGGTAGCTTACATACTGACCGACCTATCTACTTTTGATGCTACCACCACTTCTTGCTCTGCCGTAATGCATAACTCAGAATAATTCAGGGGGCATGAAGAAGAAATTCGAAGACTAGTCTACCAAGACTTTTTCCGGACCCGGAGGTGGTGCAGAAGTTGTACTCTTTGCAGTGGACAGCAAGACGCCAATGAGATTTACTTTGCCATTCCATCAGCTTCAACTTAAGCCACCTGCCTCTTCGAGACCGTTTTCGATCCTGCTCAGTTCAAGAATCGCCTTCGCAACCCACAAGAAGTGCATGAATCGCTAGATCACACTGCCCCATTCGCCGCACATTCTTGCCTCTCCTCGTAGTTCGTGTGTTCGTGATAGTCGCAGAGGTCGGTCGAAGGGCGAGTGAATGGGTATGTACTGGTGATCTGTGAGTAGCGCTGCACCACCGGTCTAAGGAAGCTGTTGGTACCCTAAGTGAGCGCGATTCTGAGTCCCACAGCATCTGCCAGAGCTTTTTATCAGTCTGTGTACAGTACAGGCCTACCAGAAGCTGGTACAACGGAAGCTTGCTAGGCATGAGATCAAAAGCGAAATAAATTTGCCAGAATATTGGGAGACACTTGTTGGCAACGAGATCATAGAGGGGATCAATCGTTTGCCGTTTCATCGCTGATATCTCGTACTTCTCACAAAAGGCGTGAAGTTCGGTGAGGTTATAGAAGTATCCATCCCTCCAGCTCTTCAAAAGCTCTTGATCATCGTGCTCAATTGGGGGACATTGGTAATACAGCCAGTGGACGAATAATTCGACGATCCGGTTGGATGCTTCCACACGAACGACCTTGGAAGTAGCTTCCTCAGAGCTGCCATGGAGAGCAGCGCGGAAAGAGGGCGAATGATACGTCAGGACATCTTCGTGAACAACGAATGGAGCACTTCCGTTAGTGCCCTTGATGCTATCGAATTTGGTGCCCCGCGCAGTGTATTGTATAAATACCACACCTCAACACTGAAACGTGCACTTACGATATGCGTGGTGGCTTGCGTATGGCGCTCGTAGTTTGGACCATGGTGTAGTGTAAGATCTGGGAAACGAGGAATGTGGAGTGGGAGACAGGTTGTGTGGGTGACGGAGGCTGGGGACGAGATATATATGAGTACGGCAGAGTGCTTCTGGGCTGATTGACAGTCGGCGCAAACACTTCACCTCAAGTAGAGGCAGACTGGAAATATAAACCGCCAGGAACTGAGAGACGCGCATAGATTATTTATGCTGCGCCTGATATGTGAACATTGGTATAGTACAGACATAGCACAACGACTCTACGCGTTCACCTCTTTCCCCAAGTTCCTCTCTGCGACGACGAACTCGTCCTCAGGCTCCACGACCTTGACCTCCTTCTTGACCTGCTTCTTTGGCAGCGGGTTGGGGAACTTCCAGTCCTCAGTCTCCTCTGGATACTGCATCTGCCTCCTCATGTTTGAATCGGGGTACACCTTCCTGGGTGCGGGCAGGACACGGTCGTCGATACCATCCTCCTTCTCGATGCGCAGCTGCTGGACCATCTCTTGCAGCTGGCTCATGCCGTCTTCGCGGAACTGTGTAACCCTCTTCACGTTCATTGCTGTCATATCGTTGAGCTGCTTTGTGGGGGGCAGGCGCGCCAGTGTCTTCGCGGTCATGGCGAAACGCATGTCTTTCGGTCCATCGACGAGTTCGAGGATGGCGGATTCGGCTTGGTCTTCCTTCATGGGCTCAATGCGCAGGACGCGTGTGTAACCTCCAGGCCTAGTGAGGTAGCGCTCTCTTATGGGACCAAATAGCTTAGGGACCATATCATTAGGTTCCTGTAACAGTCAGTACGTTGTTGGCGCAGGGATGCAGGTGTCTGCGTACGTAGAAGATCTGATGAGCTCTCCGCCGCGATGCCTCTGTGTTCTTCTTGCCCAATGTGACCAGCTTCTCGGCTAACCGCTGCGCCTCCTTCGCCTTGTGCCATGTAGTTGCTATCGACTCGTGCTTGAAGAGAGATGTGACGAGGTTGCGCAGCAGCGCCTGTCGATGCGCCGACGACCGGCTAAGGGCGCGGTACTTCATGTGTCCGCCGGCCATTGTGAGTGGTAATTGGCGCTGTAAATGTACAAGGAAGAAGAGAACGACGTCGGATGCGGCTCGCGATGCACTACCCCAAAGTCTCGCAATGGTTGATGCTGATCCAGAAAAGTTCGGGCGTCGGCGAAACTTTGGCCGCATTATCTTATCAGATCATCGATCGCGTTAAGCACTTTGCCGCATGAATCATGGACCGGGGAACAGCGTGCCGCCCTAATTGGTAAGCATTGCATCTTCTTGTTCCATGAAGAACTTTCGGATGTCGAGATGTGGTACTGAATGAGCAGAGTTCAACACACTTATTTGTGAAGCACCAGCGCATATCCTTGCACCTTTACGTCGAACATAAGGTGCGTCTTCTCTGCTTCCGCGTTTCTGGAGTGGCAGTATCCTCTCCTACTGGCCAATCGACTCTCCTCACCGCCCACTTAACGCGGCATAGTGCCCAAGTTTCACCAATTTATGCGGTTCGGTAGACGCGACGCGTGAACGTGCTTTACGCGTTGCCGGGTCAGAGACAAAACCCAACCCCACCGCGCTGTTCCCTCTTCCACACCACCTCTTCCCCTTCTATACCCATATACCCATAATCTCTTCGCGTCTTCACCATGTTTGTCTTCAAGCGAGGTATGTAGAACCCGCTCGTGGCGCTTCTCGGTGTCCTCGACACCCCTGCATGCTGCTGCATGTCGTTCACGTGGCTAACAGACGTGCTTCAGATGGACGCAAAGAACGCGTGCAGTTCGACAAGATCACAGCTCGCGTGTCGAGATTGTGTTACGGGCTCGATCCCGACCATGTCGACCCTGCCGCCATCACAATGAAGGTCATCTCTGGTGTCTACCAGGGTGTCACCACAATCCAGCTCGACGACTTGGTACGTCACCATGAACGCGTCCCACTTGCAATCTGCTAACAGACTCCAGGCCGCCGAGACTGCAGCATACATGACCACCACACATCCCGACTACGCCATCCTGGCCGCGCGTATCGCCGTCTCCAACCTCCACAAGCAGACGAAGAAGCAATTCTCTGCCGTCATCCACGATCTCTACTCCTATGTCAACCCTAAGAACGGCAAGACCCAGCCTATGATCTCGGACCGGGTATACAAGATCATTCAGGATCATGCCGATGAGCTTAATAGTGCCATCGTCTACGATCGTGACTTCAACTACCAGTTTTTCGGCTTCAAGACACTGGAGCGCTCATACCTGCTCCGCATCAACGGCAAGGTAGCCGAGCGCCCCCAGCACATGCTCATGCGTGTTGCTGTTGGCATCCACATGGAGAATATCGAGAAGGCCATCGAGACATACGACTACATGTCGCAGAAGTACTTCACACACGCGTCGCCGACTCTCTTCAACGCAGGCACACCCTCTCCCCAGATGTCGTCATGCTTCCTCATCGACATGAAGGAGGACAGCATTGATGGTATCTACGACACACTCAAGACCTGCGCGTTGATCTCCAAGACTGCTGGCGGTATTGGTCTCAATGTTCACCGCATTCGCGCCACTGGCTCTTATATCGGAGGAACCAACGGAACATCGAACGGTCTGATCCCTATGCTCCGTGTCTACAACAACACTGCCCGTTACGTCGATCAGGGTGGCAACAAGCGCCCTGGTGCCTTTGCCATCTACCTCGAGCCCTGGCACGCTGACGTCTTCGGCTTCCTCGATCTGAGGAAGAACCACGGCAAGGAGGAGGTTCGTGCTCGCGATCTCTTCTACGCTCTGTGGATCCCCGATCTCTTTATGCAGCGTGTCCAGGAGAACGGCGAGTGGACACTGATGTGCCCCAACGAGTGCCCTGGCCTTGCTGACGTATACGGCGACGAGTTTGTTGCCCTCTACGAGAAGTACGAGAAGGAGGGCCGTGGTCGCGAGACCGTCCGTGCTCAGAAGCTCTGGTACGCCATCCTCGAGGCTCAGACCGAGACTGGTAACCCCTTCATGCTCTACAAGGATGCTGCCAACAGGAAGAGCAACCAGAAGAACCTTGGTACCATCCGCAGCTCCAACCTGTGCACTGAGATCATTGAGTACACTGCTCCTGATGAGGTCGCCGTCTGCAACCTGGCTTCCGTCGCTCTTCCCTCCTTTGTCGACTACAAGCGTGGAGAATTCGACTTCAAGAAGCTTCACGAGGTTGTCCAGGTCTGCACTCGCAACCTCAACAAGATCATTGAGGTCAACCACTACCCGGTCGAAGAGGCACGCCGCAGCAATTTCCGCCACAGGCCTATCGGTCTTGGTGTCCAGGGTCTTGCTGACGCTTTCCTCGCTCTTCGTCTGCCCTTCGAGTCCCCTGAGGCCAAGAAGCTCAACATCCAGATCTTTGAGACCATCTACCACGCTGCCTTGACCTCTTCCTGCGAGACCGCCAAGGAGCTTGGTCCTTACGCTACGTACGAGGGCTCACCCGTCTCCCAGGGTCAGCTTCAGTATGACATGTGGGATGTCATTCCCACTGATCTCTGGGACTGGGCCTCGCTGAAGGAGAAGATCGCACAGTACGGTGTCCGCAACTCTCTGCTCATCGCACCCATGCCTACTGCTTCTACTTCCCAGATCCTCGGCAACAACGAGTGCTTCGAGCCTTACACCTCGAACATCTACTCTCGTCGTGTGCTTGCTGGTGAGTTCCAGGTCGTCAACCCTTGGTTACTCAAGGACCTCGTCGACATGGGTCTCTGGACCGAGAACATGAAGAACCGTATCATCGCTGAGGGCGGTTCCATTCAGCGCATCCCCAACATCCCTGAGGAGATCAAGGTCCTTTACAAGACCGTCTGGGAGATCTCGCAGCGTACCATCATCCAGATGGCCGCCGACCGTGGCGCCTTCATCGACCAGTCTCAATCTTTGAACATCCACATGAAGGAGCCTACTATGGGCAAGATCACCTCCATGCACTTCGCGGGCTGGAAGCTTGGTCTCAAGACCGGCATGTACTACCTCCGAACTATGGCTGCTTCTGCGCCTATCCAGTTCACCGTCGACCAGGAGGCTCTCAAGGTTGCCGACACTAACGTCGCCCGCGCTCTCCCTGCAAAGAGGCGTCAGCCTGGCTTCCAGCAGGCCGGCGTTGGCTCGCCCTCTCCCTCTCCAGCTCCTAGGCCCATGTACGCCACCAAGAGCCCTAATGGCGTCTCTGACTCTGTGAACGGCGTTCCCACCCCGTCTGCCACTCCTCCACCTGCCACCGAGACCAAGCTTCCTCCTGCGGAGAACGCTCTCGCCAGCAAGCCCTTCAAGGCTGATGTTGAGGAGGGCGATAGCCCTAAGCTCGTTGCCGCCGACTCTGCAAGTAGGCCCGGCGAGGAAGACTCGACATCCAAGGCCAAACAGGCAGAGGATGCCGATGACGAGTCCAAGGAGCGCGATGGTGACATATACGCCGAGGCTGCTCTTGCGTGCTCGATAGACAACCCTGAGTCTTGCCTCATGTGCTCTGGTTAGACACGCTTGCTTCTATGATGGTTCTGTACATGGTGTTAGATATGGGTAAGGTGGGCGACTGCCCTTGTTTTCTCGGCGTTGATGGTACGGGTACTGGGTCACGCAGACCAGAGGAGGAATGATTCATGAGTCTGGAAAGCGATATAGTTAGTTGTTTCGTAGTCTTAATTCGTGTACAACACGTTCATTTAACACTTATCTTTACTCGCTCGTGTCTATCCGGTGGTATTGTTGCTGCCGACGGTACCCACCATGCTCCATCCCCCTGCGGCTCCGATTCGTGCATTGAGATCCACCGCAGCCCATTCCGAGGCTCTTGTCCCGAAACCGCCCCGCGACGCCCTACAACAGTACACCGGCACGCCTTTCAAAGTACAAGTCTATAAGTATCACCTCACGCCCCGCCACAAGCCCCAGTAATCATTGAAGCTCGTAAGTATATAACCCTTCCATCCCAACAACAAATCAATCTTCAAGCTCCAAATCCCAGCAGCTAACAACACTGGCTTGCACAGCTCCCCAAGCTCCCCACACTCCCATATATGCTCGCCCCCAGCATCCGACCCTTCCTCCGCACCGCTTGCAATACCGCCCCGCGCTACGCGTTCCCAAGATCCAACATAATCAGAAGTATGTCGAGTACAACTGCGCCGCTGCAGGAATGGCTCGTCATTGTGCCGGATCACGAGGGCGCGCTGCAGAAGCGACTTACGGCCAGGCCAGACCACCTTTCTGGATTGAAGAAGGACGATGAGAGCTTTTGGCTTTGGGGAGGTATGTTGAGCTCTTGGACTGTGTGCTGCCACTTTCTTGAAATCGCCTTCTTGGGGTTGCGGAGCGCGAATGGCTAGTATACTAACAATAACTAGGTGCTATGCTCGAGGAACCGATCAAGGAGGGCGATGCCGGCCCACCGAAGATGAAGGGCAGTGCTATGCTGATTGGTGCGAAGACAAGGGAGGAGGTTGAGGAGAGGCTCAAGAAGGATGTCTATGTTGAGGGAGGGGTTTGGGATCTGAGCAAGGTGCAGATTATCCCGTTCAAGAGTGCGTTGAGGAAGGCATTGTAAAGGTAATGCAATAAGCGTAAATATACATTGTTGAGTTTGGCTACCATCTATATGTCCTAGAACCGATTGCTGTGGTTGACCTCTTCTGTGATGCTGGTACGTACAGAAGGTCCGAAGCTTGAAATTGACAAATTCTACATGCCTGCAGTAGGGTCGCTATGCGTTAGTGAAGACACCTTCTTGGAAGTCAACGACTATCGTCTTCTCCACAACAGCAGCAGCAGCGTCCTTAAATGCTTGGTGCGCAGGATCTTCCTTCACATAGTAGTCCCGTTCCGCACTCGAGGTAAACCTGAGGATGAAAGCGTGGCTAATACCATTCTACAGCCACATGTCAGAAGCTTGCATGCATACATAACCAGGGTCTCGGGTACCTGCAGGCCCTCAATGGACGTATCTTTTCCACCAGTAATCGACATAATGTACGGTCTACGTGTGTTTGGGTGAACGCACGACTTCTTCAAGCCTAGGAACTTCGATGTGATCTAGATACATGCTATTAGGCCTGTGCGCAATATGTTATGCGGCCGTTTCATACCTCCTTGATCGCGAAGCTAGTGGCCGTTTCCTTGAATTGGAACAGCACAACGTGCGTGGTATATGGAATCAATGGAGCATGGCTTCCAAATAGATAGACAGACCATCGCACAATTGAACTGGAGAAAACAAACAAACACGCAACGCAGAGTGCGAACGTAAGGGCTCCGAAAGCTTTCCTCGGAATAAGCATCTCGGTGGATAGGGGTTCCCTGTTTGCGCGCAAGCGTGCAAGGACCTGTGGGTAGCGCGCGTTCTTTGTGGGGAGGATCGCCAAAAACTGGAGTCGTGTGCCTTGCGTCTTCAGATTGATGTTTGACGCCTACACGAGTGCAACAGAGACGACGTTGACATTTTCTCGCGTCTGTGAATCCTCCAGCGGTTGTGCTGAAGGGGGGTGAGCCGCTAATCTGACCTCGGGACGAGCTCCCAAAGCGGTTCCAGCTTGCTGGCCATAGCTCCATTTGCTCCTTCCTCATCTGTGACGTACATGAAGATGGAGCTTCATGTTCACGATGTCCAAGACGGCAGAATAACCTCTAACGTTATGCAATTTCATCAGACGAACAGATCGTGAGCGCACAGTCCAGATCACTCCAGGCAGTGGGGCTGCTTGCCTCATAGAGACGGCTGAAGCTGGATTTCATGGACCATCTGTCCAAGCTTGGCGTGACGTCACAAATTGTCACCAGGTGACTGCGCAAGCCATCACTGCATGCCGCGAGTACAAAAGCAACCTGTGCCGTTTGTTCCTTGCCATCATCACTACTCAGATACCCATCACCACAACTTTCCACGAACTCTTCCATCTCCAAACCACACACATCAATCACAATGGCCTCCCTCAGCTGTAAGTGCGCTCTATTTATCAGCCCTTGCAACTGGCTGCGCTGAGCTCGATCACGCAATCCTGCGTGTTTTGATCAAAACACAACTCAATGTATCAATTGCTAACTCGTCCATCAGACCTCCCTCCCGTCAAGCCCTCTGCCATCGCCCTCGGCACGGCCTTCAACCACGCTGTCTCCCTTGCCGTCCTCGGCCCCGTCTTCGGTGACGCCTACCGCCGCGCCCAGCAGGCCAACTCCAAGGAGGAGTACTTCCACTCCAAGGAGGCTGCCACCGCCGCCGCCTCGTGGGGTAGCTCCATTGTCGGCTCTGCCGTCCAGTCGTACGGTGTTGGTGCTCTCATCAACGCTACCGGCACCCTCACTTACAAGGGCGCTGCTTACCTCGGCTCTTTGATCTTCTTCGCTTCCGCTGCTCCTTCCGTACGTCATACTGATTTGAACAACTTTCTCTGAAAGCAAATACTGACAACACACAGATCGTCTCCCAGGTTATTACCGAGAAGCGCCCTCTTGACACCATCGCTGTCGGTGCCTTCGCTCGCGTCCTTGAGACCGTTGGTCTTTCCCTCTTCCTCACCTACTGGGGCACCCGCACCAACCCCTTCGAGTAAACTACTCGTTAGGAGTTGAGTGATTTTTTCAATTTGGCAGCTTAAAATGGGCTTGTCGATTTATTGCGTGGAGAAGGAAGCATTATGATACGAGCCTACAGCAGGCCTGCTTCGATTATGATATGTAACATTACCCAATGAATTAGTCTAATTCTCCAATGCTTTATCCCATGCTTGACCTACGTGAGCTCTTTAACCTGCCAATCGATGCCGCCGCCTTGCCAAGATCATAACAATGCACGCACAAAGGGTTGAACTCGCCTACGAAGCAATGCGGGTCCGCAACATCAAACGCATCCTTCCCCCGTGCGTAACCGATCTACCTCGGAAGATCCGTGGTTTTAACACGTCATGCATTTGGCGGTTGCGCCGAAAGCTGAACTTTGGTACATTATCCATGTCAAACACCAAGCACGTCACAGCACGATCGACGTTAGCGCCGATCGTATGCGCGCGCTAGAGCGGCGCCGGCCAAGGTCTGACACTGCTCGCGATTATTGATTAGCCTTGCACAAGCAGGATACTTCGTTAAAGAGATTCGTCTTGAATATCTTATATTTGTTTGGTTCTTGTGATGCAATTAGTGCTTTATATTTGAGGCTCTGGAACCTTGCGACTTCGTCGATCCATATTGCAGCTGCAGCTGCAGGATATCTTTCTTCATCTGGGTTGATTTCGTATGTCCTATGTCAACGCTACTTTACAGGTCCATATCTGGATCTGGAGGCGGTTCTAAACATTCCTTCGAGAATAGACGAGCTTCTGCACGGAACTGGATGCGGGAGAAACGGCCGGCCTCGGGGAGACATTCTTTTCGCGTATCTCCTTTGCGATCCGTGTGGTAAAAGATCCTCATGAGTTCGCAGCGTCGACTTCATCTCGCCACACCCCTCCTCACAGACCTCCCTGTAGCTTCGAGCAGACCCGTGACTGTGGTAACCGTATATCCCCGTCTCTTCAATTCGGGCAACACCTTACGCAGCATCGGCACCGTCCAGCCTCTTCTATCATGACAGATGATAATCCCACCCGGCCGCGCCATACTCAAGATATGCCTCGCATTTACACTCGGATAAGGAATCTGCGGGTCATGCGGGTAGATACTCCCCAGCACCATCTGATACCCCAACTCTTGAATCTGCGCCCGCATCCTCGTGCTGAAGAAGCCCGACCCAGGACGAAAATACCTGGGCGGCCGGGGCGCTCCAACATCAGCATAGGTAGCGTTGATCGAACTCTCAACTGTCTCCATCTCCTCTTCTAGCAGCGCCGCAGACAACGATCTCGATGGCTCATCATGCATCGCATGATTACCCAACTCCATCCCGCTCTTCACCATCTCCGCCAACATGCCCTCCCTCCCCTTAACCTGACCCCCAATAACGAAGAATGTCGCATGCGCATCGTTCTCCCGCAGGACCTCTAAAATTCCCCGCGTGTGCTCAGACGGCGCATCATCAATGGTCAGCGCAATCACCTTCTCGCGCGTGGGCACGTGCCAGAGGACGTCAGGCCAGCGGTGCTGGAAGTAGCGGATCAGGGCGTTGGGCGGCTTGTAGATGCAGTAGAATGGAAAGAGGAACGTGAATACCGTCGCGATCAGGATGATCATTGCAAACACACGTGAGCGACGGGCGCGCCGTTGCAGCTTGGACGGGAGGCGGAAGAGCCGGCACGATGGGCGGTACATGGGGTGCCGTTTTGTGCGCGAGGCGGTGGAGGGATCATGGCATGGGTGAGGAGTGCTGCATTGGTGGTGTCTTTTGGGATGTTATGCTGGGTACTGCATGTTTGCTCGTTGGGAGATGGCGACGTGGTTCAAAGGGGTTAGTTAGGGGTGCAGGGATAGATGCGGCCGTGATTGGGCTAGCGCGGGAAGTGGAGGCGAGCCGAATATTTCTTCACGACGTCTGAGATTGACGTCTGCTTTCTCCTATGCAATTGCAGCAGCGCGCTCAGGCATGCTTTGTCCGCTGTGATTAGGACGAAATATGTATCTTGTGGAGCCATTGGCGCTGTATGTGTATGCATTCATGAATGTAGATACCCAGGAACGAATTTGTCACGCTTGTTCGAAAAGACCACCTTCGCTACAAGCCCTCTTAGATATTCCAAGATCAACACCGTGAGCGTTTAATTGACCTGACTGCCTGTATTGTGGCTACTCGGGTCTCATTGCGCTCATACATTCCAGTTCCATACATCCGGTCTCGATTTGGGCGGTCATGACGAAGTAACATCTCATTGCACTTCCGACGCATGCTATTTATGTGCCAGCTCTGTGTAAGAACGGTACTTAAATTCGGCTCTCGATTACAGACTGGAATATGCTATGACTGTGTATGACTGCTGCAATCTACTGGGTGTTGCTATATCCCAGATTACAGCACATATCTAAACTCCCTGTTCTCCAGATCCGTCTGATCCAAGAACTCATGGTTTTCTTCTACCTTCCACTCCTCACCCATGGCTACTTTTGCCTCTTCCCTCTTACGGTTCCGACGGACGAAGAGCCATCGCATCAGGACCAAGTCGAGAGTGATCAAGACATACAGAATGACGATACTGATCTTTGCCGGTAAATATCTTGGTGCATCCTTATGTTGAAACGTCTGAGGGCTGATGATGTTACCAATCGTGTACGCGATCGTCCCAATGACGCTAACGGTGATCTTCTTCGTAGAACCTGCAACGTTGGAAGCTTGAAGCCCGAGGATGGTAGTCCAGCCGATGGGGATGCCACCCGAGAAGTAATAGCCAATGAGTGCTGGGACTTTATTCGTGGTCGCCATGAGGATTGCACCAACGATGGCGGGAATGTGGCCGGCGATGCAGGCGTAGAGGCGCTGCTCGGTTTTCATAGCAACGAAGGTGAGGCCGACAAGGACAACGATCTCGTACGCGCCTAGAGGTGTTACTAGCAGAAGTGACTCTTTGGACGTATAGCCCATTCCTTTGACGAGTATGTTGCCGAAAGATGTAGCAATGGAGTTCGGGATGTTCGCAGCAAATATCCAGAATGCATAGAGCCATGTCATCGGATCCTGGATCGCTTCAAAGAACTGATCCCATTTGAACGTCCTACTTCCGATGCCCTGGATATTGCCACGAATGCGCTCGATATGGAGACTCTTCTCTTCTGGGCTCAGAAAGCCAGCAAATTCTGGTGAGTCAGGCATGATGAACCAAAAGCTGATGCCGATGATTGCAGTAAGGAGGCCAAGGAAGAGGAAGATGATCTGCCAGCCTCTAAGTGCAGCGTTGACATCGCCGCCAACATGATTAGCAACCCCGTACGCAAAGTACCCGCCGAACATCTGGGCGGCGCCGCATACAGAGAACCAGATGCCAACCCGGAAGGCTTGTTCATTGCGACTATACCATTGAGACGTGAAGACGACCCAGGCGGGAACGATAGCAGCTTCCGCAGCGCCTAGCAAGAAGCGGCAAGCTAGGAGTGAGGCATAGGATTTACAGGCGGCCAGTGAAGCAAGAACGGCACCCCAGATCGTCACGTTGACGGCCACGTACTTCGCGAGTGGGAAAAGCTGAATAAGTCGAATGGTTGGAAATTCAAAGGCGAGTTGACTGATTAATCATTTAGCTTGTACTTAGGGATTGCCGACAACATACCCGAAGAAGAAAATCGATGCAACCCAGTTGAACTGATTGCCATGCAGACCAGTGCTTTCGATGATGCCAGTGACGGATGCATACGATATGGCAGTCTTGTCGATGTACTGCAGAAAGTACACGATGCAGATCAGTGGCATGATGTGAAGGTCGATCTTGCGTAAAAGGCGCTTGCTTGCTTCAGGATTGGCTGGCTGATGGAGGCCGCCTGTTTCCTTCAGCAGCTTCAAAGCGGCGTCAGCTCCATGAGTAGGGTCGGTTGGGTTGGTGTGAAGTGTTGGTGCCGTTGTGGTGTGTGCTAGTTTCCCATCCTCTACGCCTTGTGGATATCCTGAAGCAGATTGTTGTGGTGATGAGGCTGACGCCATGATGTAGGACGACTATCAAGTCTTGCAGAATGGATGGTTCATAGGTCTTGTAGCAAAGTAAGCCTACGGGCACATGTGTATATATACCACCGTGTCTAGCGGCTGGTTCTTATCAGTACTGCTTGGTCAAACCATCCACTTGGAAGAACCTTCAATACGTGCCCTGGGAACGTGACAATCATTGTGGGTCAATATAACCGAGCAGCCAAATGCACAACAGTGTTCGATCATAGCAAGCTTGAGTGGAGGCATAAAGTAAGCTTTGCTTGGTCTGGTTCGTCAAAAAGTTGTCGTTGAGAAGCACGTCATCGGCTGCTTGATTTGGGTCATCGTACTTTCTTCAGAATTGGTCGAACTTCGAGAACACGAGTCAGTAGGAACGTGCAGCACTCACTAACACAGACGTTTATCTGAGAGACTGTATAAACAGTAATATTGATAGGCTTTGTTCAAGCCGTGGGTATATAATCGAGAATGTCCTCCCAGCCCAGCGCAACGCCTTCGAATTCAATTTAGCAGCCTTGACAGCATCCTTCCCTTGGCGCTTTATGATAGATGCGCATGACCATGCGCTCTGCATGGCCTCAGGGCGGTAATGATGCTGTCTCTATTTAGCAGGCTTTCGCGGTCCCTTCTCTTCCTCCTCTTCCTTGAGTGTTGATGCCACTGTTGCGTCTTCCTCGTCGAGATCACTCCCTTCCCTAGCGTCTGGAATCCATTCAGAGCTTCGCCGACTCAGCTTCGTGGCCGGAGGTGGATCGCGAGGGCTTGTTAGAGGACTTGCGGTATGCATAGCCCTGATGCTGCTGATACTATCTGTGCGGCCGTGGCCTAGCAGTCCACTCCGTACACTGAGTCCATCGCCCTGCTTATTCGCGTAATAGCTGTTGCGTTCACTGCTGAGAACTGGGTTTGTTGCGCCAGATACAGAGTAGACGCTGGCACGTTCCGCATTAGCGTTCGAGAGGTTGACGTTGGCAGGTCTGTTCGAAGATGAGTAGATGGCGTCCACATTGCCAGATAAAACGCTAAGAGGCAACGACTCTCGACTACCTCCGTAATGTGACGATGGAGCCATTGCACGTACAGAGGCATTGGTATCGAGCGAGTTGCGGCGACGGCGTTTCGAGGAGGATGCGAGAGTCAAGATGGAGGCGTCATCTGTGAGTACGTTGTTTGCAGTAGCCACATGGTAGGAGTGCGGGCCTTGCTGGGGCGCAAGATGCGGCGGGATGGCCAGTGGCGGAGGAGAGGTAGGAAACTGATGGGAGAAATGCACAGGTGGCGCGGTCGTTGTCACGGCGGGCTGCGTCGTCTGGCCGGCACCCAGTATGTGCGAGGGGGCAGTGGATTGTATGGTAGTCAAGGTGGTGGTGAGAGAGTGCTCTGAGCCATTAGGCGACGAGAAGGTGCTACCGCCATTATGGTTGGTATTGCCTGTCTCTGCTTTAGACCGCTGCGAGTGCACTGTCTCTGGCATGGTCGCCACGGTTGGCGCATTCGACCTGGTGCTTTTCGCATGCTGGCGCTGCTGTGCGGCGGCGGCTTCTTCGGAGGTAAAGCTCTCGTGAGAGTGTGGCGTGTCGGGCGTGGAAAACGAGACGCGGTCCGGCGCATCCGGATTGATGCGGCCAGACTCAGGGTAGGGGTTGTTCTTCGCAGACACTTTCCTAGCTGCGCCCGTCTTCTTGCTCGTGCCGTTCTGATTATCCGAGGACGAAGGCTTCAGGCTGGCAAGCCGTCTCATCCAACCCGCAAAGGGTCGCTTGCGAGTTGTCTGCCGTTCTTTGAAACCGCGCATTAGTGAGGTTCGTTCGAGTCGTGAATGTGCGAAGGATATAAACGAGGAGATAAGAAACAAAACTCGGGCTATGTTTGGCGCGGCAATGGCTGTGCAGCATACAAAGACGTACCATGGGGTCTCGACGCGGCCTCGGCCGTAGCCATGCTTGCCTAGCGCCAGGGACAGGCAGAGCAGCGGGATGAGCAGTCGATCTGCTGCGTGCACCTAAGGACAGGTCCAACGTGCGCGTGGCCTGCTCTGGTTGCTGGGCTCTCAGCGGCTCTCCACGTGGTGTAGCGCGCACTGGGCAACGATGGAAGATGCCTCAGCGAAGGGGCTTGATGCGCTGGCCGCTGGACGAACGAGCGAAACAGAATCAGATTATAGTAGCGGCTAGCTGCGTTTGCTGCAGGAAGGAGAAGATGTGACGTTGTTACAAGTGCAGCAAGTGCAGCAAGTGCAGCTAAGATATACCGACTCTGAAACAGAGGAATGTGTCTGGTAGGATCTCTAGCTGGATGCAGCTTCCAGGAAGGAGCAATTGGCTGTTCGTGCATTTCCCCGGCAGGTGCTTGGACCCTGAGCAGCTGCGGGCCGCCTCTGCCAAGCAATGACGATGCAGCATCCACGATCTATCGACGTAGCGGTGGGTCGCAGCTGTCCAAACATCCCTCGTCCGCCCCCACTCTGTTTGGAGCATCATAATTTAAGCCCTCGACATGGCTGCCTGTGCGTCGCTCGTCTACGAGGGTGGCGGCTGATAACCGCCATGTCCATTCGTCCCCTCCCAGACGGGGTTGTTGCTCAGATTAAATCTGCGGCTGTAATCGTATCACTTACTGGCGTTGTCCTCGAGCTTCTGAAGAATTCTTTGGATGCCAGGGCTTCGAAGATCATCGTCACCGTCGACTTCACACGGGGCGGCTGCACCATTGAGGATGATGGCTTGGGCATTTCGCCTGCTGAATTCTCGGAAGGAGGTGGCTTGGGGAAGCTGTACTGTATGTACGAAGTATGCTTGCTATGAACTTGCTGCTGACGTATGAAAGGGACCTCAAAGTTCCAGACAGATCAGCCGCAACTTGGTCAGCATGGCACCTTTCTCGCCTCGCTATCTGCTGTGTCGCTTTTGACCATTACCTCGAGGCATCATGCGCATCGTTCACACAACTCGATTTCATTCCACCATGCTCAAGCTATGGATAGGCAAACGTCGATCTCAGCACAACACTATGTTTCTGGAACGCATGGAACTCGAGTCACGGTTCGAAACTTGTTTGGAAACATGCCTGTGCGGGTCAAGCAACGAACCAATGTCGCAGACCAAAAAGCCGAGCAGAATCGACTTCTCCAACATCTCAAAAGAGAAACAGCTGGACTGCTTCTAAGTTCGCAAAGCTCGGTCACGCTCAAGATTCGAGATAGCGATAATAGAACGATTGTCAACTTCAATACGACGTTGAATGCGGTGGACAGTGTTGGTGTAGCATACAACGGACAACGGACCCCCAAGCATACGTCTATGCTACGCATTATGACACAGGCAGATTTTATTGCTATCGATCAGTGGGAATCCTGGGTGCCCGCGTCCGCCTCGACACCTACTATATCTGTGAAAGGTGCCATCTCACTCGAACCAGCACCCAATAAGCATGCACAATTCATCTCTTTTGGGCCGCTACCTTTATCTAGTGAGAGTCGCAGTAACGAGTTGTATGATCATGTCAATCGCCTATTTGCGTTATCCGATTTTGGGTCCGTGGAAAATGGCGCTGAGATCGATGAGCAGGAGAAGCTTCGTCGGTTATCAGACAGGCGATACAAGAGCGACGGATACATCAATCGACAGCTTAAAACCAAAAAAGGCGTCGATAGACATCCAATGTTCCATTTCCGTGTCTCATCCAGCAATTCGGGCGTCTCAGGAATGCCAGAGAGCAGATCTGTCGAAGACGAGTCGAGCTTACAGCTGGTAATCGACGTTCTCAGTGCGGTGGTTACGCAATGGCTCTCACTTCATCACTTTCGGCCGAAGAAGATTTACAGAGTAGAATCAACTTCTGTAGCTGGGCTTCCCGATGCCTTATCAAGAAAGCGTCAGGTTTCGCGAGAGACGCCCGAAAAGCCTGTGACGGCAAACGTCAACAAGAGATCAAGACCCGTATCACTGAATCACGATCTTTCTTCAGTCAGATCAAGTGCTTTTGCAGACTGGTCGCGTATCAAGAGTGGAAAAGCCAGCTTTTTTGGGACAGCCGACAATACACGGAAGACGCCTCCAGCGGAAACTTTTCAAGAACTCCTTACTCGACCTTCAACAAATGGAAGCAGTTCAATGTTCGGTAGTGGAGAGACATATAGTACTGCAGGTCTCACAGTTGCCCCTCTCTTCAAGTATGCTTTAGGCGGTGCTACGACCAAAACTTTCTTGAAGGCTGAGAACAACACCGCATCAGCTCCGCATCACGAAGATGGTACTATGATCTGGATGGACCCTTCAACAAAGACGAAGTACCTGCTTAATGCTCGAACCGGCTGCGTCAACCCACATCAACGACTTCAAACGAGTCCTGCAGCTTTGTCACCGTCGTTTGCTCGATTGAACACACCCCAAGCATCACGAAGTGTGTCACCATCTACCAGCATCGAGCCTACCAAAACACCCTGGTTAGATGGTCTCCTTCAGGGCTGGAGAAATCCAGTCTTCAAGCCGACCGAGCAAGAAATCCGACAGAGCTCTTTACAACAAGTCTCAATTGAAACGGAGATCAAGCACACACGAGGTGGTCATGTGCGGTGTTCCAGCTTCAGTGTGCATAAGATCTTCGATAATGTAGGGTTAAGCTCTGCCAGGCTTTCTAAAGATGCTCTTTACAAAGCTGAGGTCATTTCACAAGTAGACAAGAAGTTTATCCTTACGAGGTTGGATACCTCACCAACTGATTGCAACGCGCACGATATATTGGTCTTAGTAGACCAACACGCGGCAGACGAACGCATTCGCGTTGAAACACTTTTGAACGACTTGTGCAGTCCAATACATAGCCATGCGCAATCAGGATACAGATCGAGCCTTGGTTTTAGCTCTCCTGTTGACTTTGTCATACTGGAGAAGCCATTGCAATTTACAATCTCTACGCAAGAGCATACTCATTTCGAGACGTTTGCGCCTCATTTTGCGGCCTGGGGCATTCTGTACGATACAAACAGATCTCCACCTGAGCTTGGGAAACCTGTGACTACGGAAGCTGGATGCAGGATAATGGTCACTACTTTACCATCCGCTATATCAGAGCGCTGCAAAGCCGGTCCCCAGCTCTTGATCAGCTTCTTGCGGTCCGCAGTGTGGCAATACGTTGATTCACCACCATTGCTACCTGTCGACACTAGCTATCAGCATACAAGCTGGGTGAAACGCATAGCTACCTGCCCATCAGGACTAGTCGATCTGGTCAATTCGCGGGCCTGTCGCTCAGCAATTATGTTCAACGATGAACTAAGTCTGGTGGACTGCAAAGCTCTGATTACCAGGCTAGCAGGGTGTGTTTTTCCTTTCATCTGTGCACATGGTAGACCGAGCATGGTACCAATCGTGGATTTGACAGAAGACATGATTATGGATTCTGCCTTCGAGCATGCGGACACGCAAGAAAGGAGCAGCTTCGTGGATGCATGGAAAAGGTGGAAACAGTAGCCTCAGCTTTTGGTGCTCTTGTTGCTCTTGTTGTATCCTGGTGACTTTTTAATTATATGTAGATACACATAGACTAACGATATAGTACATTACTCCCCCCTTATCAGATTATTGCCCGCCACTCGTAACCACGGCATTGTGTTCGGAAAGTGGGTGAAATATTCCGAATAGCCTTGCCGGCACTTTGGAGCGAACGCGCAGTCTCGGAGCCCGTCAGCACCGAACCTTCATGGCTGACCAATGAGAGGGGCAGCTTGCATCTGATAACTCTGCTAAATACTCTTCCGACAGCGGCGCTCGATCAGATAACAGGCAGCAGCCCCGGCATATGCGTTTCTCACTCCATGTACAAATTGTTCGGTTCCGCGCTCATTTTTCTTTTCTTCGCATCTTACCCTCAGTCACACCAGGGTCTCATGCTTAGATCCATTATGGCCCAGTCTTCACCAAAGAATGTTGTGGTGGTCGGCGGCTCGTACGTTGGCTTGAACGTAGCTGAATCGCTCGCCAGAACCTCATCGGACAAGTTCCGTGTCCTAATTATCGAGAAGAACAGCCACTTTCAACATCTATTTGCATTCCCGCGGTACGCACTCACTACCAAAGTCGACACACACAAGGCTTTCATCCCATATCAAAAGAGCAGACTCGGCCAACAGGGTGCAATCATCCAGGCCAAAGCGTTGCGGCTGAGTAAAGATGCAATCACATTAGACCGCGAAGTCGAACTCGATGGACAAAAGACAAGTCAGATTCCGTATGCCGCGTTAGCGATTACAACGGGCACGAAGCTCAGTCCGCCCAGCACATTACCAGGAAGCGAGAAGTTGGACGGCACTGCGTACCTACGCAAGCACGCTGCTCAAGTTGAGGCCAGCAAGAAGATTGTGATTATCGGTGGTGGAGCAGTGGGCGTACAGATGGCGACGGACATCAAGCAGCTCTTCCCAGAGAAAAGCGTCACTCTCGTTCACTCCCGCGCAAATGTCATGAGCAAGTTTCACCCTAGCCTGCACGCACTTGTGGCTCAGCGCTTCGATGAGCTAGGCGTGCAGACAATACTAGGTCGCGGCCGTGTAGCACTCCCAGAGCAAGGATACCCAACCGACGGGTCTGAATTCACCGTTGAGCTGCAAGACGGCACGAAAGTGCCTGCTGACTTTGCAATCATATCCACTGGTCAAACACCGCAGTCTGATGTCCTGGCATCCTTGGCCCCTGACTGTATCGATGAGAATAAGTTCATTCGCGTCAAAGACACACTGCAAATCGCAGACGACAGGTTCCCCAATGTCTTCGCTTTAGGCGACATCGCAGCGACCAAGGCGCATAAAGCTGCGCGCCCGGCGCTGAAGCAGGCAGAAGTTGTTGCGGCAAATGTCCAGCGATTGGTGGGAGGTAGTGGAGAGGCCTTGGAGAAGTATGAGGTTACAGATCCTGCGGCCATCCATCTGACATTAGGTATCGAGAAGAGTGTTATCTTCCGAAACCCAAGGGGAGACGGGAGCGAGGGGAGTGAGGAGCCAGTCGTTATGCCTAAAGACGATGGGAAGTTTGACATGGGAATCGATGGGGTTTGGGCGAGGAGGGGAGCGGATATCAGTCAGGCCATGTTGTAAGTAGTGGACGATTTCGATGACTGGTTGCGGTTCGATTGTGTAGGTAGATACCCTGAAAAATGTTACAGTCAATTAATCCATAATTCAAGACAGTGACCAGCTGGTATTGAATGGAAGAAGGTATAAGCAAGTGTTGTGGTAGCCAGCAGCACAGCAAAGATGTATGCAAGGTGCACTGCCCATCGATGTTTGAGAATTCGTCTCAGCGACTTTACTCTAACGCTTGCAACAATTTTCCATCGCTGACGATACGTGAACGTTCATCAGACTGCACAAAATAATGCAACCATTTACTCTTGCGTAGTATTGGCGCATGTGTGAGCGCCTTGCCTGGAAGGCGCACCAGCAACATCCTGCAGCCATGAAACTTGAGAAAGAGAACCTCGTATCTCGAGAGCACTTTGGTATCGTCTGATCGGGCGATGTGTCAAACTTGATTGAGCTGCTAATCATGAGGAATTTAGTTACATGGATCTGGAAGCTGTTGTTCTGCCGAGCGCCCGCGCAGTCACGAAAATTACCGACTGAGACGCCACCCGAAAAGTCTTTCGAATCCAATACAGTCACCTATTCCAATAGCACATTGAACCTGACGTTCAGCGGGAGTCGAGCGTGGCATTAGTCCACACAGCTTACCCGAGCGTTAGAGAAGAACCTTTTCGATGACTTTCAATATCACTGATGGTCATCAGAACAGGTATAGGAGGACACAACTGGCGGAAGATCTTGCGGGCATTAACCAAATGCCGGAGAGACGCGGTTGTCGACTTCAAATTGGCTGTGCCAGCTTCTGAAACAGTACGCAGTAACCTGAAGTTGACGGCGCTCGACCTCTTCGATAGAGGGTCTACGAAACGCATATCCCTTAACTTCACTCTTGCTATGTCTCCGTCAATACGTCAGGTCGCAAGACCACGTTACACAGCTAAATATCCAGAGCCGACCCAGGCAGTGACCGCCACGAGCGCACCGGGGTTTCGGGGAGTGAAAGTCAAGGCGACGAATACTTTGGTACTTCCAGAAGACATGTCGACCGTTGATATCCCACCGCTGCTGCTCGGCCAGGTAAATGAAGCTGCTATTGACCAGCTTTCGGATCTGCTGCAAAGGTGGTGAATGCATTACTCGTATATCCAATCGTCTCTTAGACGTTCGTACAAGATATGCACATCGACGAACCAAGGATCAGCTCTTCCCAAGGTTCAAGACCATCATGTCTATTATCAGCCATGCACTTGAGAGAACGACCGGATCTGACGGGACTAGTACACTAGAGGTGGTCGGTCCACATGAGCTGCCATTCTTCTCGCCCGTCGAATTTCAAACCACTGTGAAAAGAAAAGAATGCCAACGACCCATTATAAAAGCGAGTAAAATCTCCATTGCGCAAAGGGAAGGGTGTCTTCGCTGAAGACGAGATATCACCCGCCAGGCTTGGCAACGTGTCGCTCGGGCAAGGCGGAGGATCATGCGTCGGCTACATTACGGACACACGCGCCAAGCGTGGACTTCGCGGTCCTACAGGAGGACGTTGTCTGGAACCCATGCACAAGGAGTATTGAAGGTACCGGACCGGAGCTCGCGGGGACTTGGGTGTCTTATGTGAGGTTTTTGCAACTCCGCGCACCATAACATCAGAATTTCGTAGCACACAGCTGTCAGCTGTGATGACCCCTTGTGGGTATCACCTTCCGAGTTAATGTGTATTGTGCTCGTGCGCTGGACGAGTTCATAGGATGTACCCTGGGCCTGGCAGTTGGTGGGCTCTTGGCGGGCGGACCCTTCGGGCCAGCGCGGGCAAGCCACAGATCCCTCATGACGTTCAACATTGTACCTCAGTGAGCGTTACCACTTAACACTCCCATGGGACGTGCTCATGCAATGCGACAGCCTCTTCCTTTGCCTTGCTTTCAGTGAGAGATCAGCGGAGAACATCCGATGAGCTTGTTCGTCAGCTACATTGGACATGTGGCTGGGGCTCACTAGCAACGGACACCGTCGAGTAAGCGGCGCACCCTGATCAAGTCAAGTCCAAGCCTCACAAAGTGCTCATGCTCCCAATCGCCCAAAAGGGTACCCACTATTCACATCAAGCATGGCGCCGGACGGCAAAACGCATAGTGTGGATGGATCAGTGCAGCGGCTAGGCATGACAAGCTTTGCTCTCGGTGACCACGAGTCCAGAAGGCTGGTTACAGCGCAGCGGGGGCCAGTGAATAGATCTGTACTTGAATATTCCTAGGCCCTGGTCCTTGTTCTTGGTCCTGTCCGTCATTTCGCTACAAGATCTTGACACTGCTACTCCTGCAGTGCGACAGAATCCAATACACCATGAAGCATCGAAAGTTGCTCACTTTGGCGCTCGCGCCGTCCGTACTCTTCTTCCTCCTGTCGCTTGTATCGGTAGCTCTGACAACACACTATTGGATCCTTGGAGACTACTTCATTCCTTCTGGAGTAGCCATTCCGACCGACTACGATGAACGAACAAATAGATTCACCATCGACGACACCATGGTCTTCTTCACCGAAACTGACACCGATGCGACCATCACTTCTGGATGTATCTGCCTGACTGCTGCTATCGTGTCACTCATTGCAGTAGTGGAGCTGAGGAAGCCTGGTCTCGACGAACTTCTTGCAACTGTATGTTCAGACTGTATGTTTCAAGATCACACAAAAGCTAACCTCAGTAGAACAAACGCCGTTTCTGGACATTAGCTGTCATCACAACAACCCTCATCGGCGCTATCACCGCACTGGTTTCAATCATCCTTCATTACACCAGCAAGGGCAACGACGAATACGGTTGTAGCTCTGAAACCCTTCAAATGGCAGGAAAGTTCAACACGAACAAGTACTGCACGAGAGAGGTGGCCGTTTGCAATTTTCTGCCTCGATTCTTGCCCAACAAGTACAAGAACAACGCCTCTATAGCCTGTGCCGAAGCAGTAAGTCAAATAGTTGCAACGTAAAAGCTTTGCTCACAGTCCCAGGTCACTGTCAAATGGCTACAGATCGCTCTCATACTGCTTGCGCTCCTGATCCTTAACCTCTTCGCCGTAGAAGCATGGCTGCGCAGGAAGACGCGACCGGCGCGGATAGTCGCCGCAGAGAAACAGCCTGCCCACGTAGCCTCGAGCGATGGCTTCCCTTCCAGCGAGCGCTTCCCCTCCAGAGACCGGTTCTGAGGTGCTCTTACTCGCTCTGTACGACTATCATGACTTATGACCCTCTTCCTGATACGACTTCGTTTTGCATCACCCGGCGTTCATCAATTCTTGGGCATAGATGCCCGCGTCATATTACGATGCCGCGCTGAAGGCAGCACGTGTGTACATGTGAATGACTACATACTGCGCAATCAATAATGCTTCACTGCAGCATTCTTTTGGAAGTGAATCCTTCCTTTGGGCGGATAAGCGACGTATACTAAACAAAGCAATATACCTAATTCAACAACGTGCACCGTTGTTGCGCTCACAAGAGTTTCACAAATCCACGAACAGAGTGTCCAACTCTCAGCACTGCCCCGGGACCCACCATAGCCGCACGGCTAATCGGCATGGTGCTGGTGACGCAGGGTGGCCTGATGACCTCACGACAGCTCAAAGGATGCCAAAAGCCGGATTGACGTCCAGCTTCCCCACACTCTGGCCCCAGATTTTTTACAACAGCCGCATGTTCAGCTAGTTGTGGACGCTGCCGAACGGCTTGGTCGAGCTTGACCTGCTTTGTCTTGACGACAGTCTGCTTTTGCACGCGTTCACAAGGTCTGACCGTTAAGGCTAGATATCTTGGTTCAGCGAATGTGGTGGAGTAGACGTACACTATGCACGTAGCTGTTCGAGTGCTGATTCGTGTCGAAGCTGAGAAAGAACTACTGGCCGATCACCTGAATGGCATTCAATGAAAAGCATGTGCTTGCACGGGGTTCCTAGAATTAGTTCCAAGTTACAAAAAGCACGTGATAAAAAAGGGTTAAGAGACCTCGATTTGTGTGTCAGCTGTAGCACAGAAGTCCTGACTATTATGCATCATGTACACCGAGCACTAGTCTTTCCAGTCTTCCAGCACATGTGGAGCCATTGAGACTCGATGTACCTTCTGTGTAAAACTCAAAGTGTGCCCAGGTCGGCATTAATCTGCAAATATCGATGATGGTGAGAGCGCTATTGGAGATAGACCAGCTACAACTAGCCAGCACTCGCTTTCGATGGCCGTGCGCGCCTTGCGATGTCGCCTGAGTAGAGCCGAGAATTAATGATGCCTTCCATTGAGCAAAGAGATCCTTCGTTCATTTCAACTATTCCCTCCTCAGCTTTCAGCTCTATTATTACCCCAACTTCGACAAATACTGTCTGCCTGCAAGAGTACCATATCAAGATACAGAATTCAGTCAATCTCAATATACGTCCTGGTATCAGCGGCCTTCTTTATCACCTGCGCATCTCCCTCGCTTTGAATGCTCCATTCGCTTGAGAATGTGTATTTCTCCTCCACATTTGTGCTGCTTGCGCTCGGTGACTGTAATCTGCGCCGCTTCGACTATAGTGTACCCAAGCCAATTGCAGACCGAGTATAGAATGTGTCTTGGCTGATATTGTTGGCTTGTGAAGCAGGTTGCTTGTGTTTCGTCAGAGCTGGATCCGTAAACGTCTGGGCTGTGGCTGGACTCTATGTCGTTGTCACTGTACGGGCTGAGCGAAGACGCTTCGTTCTCGTATCTTTCACGAATGCGCTCCACCGTCTAGGCTTCATTGGCTCGGTGAGTACTCGCGCTGATGCTCGCCGTGAGAAGTGTCCATCGCTGAAGAGACTCGATTGATTGTGCGGCTGCTTTAGGTGTAATCTGGTCGTCCTCTCGCTCGTTCGTAGCTTGCCAATCTTCAGATTCGAATTTGTTCGCTGGCTTCGCGCGAAATCCGTCTCTTGCCATATTGTTGTGGTTTTGGTGTTGATGTTCGTTTTTTCGACTAGCGAAGAGGAAGCAAGCCTTTGCGAGAAAAGGTATGTGAAAGATGGCTGAGGTACCTGCCTGCTAAGATGAGCAGGTGCTTGCAAGAGACCCGACTTCCTCGATGCAATCAGCAAACGCACCTCTCCGCCTTCACTCCGCCTCTCCGTGCAGCAAGCAACAACAACATCCTCTCATTCTTTGACGATCTTTCTCAACGTCACTTTTGTTGCCCCGTTGCAGAGCTACGCGGAGTTAGTACCAGCAGAGGATCCAGGCTTAGGCTTTGCAAGTTCATGATACATGTGAGACGAGAGTTGAGTGCAAGCTGTGCAACAAGATGTCGCAAGCAACCTGTCATGGTCAGAAAGCATAGAGTTACGAAGCATAGATAGCCAAGAACTAGAGCATGGCCTTGTCTGAGAGGTTAGACCTCGTTGGGCACAGTGGCACGAATGAGCGCAGCAGTTTGTATGGCGACGGTTTGTGTGGCGCCGATCTTTGTATGGCGCGCTTCTGCCGGCGAGGCAACCCTTGCCAACTGCACCTTCTTTCAACCTCACCTCGTCTACTATATCTGCCTTCCGCTGGATGCCGCCGTTCGTATCTTGTCATGGCACGCCTAACTACGACCTTGTGCCGTCTCTCCCAGCAGCTTGGTAGCACTGCTGCAAGTCCGGTTAAAGATCACATTCAATGCCTCTCAAAAGACGTGATTGCGTCGCTGTCTCATCCGTTTGAAGGAAGTTCGATCTCACCGCTCTTGTCTTCTGATGTGAATTATGATTTGAGGTCACGGTTATCGACTTACTCCATCCTTTTCGTTCTCTAGTGATGACGGATCTAATTTGGGTTGGTGGAAGAACGTTGGTTGTTGGCGCGCGCAGCAAGTTGGAAGGTGCGTTCGTTTATTATCGGTCCGACCCATCGCACGCCGCAGCCGCGCGTAAATGGAGCGTTTCCCGCGTTATAGTTCATTTGCCTGTTGACGGCTGCTCTAGTGCTGCAGCTTACCTTCCTTAGCCTTGTCTTCATAGCCGCGTTATTGGCCAGTTGGATCGGGTTCGCACTTGAGATAGGCACTGGACGCATGTCTACGCCTCATCATCCCTTTGTTACCAGTATATTGGAAGTCAGGTCCATACAAAACGATGTGAAGAAACTGCGAACCTTGGATCCAAGTTGCCGTTCTTTCCTTTCGTTGCAATATCCTGTCAAGATGGCTTCTCCAAGTAGCAACACCAATACACCAGACGAGCTTACCACAAATGCGGCTAGCCACTCCGACCCGCCACTCGAGATTGACGTACGATCATAACCCGTCCCTTGGCAATTAACTCGCAGGCGCTAACAGATGCTGACAGAGCTCAGAGAGCGACTCTGCTTATGGCGAAGGTCACTCTTCGTAAGCTCTCCTCTAATCTGCGCGGAGCTTGCACAATCGCTAAGTCAATCCAGCTACACCATGTCTGCGACTTCATCTGTGTTTAAATTCCGCTATGAGAACGGCAGAAGATACCATGGCTATGCGGAAGGTCAATATCATCTGCCCAACGACGATGTACGTCGACTTTAAGGGGTGATATCGAAGCTGCCCATCTAATCCGGGTGATTACAGGTCGAAATGGACAGACTTGACCTTCAACACCACGCCTTTCGTTTGACACTTGACGGAAAGCTGTATCGAGCTCCCATTCCCAAGGATGTGCAAAGGGTCCTGGATGTTGGCTGCGGAACCGGGATCTGGGCCATTGAATTCTCTGATGAGCACCCTTCAGCTCAAGTTATAGGAACTGATCTCAGCCCCATTCAGCCTGAGCAAGTGCCTCCCAACTGCGAGTTTCTTATTGATGACTGTACGCAAGATTGGATCTTTCATAGCCCATTTGACTTCATTCACACTCGCGCCATGGTAGCAGCGATCAAGGACTGGGGGCGACTCTTCGAGCAAGCATTTGCCAATCTGAACCCAGGTGGCTATATCGAGTGCCAGGAGCTCACATTCCCAATTAAATGCATGGATCCTGGACTTACGGCCGAGACTTCTCCACTCTTGCGTTGGTCGGACCTGTTCTTCGAGGCTGCGAACGGGATAGGGCTTGACGCTGCGGGACCTCGTCACCTAGCACAGAAGCTACAGAATGCAGGTTTTGTGAACGTAAACCTCAAGACGCATAAATGGCCGCTGGGTAGATGGGCTAAAGGTGCCAAGCTGAAGCTGTTAGGTCGCTATGTGTACGAAGATCTGTGGGATGCTCTTCCAAGTCTGTCTCTTGGTCTATTCACCAGAGTCTTACAATGGTCGCGGGAAGAAGTTGAGGTCTTCTTGGCCGAATGCAGACAGGAGTCACGTCGAAAAGACCGACATTATTACGCAGATTGGTTCGTCAAGCTCAGGTCATTCCAGAACCCTTTATGCTGACACATATAGCCTTTTCTGGTATGCTCAAAAACCAGAAGACACTCATAATATGCCTTCTGGGCGTGAACACGTTCAGGAAGAAGAGTTACTTGAGCAAGATGAAGAATCTGAGGTAGACGGATTGAATGTATCGCCTTCTCGAACCCAGACGGAAGGTAGCTAACGACGTGCAATAACATCTGATGGAGGGACAGAATCAACCGAGACATTTACAAGGACATACTGGCATTACTTTAATTGATAGACCTCAAAGAGATGATACTTGACGTATTGCGCTTCACTATCGCACACTGCACCATTGGGCACCATATGCTGTTACAACGCGGTCAACACCAGACTCTCGTAGTTGCTCCCTGCTCTAGTGATAGACAAGATTTTCTCGCGCTCGACTGACTCTTGCTCCTTGAACTTCGAGAGCAAGTCCATAGTGCTGCGCCGCACACTGACCATGCTTCTCTTCTCCAACAAATTATCGGCTTCCTCTTTGAACTTGAAGCTTGCGTGTGCACTCCCACCACTCTTTATGCTCAAGCGACTTACATGACTTGCATTACGTGAGTGCCTTGCCAGACGACTATGAACGGCATGCGAGCGGATGGAAGGGTGTTGACTTTCGAAAGAGAATCGGGAAAACCCGAAATCCTTTGGCTCGGCCTGGGAGTCGACGCTTGCACGTGGATACGAAGGCACGCAATCGTCATAGTAGACCGACCAGACTCGGGCTTTGTCCTTGGCATGCTTGTCATCGACCGTGCCGTCGTAAGCAAACCGTTCCAGGTCAGGTGCCGATGAGTTCCTGCGAGGCCGTAGGGTAGCCATGGAATCATGCGCCTGCGTCTCATTCGCGCTGTGATTATGGCTCGCACGACGCCATATGTTCGACAGTTCACGTATGTGGTCCATATCACTACTTCCATCAGTCGAAGAACCTTGCTTCCACCCCTCTGGCAGGAGTTCAAGCTCTGGGAACTCCAGAACTCCTCCCGTCGCGATAGAGCTACGGTGACCTCGTCCGTGCTTTCTGAACTCAGCAGATGAGCTCCTGAAGATCTTCGAGTAGTTCTTGAGAAAGGCCTTGCCGAACGTCATCGAGTTACTTTTAGTCATGCGTCCACTGCCAACCTTCCTCTTCCGTTTCTTCTCTCCAGGCATCAACGGCATGGAGGGTATACGTTCGGTTGGGTCGATCATGTCTTCATCGGCATCCCGAGCAAACGTAAATGTGACGGCAGCCTCAAGTGCAAAGTCGCGACTCTCTACGCGATCTGACCTACCAGCAGAATCGTTTCGTTCGTCACGAGTATGTGAAGGGTAACGGCCCCACGCACCGACAACTTCGAGACTGTCACCTTGCTTCTCGAATATGACAGAGATCTCTCGGTCTGAGGTATCCTTCCCTGCACTCGCCATGGCAACGCGCCGAGCAATGTGTTCAGTACCAGGCGACCCTTCGGGCGTGGTAGCGTGTTGTGCGAAAGACGTCATGAAGGATGGACTCTCAGCGCCTGCAGATGGGCCCAGGGTCTCTGGTGCAGTCGGTGAGATGGGGGTGTTGGCTCCATTGGCACTTCGACGAGTCGCTATGCTTCCGCTTCGCTCACGGAAAGGACTAGCATGCGTAGCGAGATCGCGATTTTTCGGCAGAAACAAACATGCTTTCTCTTCCTGATGGGCTTTCAATGCTTGGTCCCACAAGTTGTCGGCTCCTTTGTCTTTCGTGAGTGCACGCTGTTCCGTTTGTAGGCTCATCATCGACTGCGATTGTCTTCGTTCACGGGTGTCAGGAACGTTCAAAGTATCGAATGCAGCGTCACCGCTCTGAATTGGTGACTCAAGCTTTAGAGATGCTTCGCTCTGGGTTCTCCCACTCAACCGTTTTGTATGCAGAAGTTTCATGATCGACTCTGGGGGCACGATCCTTTTCTTCGGTGGAGAAGGGCTGAATTCCTCGTGGAATTTAGATTTTTTGGTATCGGCCACACTGTTCTTGCGGGCCAGGGTGACAGAAGTTACAACCAAAGAGCTCGGAGTAGGCATCTCCTCTTTGTTCCTCGGGTTCGGATGTTCGTAGCGCGGCATTGTTTGCGTAGTTTTCTCGTCGTCAGCGGGTAGGGAGTGTGATCGGTATGCTCGAGAAGGAGGAGCTGACTTGTGAGCAGGCTCATCGTTTAAAGCCATTGTTTGTGCTATACTAGTCGAAGATGCAACGAAACTTTCAGGAGGACTCTGTGGTCTGTTCGAGTAGATCGATGATGCCACATCGCCACGACCACTCAGCTCCGTTGAAATCACTTTACCCCACCTGGAAGGCATCTTTACACTTGCAAATCCTGAGCTGGAAGTCTGCCGCTCGTATCGAGCAGGTTGATGTTTTAAGTCAGAAGGTAGACCGTAGTCTGGTCTCGGTCGCTCGAAGTAGGGTAGTGTTGAAGGGGAGACTTGAGGTGTATTCGCAAATTTCTCCCATGAAAGCAACGAGCCAGAGCGCAGGTGGTGAGATATTCGCATGCTGTGGAGATGCACAGAGTGACGTGGATTATCTTCCTCGTCGCATTCCTGCTCTTCTTCACACTCAATAGCTTGGTCACTATAAGCTTTTGAAAGTAATGTGTTCTCCTGGGATATGTTTCGAAAAGAGATGGACGGGCGCGGTGTGGCCACAGAAGTCGGACGTTGGACACGTATCTCAATTGGTCTGGCGTTGATCGCTACAATATCGGAGGAAGACCTTCGAGAGGATTTATTTATATCAGGGCTGCTTGCCTTCCTCGGGTCATTCAATGCGTTATTGGCCTCTTTATGCGGTAGAAAAGTCTGCGAACTTGGCAGATCGGTACGGCATAGCGGAAGCGGGAATTGCGTGAGGCGAAGACTTTCGTTGATAGTGTCAGCCCAGTCTTCACTTTCCAGGTCGCGATCTGTAAGTCCGGGAAGTTGTAGCGGTGAGATGGGCGAGATGGGTGATACTTGGGGAAGACCGATCGACGTGGCAGACTGCGAGCGTCTGAATGCACGGTTTCTTCCATCTAAGACATTGACTCGAAAATTCGGTGTGCTAAAGACATGACTGACACGGGTAGCCAGTGAAACGGACATGGGTTTCTGGACTTGGTAGGGCTCCAGATCTTGATTATGCTTTGCATCAGTGCGGCTCTTGGTAGATGAGGCTGGCGTTGTTTTGCTATTAGTGTCAGCATCCTTCCACACGGTCGAGCCTGCGTATTATATCACCTGTCATTAGATGGTGACCAGTTGATGCTGTGTATGCTGGCTCTCTTGCTGGGCGTTTTCTTGCCGACGTTCCTTGCGATATCGTGGAGTATCTTAGCATCGGAGTCGTAACCGCCCTCGTCTGCCCTCTTGTCGCTAAGCAAGTCCTTGCGCAAATCTTCTTTGGTGATCTTCATCTGCTGCTTAGCTTTGTCTATTGGAGTTTTGACAATGGTAGCCTGATCTCTTCTTGTGACCTTCTGCGTCGCTTCGATATGGATATCCAGACCCGGCTCTTTCCTTGCAAGATCCCGCGAGAACCTGCGCTTCAGTAAAGAACGCCTGCTCGTCATTTTGTGTAAGCTGTGTAAGCTGTATATAGATGCACGGCTGAAACGTGCGCGCAAAGACCGGGTGGGTGTTGCCTGTTCGTCTGCAGCATCTTGGAGATGGTCGAAGATCTGGTGCAACTCATGAAGCTCGTCAGACCGCACGCTTGTGAAACGAGAATCAGTCGATACTGGTAACATTGGGAGCAGAGGTTGCTTCGCAGGTGTTGCGCCGCTCAGGCGGGCATTGGGCAGCTCTGGCGACCCTGAGCGAGCAACCTGCTCAGCGGTGCAGCATAGCTTTGAAGCCATACTCGGGTTGTGGTGGCAGGGCAGGCGAGACGAGCACTGATGAGATGTTGGTGCTTATTGACATTGTTTGGATGCGGGCCACGTGGAGTGGCCAAACACGCAGAGGAGGAAAGAGCCCACGCCATGAACGAGCGAGCAGTAAACGTGTGGAAAGTATATGTGACAGGTGATAACTGCTACCTTAGGAAGGCTTAACGTTGCCCCATATATGCTGCGATCTTGTAGCATGTGTTTGGACGAGTGCTGCATTCATGCAGCAGGCGCATCAGGCAGCTCATGGATGCAACAGACCTTTCCATGTGCAGTCAGACGCACAGGTAGGGCTCCATGTGGGATTCCCAGCACTTTACAATATTGGCGAGCTTCATTGTACGTTCAGCTGCTCAATTTCTTCCCACTGGCATCCTCACTATAAAGCTTGATCTTTGATCCAAGCAGCGACACCTGGGGTGCACAGCTCCTCTACCATATCCCATCTGCGCTCCTTTGCAGCATTCCGTACCCTCGTTGAACTTATGCCCACACCTTCATTGGCTTGAACCATATCGATGTTAGACGCCCACTCCGATTTGAAGCCGTCTTCTTCACGTTTGCCGTTTCTCAAATCATCCACGTACTTCTGTTGCTGCTCAATAGTACCAAATTCGTTTGATGAATCATCGTCTGGATCAGTTGGCCGTTGGGTAACGCGGAGCTTGTGTCCAGCATCGAAAAAAGTCTTAAGCGCCGAGAGCGGGGGGTCATTATTGGGATAGTATTTCGGATTGCAGAAGCGGATGAGTGTATCATAGCCGGTAAGGTGGACGTGAATGGGGCTTGACGAGTAGAAGGGAGGGGTCGTATCTCTTATCGCGACTGATTTGTCCGAATAGTATGGCTCTTTTGTGAGGCCGATATCAATTGAGAGGTCCGCGAGCTCTGCGCCTGCCGATGACTTCTTTAGTGCTAGCGAGAAGTCCTCAGCGAAGACGGTCATCAGCGCAATGCGCTGTGCAAAGCTCGCTGGGCTAGGTGCCTTGTCTGCATTCTGCGTGCTGAACAGCAGCAATAGTCTGTAAGGGCTCTGCTCTGACTGAGGATGGTCTTTCAATGCGGACTGAACCAATGAAAGGTGCGCGACTGAAGGCGGATTGAAGCTAGAGTCCAGAATGTAGAGTGTCTTTGGTTGGGTGTTGGTGGGATTGACTGTGCGAACGACGCGGAACTTCGATGATGACTGAGTAAATGAAGTGAGCGCAGATTCCAGGTCCGGCAGTAATGAGCGGAGGCTCGCGATCCGCGAAGACATATCGTTCATTGTACAGATGTGCTGAAACGTCCGGACGCGTTCGTGTCTTAGCCCAAGGTCCCGAGGCATGCAACCCCACGCTCACGTCACTTCCCGCGCAAGGCCCCACCACCCTCTTATCCGTATCTTAGTCGCTCCGCTGCTAAGTCCTTTATGTTCCTGACACCTTCGAGCCTCACGCAGTATAAATGACGACAGCGATTATAAAGAGAATCACCGAAGCGCAACCCAACGCAATGACAATCCGCGAAGGCTCCTCCAAAGATTTACTAGTCGAGGTCTCTTTCTCAACTTTGACCCTCCATCTTGGAAGACACCAGTCCTCTCGATATTGATCAAGGATGTCGTCGGCCCAATGTTCTTCGTCGCTCTCAGAGATTTCGCTGTCGTTTTCCGTTTGATACCCTTCTCGTATTGTCTGCGTATTTTGGCAGCGGATATGAATATCCCATCCCGGACGTACACGAGCGTCCCAATCGCCAGGACAGATCCTCATCTTCTCGTTCTGATCCCAGAGCTCTCCAACGAGGATACCATCATTCTCGATATCCATGAGCAAATCTTCGATGGCGTCCCAGCGAGAAAAGGTTCCGTAGTCCAGTGGCTTGACGCACGATCCATCCTCGAAATCCAGCATGAGAAAGATGGGCCTACAAGGCCCAGGGTCCATTATGGATGTATTTTGGTTGCTGTTGAGTTCGACGGATCCGATTGAAAAGCCATAGTTGATTCTCCTGGTTGGAGTTTCAGACTTGTTGAGCTCGATGTCGACAGTGCGCTTCACTTCTGAGTCTCGACGCCACCAACTTCTGTGCCAAACCGTCTCGGTGAAGGTCGTATACCACGATTCTTCCATAGTAACTCAATTTGGTGGCACCCCACGCCCCTTGTCGTTGTTCACGGTTTGCCTTTCATGGTCGTATCGAATTCGAATATCGAGAAGACGTTCGCGGGGCTGTGTCGTGCGACAGTCTTCTTTCGACTCACATGCAGCTCATACCATGATGGCAATTCGTCGTGTGCTTACCGTAATAGTGCCGTGAGGAATGTCGAGCTCCCTTTGGAAAAGTCATCATGGGGTCGCCAAGTAAAGATCACTATCAAACATTGGTCGAAACAACTACCGGTTATCTCGATCCTCCTCTTGTTGTAAAGTTCTTCAGGTTGTACAAGCCGTCATTTGAAAGCACTTTTGTCATCTTGACATAGAGCGTCGTACCCGCAATCTGACAGCAGGTGCCCTTCCGACCCTTCTTTTATAAGAGCTGCAACCACAGCCAAACATCTCGGCACATGCTGAGACTCTCGCTTCTAAAGACATCTTGGTGTATTGCATGTGGTGCACAAAGTTGAGAACAAGGGCAAGTAGTGGAGTCTTTTCCGTTGGGACCATCACAAGCGGAGAATGAGAAGGGTAACATGAAGCACGGAAGATAATTCCACGTCTATCGGCGGACAAAACCAAGATCAGTATGCAGTCACCTTGTCATACCTGTTGTCATTGCCCTTATCACTAGGCCCGAGGCATATCGTACCAGAGTGGAGGATGCCTTTGACTAGGCGAGCTCTTTGGTCTTCTATCAAAGATAGCCAGCTGATCCCTCTCATTTTGTCGTCTACCGTCTTCCCGCTAGCCCCCTACCCTCCCACCGATATACAGAGCACATATATAGGACTAAATCATCCTTGCAGCAGCAACCTGAATACAGCTCTATAAACACCAAAATAAGTATATAAGTTATGAGCAAGTAAAAAAATAAGTGAGTGTTCTGCTCCCATATCAGGTCAAAACGATGAATTCTACGGTTTGCGTTGTTGTAGTCTGCAAAGCTAGGTAAGTGTATTGCTTGCGATCAGCCAGAAGGAACGAGACCCTCCGTAGACCACCAAGCCATAGCACCCAGTACCAGCGCTTAGTATCGACCTGCAAACGCTTAGTCCCAAAAGTCATCTTTGCAGGTATTTGCAGTTGGTCTCGTCAAGTGCACATGTGCAAGAGATCCAATCCGGTTAGTGCACGTTGCCACGTAGGCAGACAGCTGCACGTGTTGGCACTGAACTTCAGTTGTCATGCTGAGGACTTACAACGAGAGGGTTACTCAGAAAAGACGGACAGCACTGGTCGAATTTCTCGCAAGCCAGATAGCCACTCAGCAGCCGAGATCCATGACCACGTCCATCCGGCTGAGACGACTGCATCCGCATGGCATCCTATAAGCATTCACAATACACTCGATGCGACAGACATGATCAACTTCGAGATCAGATCTACCTCGATACATCAAACTCCCATAAATACAGTCAATCTAGATACCCAGATCTTGAGGAGCCTCAGCCCAGGCGCCAGCGATGGGCCGCCGGCTACATAGACAGGCACTCCTGTCCGTCATATGCCTACATTGAGACTCGATCTCGTTCACCAAATGTTGAAGACTTGTCTGATACAGAGTATATCGAACCGCAGAGACTTTATGCCAATGACGACTACATCCAGCCTAAAGGGCATCATGGGGAGCACCGTGATGAAGAACGCCATCCACCACGGCTCCAGACGGATCAAAGATGTATTTATATGAGGGGAAAGGAGACAAAATCTGAGTATGGAGGATCCGACATCGAAGACTTGTCCGGACGCGTGCCTCATCATCACCACCACTACCACACAGACCGGTCTTCCACACGATCTATCTCCTCCACAAGAGGAGGCAGCGATATCATCCACACAGCTCGAACCCTCGGATCAGACGTAGCCTCAGTGCCGCAAAGCCGCCGTCCATCCCTGGACTCTACAGGCTCCAGACCCATCACCAACTACCAAAGAAGAACAGACAGCAGTGCCAGTGACAGCGACAGCGATGGAGGCTACATCTCCCTCGACGACTATATCGGCGGAGGGAGCGATTACGTCACTGGTCCTTTGCTGTCTGATGAGGACGATGATGAGGACGGGGAGGGTAGTGATGCAGTGGGGAGTGATTTCGAGGTACTGAGTGATGTTGGGGAAGGGAGTGATGTGGCATCCTTCTCAGACGATGCGGGTTCTGATGATGATGAGGGGGAGGATTGTATTGGAGATCAGCGGTATCGGTATTGGAGCAGTCGTGGGTGAATTTTGAGTATATGAGAGTATTTCGGGGTTTCCTTTCCTTGTCCGCTGGTTTGGTCTTTAATGTTTGGTAGCGTTCAATAACTGGTGGGATTGAAGACTGTTGCGACGTCCGTCTGTAGCTCTTACATGTTATACACAGTTCTATAGCACATCCGCCCTGCCCAATGCACATGTTGCTCCATGACCCGAACGCCTAAGGACTGCGGTTGTATGTTACAAATCTCTCGGATTCTTTCGTCTTTATACACCTTTAAGCAGTCGCAGTAGCAGCCTCGACAGGCTCTGCAGCCTCTACAACAGGCGCAAGCTCGGAATTGCTCATTGGGCCCTTAGGCCAGGGCTTGCCAAGCGCATCCTGCACCTTCAAGATCTGATTCTTCGGCCCGGGCACACAGCCAGTGACGACTATCAGACCGTTGACTTCATCAACCTGCAGCACTTTCAGGTTCTTCACTGTGACGCTCTCGTTTCCCATATTACCAGCCATGCGCTTTCCGGGCAGCACACGCGAGCCAGATCCTTGTCCTCCTCCGGCGGAACCCATAGCGCGGTGGGTGAGCGAATTACCGTGGGATGCGGGCTGACCGCCGAAGCCGTGGCGTTTCATTCCCTATTTCGGATTATCAGCATGCCATTGCGATCAATCCTTCAGACTCCAAAATGTGGCAGCATGATTTGACTTACACCAGCGAACCCCATACCCCTCGAGATACCGCGGACATCTACCCATTGCCCTGGCGCAAACCAATTCGCGCCAACGCTCTCGCCTACACTCAGACCCAACCCGTTCCCATCCTTGACCTTGAACTCAGCCAAATGCCTCTTTGGGCTCACACCCGCCTGCGCAAAATGCCCCAACATTGGCCGTGTGATGTTCCTGGGCTCCTTTTGCCCTGCACCAACCTGCACCGCCCAGTATCCATGCTGATCTCGTGTCTTGTGTGCCACGACTTCGTTGCGGTCGACCTGCAGAACGGTGCAAGGTGTGCGCTTCCCTGTCTCAGGGTCGTAGAGGGCGGTCATGCCACGCTTGAGAGCGAGCAGGCCGGTGCGCAGAGGCGTCGAATGCGCTTTCCGCTCCAGCGCCGCTGTTGATGTCGAGTTCAATGCGGTTGCATCGTGACGGTGCGCAAAGCGATCTCGTTTAGGACCGAATGTGGATTTGATGCCGCGGGTGCTGGTGTAGGAGAGCACAGGTGTGGCTGCATTGTGTTGGGCGAGCGGGATAAGCGATCGTGTTGCTGACGGCAGCAGAGGCAGCGAGCCCCAGTTGAGGCCTGCCCTGGGTGGCATTGTGTAGTGTAGGGTGGGTTGGTGTTGACGGGCGATGTTCCTGGTCTCGAAGATCGAAGTCCGGATACTTTTTAGCGCTAAGGCAAATGTCCACGTGATGACGCGCTCCTTTCGAGACTTGCAGACCACCCCTGGGCAGAACGCACTCAAATACGCAATACAGAGTAGCTGCGCCTGTAGACAATGGCGTGATTTTTCCTGAGGTAAAGACCTAAATCTTACAGATTTCCGCCCATATAACAGCTAGTGAACCTGCTACCTACATCTACACATTCAACCACCCTCCAGCTTCCTTTTGACACTGCACGTCCTTGTCCTCCTTCTGCTTCAACGGTAATATCGTACCTTCTCTGCGATCCAGATTTCAATCTCTTGAATACTGCCAAGGCAAGGCGGATCAAAATGAAATACAATAATCAGGGTATCCTCCAACCAGAACGCGTAAACGCCGTAAAACGCCAGCGCCACACAGTAGCGCTAATAGAAGATAGATACAGAACCATTCGCTCATTGCTCGACCTTTGCATTATGTCTGAGCTTCAGTCTTTCCAGTTAACTTGTCGTACTTCAGCCGGGTTGCCTAGAGCAATACAATCCGCTGGGATATCCTGAAACACGTTTAGCTTGGATTCAAACCTGATGCGCGATGCTTGGACTTACTCGAACAACAACAGACCCTGCTCGAATTATTGCGTTGTTGCCAATGCGAACGCCAGCTTCGATGATGCAACCGTCGCCGATGTAGACATTCTCTCCGATGTAAACCTCACGAGCAACCTCAGTCCCTTTGCTGCCCTTCAGGGTCTTGGTATCGGAGGGCGCTTTGATAGTAGAGATGATTACGCGGGCGCCAATCTTAGTGTTCCTGCCAATTGCAATCCTGCTGGAGTCGAGCAGCTGAGAGTTCGGACCTACGATAACGTTGTCTCCAATGGAGATGTTGTAGCCATAATCGCAGTGAAAAGGTATAGCAACGTGGATGCCACCGCCAAGATGGCCGGTTACACGGAGTTCACCAGGACGAGGGTAGATCCACCTGGCCGCGACAATATATTGGAACAAGCGCTCGCGCTCACTGGAACTAATTTGCACAGCCGCATTGGTGACACTGTTGAAGCGATGCAGTGCCCCAGAGCACGACATGCGCTCGTCCGCGAGCTGCTCGCTATAAGGCAGGAATGGCTCGCCAGCCAGCATCTTGTCCTTTTCACTCTTAGGCGGTAATGGAGGTTGTGAATACCTGGATGGTGAAGGTGCCGGGGGCGCAGCTGCCATTGGAGCCATTGCTGAGGTAGGGGGTGGCGGTGGTGGACGTGACGCATGCCGGTCATGAATTGGGGCAGCTGGATGCTGTGCGTAGTGCGCAGGCTGTGCTGCTATTGCGGGATGGCCAGGGGCTGGTTGGCTCATGGTCTGAGGAGTATGATGGTACACCCGAGGGTTGTGCTGTCGTTGCGGGGGTGGAGGTGGCGGTGGGTGCTCTGACTGGTATCTGGGTGATTCGGTCCAGGTCTTACTCCAACTGTTCGGTGTCCTATCAGTCCCCACGTTAGTGTAATTTGTGCTTCGGTTATATAGGTCGGACTCACGGCGGCTTGCGCTCCAGTTCGTCAACACTAACAGGCCTGCCGCGAGCACTGTCACTTCCATTGGATTCCGGGTAGTGCTTTTGAGTAGACTCGCAGTGGGGAATATGCACTTGGTTACAAATGCCACACCTTGCGTAGTGAGCAGGAATTTCCGCTGAAGATACGCGCTCTTTCGCTTGCAATGCTGGTGGGATTTTTGACGCTCCGTCTTTCGACCACGGGATCTTGTTAGCATAGCCGGCACATTCGAAATTGCCGCGCACGCAATTGTTGCACTTCGGCTTTGCTTCGTCGCATTTCTTCTTGCGTCTTCGACAAGTACCGCACCCTGTCTTGGTTCTGTTTGCGAACTGTCGTTTTCGTCCAACCTTTCTTGGGTCAGAATGTTGGTCCATTCTATTCAGTTCTGCAGCGTTTTCCTCGTACTCATGAGGATCACTCATGTGCGATGGTGGCATGTGGTGAGGCGGCTCCAAAGGGCGAGGCTCATGGTGATGACGATCCTGGTACTCGATGGGGTCGGCAGTCCAGCGACGCTCAGTCTGAAGTTGATCTAAAGGAGGTAGTGTTCGCTGGTGTGGCTCCAGGCTTGGTTTTTGTTCTGGGTAAGATACTGTTGGTGATGGTCCTGCAGGTGTCGGCCACTCTCTTGAAGAACCGCGGGGAGGTTGCTCTTCTGGCGAACGTGACCGCTTCCTCTTGTAAGGGCTGTCAGGAGACTTGTCCCCGTTGGTCATGGTGGGTGAGATAGAGTGGCTGGCTGGACGGGAGCTTGTTTCCCGCGGTACAGAGCCCCAGGCTGCCACGCTGCGTGGTCCAGTTGATGTATGTGGTGAAGAAGGCGCAGGTCGTCCATTGACTGCAGTAAAGGCAGGCGCGAATGGATCTCCAAGCTTGTCTTTGAGCATGAAAGGAGCAGTATTGGTCGCGGGCATGTGCAGCACAGCAGACATAGTACCTAGTTTTTGGGCCGCTATGCAGTGGCAGCGTAGACTGAAACGTACAGGTAGCTTGTTACAAAACTACGCGCGAGTCTGAAAGATCAAACTCAAAAAATGACTTCTGCTGCGTGGTGTTGGTTGTCGTGCGCAGGTGGTGGACTTTGAACTTCACGGTCCAGTCATGCAGCCACCTCAATTCCGTCTGCGACCGAAAAGACGGAACAGACGGTGACACGGTGAGCTGATATTCTGTAGTTCCACAACACAACAGGCGGCTTTCGCGCTTACAGCTGGCGTTGAGGTGGTTGGTACCAGAGCAGTGAAGGCGCTGTGTGGACAGGCTCCGTAGTGGTAGTGCTGGTGGCTTCTTGCGCGGCGATGACCGGCAGAGGGCAAGAGCGTGTTGCCAGGCAGTCAAGTCCTTAGTGAGAGTATGGTCCAAGGCCCATGGATGGTCGAGTCAATGCGGGGGGTGGGTTTTGATGCCAATCGGGAGCAGAGCCACCCGCAGCGGCGAGAGCAGTGTATAAGACAACAGAGTCGGAGGAGTTCTGCCCTGGCTTGGAGAGGGGCGTCCCGACGTAGGCGCAGCTGCCAGCGGATGGGGCAGCAGAGATCACGAAGGCGGCTGTTCCTCTGGCTTGCTAGAGCACAGATGTCCTACCCCGGTCCATCCTTGTGATTGGGTGCGTTGGGCCGCCCCTGCGCGCTTGTCCCACACGAGATCTTCAGAGAACAACGACAGAACGCAGCATAGACGAGCTAAAAGCGCGGTTCCTTCGATTACCACGTAACCGACCCTGCATTGGAGCTCCAAACCACGTTTTTTCGCCAAAAAACCGCGTCTACAGCCCTAAAGCTCATCGCTGGGTGTACTGGAGGGGTGATACCTAGCCCACCGTGCAAGGATGGCACGGATGGCACAGGACAGCAGGCTCTCCAAGCGTCTCCCGGCGTTACGGCATGCGAGGTTGATCGGCCAGACAGCGTTAGCCCGGCAGCCGTCGCGGAACGCTTTCACACAGCACACGCTGTGAGGCGCACGCGGGCCGTGATTGGAGTTTCATGCAGGCGACGAGCAACGACGACCTCTCGCCGTGTGCGCTGCAGCGCCTCGCAGCGTCAGGGCTGTCTAGGTCGACGCCTTCCAATTCTGCGTCAGCCGCGCATCGCAGGTAGGCGCGCCCTGCTGCTCTTGCCCGTTGCAGCTGCTACACCTCACCAGCAGCACCGCGCCGCGCCCACCACCACTGCGAGCCGCACGCGCTGCCTGCTCGCTGCTTGGGAGCGCCGGCCGCCGCCGCCGTGCCTCTCCACCCACATGTCACCAGTCACCACTCCAGCTCCACTTGCCAACCTCGCCGCTGCAGCACCACCGCGCGCCGGCAACTCACCACATTGGACGTCATGGCTGTTCCTGCGTATCGCCCGCCTTCTCGCGCGCGTCCACTGTGAGCAGACCGGCACTGCCTCGTGCTAACCGCCTGTCGAAGGCCTGATTGGGTTTCACCACCATGACCAAACAAGAAGGCAGCACCCTTGGGCCTCGCTCATGTTTCATTTACCAGTGCCACACCGCAACCCGAGCTCTCTCCCATGGCCCGGCTATGGCCTGCCTCCCTTGGCCCTTTGACTTGATCTCCAGCTGAATACGCTTGATACCGCGCTGCTAACAATACTACTTACTGAATCCTTCTACCACCATTTTTCGCCTGTGCTGTGATCCTGCCGACGTTCCCAAACAGTCTGTCCGCATCTCATATGTACAGAGCATAGGCTCCTGCACCGGACAATTCTGCTGGCTGCTCGGCCCGCTTATGAAGCCGCATGCTCTGGCCAGCCGTCTCTCGACGTGGCTTCAGCGAGCCGCGATTACTGTCGGTTAAAGTAACGACTACAGCAGTCTAGCCGTGGTCAGTGAAAATCCGGCTTCTGCTCATTGCTAGGCGCACCTTGATCGGTCACGCTTCTGTGCATTCCTGCGAAGAACGCCAATGGAGCTCGTGACCCCTTTCGTCGCCATGCATCGGCTGACGAACAGACTGATGCCATCATGCCCGCGGCTGCATCTCGGCAGCATTGCGTTGTGAGCGTGCTATTCCTAGTGACCGTACTGGCTTTGATCACTGACACACGTCGTCTCAGTATAATCCAGCAGTGTGTTTCTGAACGTGCGCCCCGTTCCGCTCCCGTTAGCGATCAAACAAACCACTGGTACGTTGGCACTGCGCCCCCGCCATGCCGGTATTCAAAGATTATGAATTCCTCCCTTGCTGAAGAGCAAGAATTAACCATGCCACACTGAGCATCGCTCGACCACGGGATTCGTGCGCTTACCTACGCCTCCAATCCTACCGCATCCGATTCAGCTAGCGAGATTGAATGGTCGCCGTTGGCTCATAAACGCGGACCCACGCGTTTATTATTCTCAACGCTCCTTGCCGCTTATTGTGGCTAAATCGAGCTTGGGGGCCGTTCCATGAGACTTCTCAATGTCAGGCGTCCACACTCAGGCCCACCACCTGGGTTCGCTACCAGCATCAGTTTTGAATGTAATTATTATACTGGAAATATAGCTGTCTCAGCATGTTTGTGTCGAGAAAGTAGCAACAATGGACTTACATGCCAAGTATCTCCTTCGTGTCGACCCGGCAGCATGCATGATGTCTTTAAGCAGGGACTAAGCAGGAAAGAGTGGCCGTCTTGCATTTGCTGCCATTGTCCAAAGTCAACAGAATTGGGCTCAACCTCCTTCGACGTGGCGCGGAGATTCTCAATTCTCATCGGGCAAATGAAGCCGATCACCAAAGGAGTGCGGCACGGGTGTGCAAGAAGCCAAAGCACCTTTACCCCAGATGAGCTTATGCGCACTACGTGACAGAAAAGCAGATAGTGACGTCCGGATCCTGTACACAAGGGCTTACCAGACTCTTCTTCGGTACTTCACAAACGCATTAAACTGGCGAACAATCTGTCACGGTACTACTGCGAACAGCTGCAGAATACAATCATCCTCATCTGTGCTGTTCGCATTTTCAAACCGACTATCGGCTGAGACTTGTCCTCTTCAGTGATGGTCATGCCCTCTACATAAGATCGTGGCCTTACTGACTCTCGATCTATTGACTTGACCGTATTAAGTCTCGACTATTCTGTGATGGCTGTGGCACAATCGTAAAGCAAGTTTTCCGAACGGCAGACCCAGTTTTTACGGTAAATGTGCTTGTATAAGCTACAGATCACGCTGGAAGGTTGATATCGCGGGCCTTAGGTAACGGTCTAGATGATGTCAAACTAAACCAGCTCGATCCTTCATAGAGCGGCAGACCTAATGTCGTCTCAAGCTGCGAGGCTACGCAACGTCACAGTCTTATCTGATCTAGTAAATTAAGCGCCACCGTTTGTGTTGTACGCCCACTTCAACGTGCATGGGCACGCGCCCTTCTGTACCACATTTGTACTATGCCCAGACTTGCGCACATCTCCATCTCCCCTCGCTCTTCTCCGTCTTTCGCCAAATTTGACCTCCTGGTCTGGGCTATCGGTCTACTACGAGGACCGGCAGGTGATCGTACAGTCATATTCTTCGGAATGAAATTGACAGAGGTCATTTCACCAACAGCATGATTGACCATGAAGCTTATCAAGACAGGAAAGAAAAATCGTCGCCGTTGCAACCAACAGTGTCTATCTGACACCAATCGAGAATGAAACCAACACCAACTCGTCGAAGCGCCGATAACCTGGACTGCATGACTTGCGCATCTCCCGCTCTGTAACGTCTCGCGCAAGAGAACTGTCCGCCATCCTACATCTGCAAGTGCGATTCATGAAAGAAAACTCCTGTTGTCAAGACTTTGTCACGATGCGTCAAGATTACATGGTCGGGCTGGCTTCCGGCTACGCGCGCCAATGCGGTGACATCCGGGAGTCGGTCCTCGTTCCTCTTTGAGCCTCCCAAGGTGACAAAGATCTATCCGACAAAGGCATATCTTGAGATTAACAATCTTAGGTCCATTGAGTGACATGCTCGGGCCCATTATTCGGTTATTACTTTGTCATGTACCCAACCACCCGCGAAGGAACCGCGCTACACAGTCCCGAAACCGCTTCGCACGCGCACCGCGCAGGACTCCGCAAGCATACTCCCTACACTGCCACACAAAGCAAACATAACATGACATCTGCCGCAGTCTCTAAACGGTGTTTGCGCCTACGCACGTGGCGCTCCTCTACGGGCGACACTATCAAATAACGCCGACGTACGGCCTACCCGTGCGCGCCTTTGCGGCTGCCAGCAGACGGTCCATGCCTCGTTGGAAGGAGAAAAAACGCCTCTGGTTTTGCGACGGACACAGAGCGCGCGTCTATGTCCCACACGCGCAGCCCGGAGTCTGAGTCGACACTTGCGCTCCCGTAAAGGGCACGTTCGTGGTTCGCTGCGCTGGCTGCATGCGCAGGTTCGCACACCGATGAGCGTGCACTAGGCGAGCGTAAGGCGGGCAAGGCTGATGCAGAATTATTACTGTGCTGCTCATGTGCTTGACGCAGCGCTTCCTTGCTTTTGCTGGACAGCTACTGGCGTCCTCCAGTGTGATGGTGTGACTGTTAAAAGCGGTGCCGACGATGCTGACGACAGCCTCGTGTCGACAATTGGATATTGGTCTTGGGACAAGTTATCACACTATTGCATATTCGATGATAGACTTCGAATGAGTAGAGTATTGGTTCTCGTGTTCCCTTCCTACTTACTGGTGTACAATCCTTAACCTTAATTACATTGAGATGCTTTCTGGCATGAGCAATCCACCAGCCGTTTGCTTAAAACGGACACAGTGTTGTGAGGAGGATGCAGACTGCATAGTACTTATAAAGCCAATAACATCAAGGCTGAAGAGATCAATGTCGCTCAGTTCCAAGGACCTCCCGCTGCTGTCTGATTACTTATTCTACCATCCATGGCACGCTCATCTTTTCTTCATAGCTAAAAGCATACGGTCGTACCGCATACCCCCACGTGTCTTGAAGAAAGCCAAGTCCATAAGCCTATAGCACAAGCTTGATTTGAGTCACTTAGGAATGGCATATAGCTAGAAAGATTACATGACTATCTAAGGGCTACATAGACTACCACTAGTTACTCTCAGGGATATCGAAAAGCACCCATTCAACACCATAACAGAACAGCAGACCCGATCAAACGAACACCTTCACATCATCCTTCTCTTTCTCCCATGCCCATCCACTACTTCGGCTGATCATGCTCTTCAGCCCATCGCCCCAAGTTCGCCGTCCCTTCCCGGATGTCTCCGCTTTCTCAACATCGACACTCGCACCAACGACTGAAAGCGGGTTACGCTCCCTCTCGCCGTTCAGCTCAGCTGCGCTCGCGCCTTGTGGGAAGAGACCCAATCCCATGCTCTGCCTCCCAGGAACACCAGATGGCACGTTCGATGTACGTTTGCTTGACTGCAATGGCACGGCTGGAGGGTTGAAGACCATGCTGCTGCTACCCAGTGTGTCGTCGCCGTGATAGATCAAGTTACCGGACAAGTCACGAGTAACGGCACTTTTGGACTTCATTGCTGGCGTTGGTGTAGTAGCAGCACCACCGATACTTTCTGTGTCGGTTCCAGTGACAGTGGGGTCGAAGAAGGGGAACGCAGAGGATTGTGAACGCGAGTGTCCTCGTGTGTTACGCCTTACACCGGACGCTCGGGAATGTTGACGAGAGTGGAGAGATCGGCGTGAGTGGCGCTCGTTGACAGAATCAGCGTTCGATCCGGCTTGAGACACAGGCCGAGCCTGGGTGTCGCGGAGAATCGATTTGCGTGGAATGTTGGTTGCTTGTGAGTGGCGAGCTACGTTTTGTCGAACAGGCGATAGCGCAGCTCGTGATATAACCTTTGTTTCTGGGATGGGTGTGATCTTGCCGAGCGTGAACGTAGACGACATGTTCTCCTTACCACCATGCTCTCTTGCTAGATAGTGTGGTGTTGGCTCGCGCTCACTTGTGCGCTTCATCTCACGATCGCCATTTTTAGTCTGGCTATTGCGTTTGCTGTTCCTCTTCTCACGTGTAGCCTTGCTCCTCGAATCGAGTTTCAGGGGCGGTAATGTGAACTGATTAGGTTTGACGGTTGTTCTCTTGCTGTAATCCTCGATATCATCCTCTTCGTCTGTGTAGACACTCTCACTTAAGTCAGCATTGTCGTAGATCTCCGATCCCGTAAGATCATTGAGACTTGACTTGAGTTCGGATGCTAAAAGACTTCTGCGAGTACTCGCGCGTCGACGCAATCCAGTACTGGTAGCAGCAACAGTAGTTGCAGGGCGAGGTGGCGACTTAGCCTTCTTTGCTTCCTTTGCCAATGACTTGGTTGATCGATGCTTACGCAGGCTCCCGGGAAACTTAGATCCCGCTTTTTCTTCAGAAGCTGCGCCGGGAATCTCTTTCCCTTTGCCTTCTTCGACGTCATCATCTGGTTTGACAATGGTGTTTGCTCTCGAAGGCAGGAGGAAGTTTCGTGACCGCCTCTTCTTCTCTGCAAGAAAAGCAGGCGGTGACCTGTAACTTGAGGATGAGGCACGATATCCCGCACTAAAGAACGGAGATTGCGCGGAAGCTCGTTTTCTTATGTATGAGCTGCGCTTGTCTTCCATCGTACGCCGATCGGCAAGGCTACTTCGGGTGGACGATGTCACAACACGGATGCTATGTCGTTCTTGCGTGGGCGTCGTCACTTTGGGACGTCGGGAGCGAGCAGTAGGTCCTTGAGGGCAGGCTGTTGGCACTGTAGAAAGACTACTTGTGCGACGGGAATACGAACTGGAGCTCATGGCACGGCGTAGCGATCCAAAATTATTACTCCTCGATGGGGAGTAGGTGTGGCGCCCGTGTCCCTGTAGTCATCGTTGTCAGTGTTTGTAAATATGTAGGAGTCTAGGGAGAGATCTCGGCGTGGGTAAAGGGCACTCTCCGTAGGAACGTGTGTGCTTACTATCAAGACGTTAGCATCCAGTCTTGATAGCGTTTCCATTCACGTACCCATGCCTGTGATGCGTCGGTTGACAGGAAGTCCCGAGCTACGATGGATTTGATCTCGATACACGGTTGTAGTCCGACGCTTGTGCCTTCTGAATGAATTCGTAGATACTTCAGATGATCGCTTAGCCAATTCTACAGCAATCTTCATTGAGTCGGCAGGTCGATCAGACGGCGCAGAGTCGTCGCGAATGTAGCCCCAAGATGACTCTCCAAAGTCATGAAGTATGCGGCTGTCGGCGTCGCCAATAGAGTCTGTTGCTGATGCACTATCTCTACGTTCATAGAGGAGGTCGACGTCGAGCTTGGGGGCATGTTCCGGCGTACGCTCGAAGATAGCATCCTCATGATCCTTCCCCTTCTCGAGATCCTCTTCTTCGATGTCTGGCCAGCCGATCGGTATGAACGTTGGTCGCGAGATTTCGGATTTTCTTGGGCTTCTCGGACTGCCAGGCTTTGGGCTCAAATAGCTCTTTACCTTTCTTCTCCTGCGGCATATACAGAATACACATGCTGCAAGCACTGCTGCTCCAAAGATAGACGCGAGCACAATTCCTACAATGACACCCTTGTTCTGGCCGTCTGTGTCTGAGCTTGTTGTGTCAAAAGTATCGCCATGACCAGGTGCTGTAGACTCAGGGGTTGGTTCAGTGGCCTGAAGGAGCTTAATGCTGAACTTCTGAGTATCTTTGAGGCTACCGTCTTTGGAGGTAGCCGCTATGGTACACTGAATAGTCTGTGGGGTCATGTCTGCAGGGACGGTGCCGAAGATCGTAAGGGTTGTTGGGTCGAAATGCAGTTTACTCGCCAGACTGGCGAAATCAACCGTAATGACCTCGTCATCTTTGGCAAAAATGGATCGTGGCAGGTCGATTGTAAAGAACTCACCCGCAGTGATGTTCAGCGTGCCGACAGCGCCCGAGAACAGCTCTGATATCACGTTCAGATGAATGGTGTACTGAGCGGTATCACCATAAATATCTTCGACTGAGATCGTCACATCTTCAGACGAGACTTCCATGGGCGCAGTCCCAGAAACCTCGAATGAGACACTCCCAAACGTCAACCAGTCCGGTATATCAGCGGACGAGGATCTGACATCCCTATCACTGATAGGTGATTGATCGAGATACAATTTGCTCTTCATGTCTGTGATGTGTACATCGTTGCCGGTAGTAACATTCAGTGACTGGATCGCAGGCTGGAAATAGAGCTCGTGGACACCAATCGACAGCGAAAACTGCACGGTGGCGGCTGCGTATCCAGGAGCGTTGGAAGCGATCAATAGTATTCCAAAAGACTGTGGGATACTTGTCGGTGGGGTAGTGCCTGCCAAACGCAGCGAAGAAGGATCAAAGCTGATCCATGCAGGCAGTGGGGTATGATCAGAGAGTGTCGCAAAATATGACAGCTTGCTGTCTGAATCGAATAAGCTCGAAGGGAAATTGATTTGAAAGTCCTGAGAGGCTTTCATCGCGACAGTCGTCGGTCCTGATAATGGGCCTGCTGCTGACAGGGCCTGGGAGATGTTTGCGTTCAACCTGGGACCTTCATCCTTGGCGACGAGCAGATTCGATTCCATGTTTGCGACAGCCCCAGCGGATCCAGCTGCAGTGACCGTGAAGGAGGCCGTCCCAGCATCGCGGGCTCCAGGCGTTCCGGTAAGCGTTCCGGTCTTCCCATCAATGTGAAGCCAGGAAGGACTGTCATCCAAAGAATACGATAAAGAGCCCGCGTCTGATTTGAAAGTTGTCGATGCGAATTGGAATAGATATGGCTCGCCGACACGTGCGATCGGCGGGAACTGTGAATTCAACGGATAGCTGACTTGTGGTGCTGCACCCACAATGACGCACAAGAGGGCCAGAACTGCGATGCGCACCGCCATAGCACTGTTACAGTTGTCAGTATGTTCGGTCCCAAGCTTGAAGATCCTTACAAGAGTGAGTCTGCCATGGCGACAGGTCACAGGCGTTAGTTGTCGCAAAGGTGAGTGCGGATCAAGGAGCAGACATGCTGATAGCCTTTCGTCACTCACAGCCATCTCTAAAGAGCCGTGGAATTCGTCGTCGCGCTTGAACGCGTGGTCGCGTAGGCGTTTCGTTCGCCTTACGTGGCAACCAAGGTGGCAGAGGAATGTGAGGATGGCGAAAGAGCATAGGGGTGGCGACTGCAAGGGATAGCCAACCTGCCACTTAGCATACTTGAGGCCTGCTACAGACTACTTGCGCGTGTTTGAAGCTGCCACGTTCATTCTACGATAGCCAGCTCCATTTTGAGAGCTGTTCGGCTGGGGCCGTAGTAGTCTGGGAGGCGTTCGACTTCCTGGAATCCGCATGACGTGTAAAGAGCCCTGGCTGGGCTGCGAGCCTCATCAACCCACAAAACGATTGTTCGACAGCCTCCCTTCTTCATTTGCTGGCAGAGGGAATGTACGAGACACCTGGCGATACCTTTGCCCCTCTCTTGCTCGATGGTGGCCAGCTTGTGTAGCCATGCGAGACTTTTCTGTCTTTGGAACACGAGGTAACCGACAGGCTCCTCACTTCCTTCTTTGAAGGCCAGAACAAGCCCAATGTTCTTTTTCTTTAGCTCGACACTGTAGTCGAAGGCCTCGCTCGATGGAAAGATCTTCTTCTCAAGCTTGGCTACCTTTTTCGCTAACGCTTCGCGATCTTTAGGTGGACATGCTGTGACGGTTTGCAGAACGATGCCCGCAGGCACTAAGTCCTGATGAGCTGCAGTAACCATCTCTATTCTCTATGGCTTTAAGCAACTTCAACGATGGGATGTTATTGAATTACTGAGGTGTGCTCGTTCAGCGGGATGTCGCGTTTTGGTGCTACCGTCAGATGCACAAGAAGTTAAATAATCTGCCCTTGGTGACCAGATGCACAATTAGCTTTGTTCAAGGGCTCAATTTCCCTTCCTGTGTGTCGTGGTGGAGGGACGTTTGAACAGTAGGCGCGAAAAACTTTGATTGGTCATCGCAAAGAGGCAACAGGTGACTGCGCGTTGGAGCTTCGCGCTTGCTGTCTGCGACGCGCCTGACGCTCTTGCACCTCACAGCAGCTCCCGCGCGGACGAAACACTGTAAACAATGATGCTGAAGACGCTATTGAATTCACTCACATCAAACGATTCGCTCGAGCGGTAACTCAGACGGCACGAAAGCCTCCAGCGGCCGACCACTTCCGAGCGACTGTCTGATGATGCCTGGCAAGAGGAAGAGACCCTATTCGAACGTCGACTTTACGTTGAAGAGAGTATTCAAGAAACCATGCTTCCGGTATGCACCGAGTACAAACTAGAATGGTTTGAACGAGTATTTTGACATAGTCAAGGCCTCTACAGCGCGAAGTCATTACGGCCACTCTCGAAGGCGAAGATGTCTTCCTGCAGGCAGCCACTTCATTCGGCAAAAGTTTGTGCTATCAACTACCTGCAGTTGTTGATCTTGGCAGCATGTACCCTACCATCTTATAACGTGCAGCTGCTGACCATCCCAGTTACCATTGTCATTTCTCCACTCTTAGCACTTATGGTTGGTTCCAGAACTGTTCTCAACATACAACAGCAATCTGACATACCCAGAATAACCAAGTTGCATCCATGCGTAACTCCAACATCAGAGTCGAGACGGTCAACAGTACGACTCAACGACAGGACCGAGAGCGCATACTGGCGGACCTTCAATGTGGCCATCCTCTGACCAGACTTCTTTACGTTACTCCAGAATTCTGCGCGATGGACCACTTCCGAAAGGTTCTTCGTATCATCCATTCACAAAAGGAGCTTGCACGTATAGCTGTTGATGAAGCCCATTGTGTCAGCGAATGGGGTCATGACTTCAGGCCTTCTTTCCAGCAGCTCTCTTTCTTCAAAAGGGAGTTCCCAGATGTCCCAGTTATATGTCTTACGGCTACGGCAACCTCCCGCGTACGTGACGATGTCATCAAGACCATGGCTCTGGACCCGCTCAAATTGCGTGTTTTCCGTATGTCTACAAGTCGCCCGAACCTGCATTACGAAGTCCGCTTCAAGTGTGACGAAGAGGACCACTATGATGACTTCCTCGCGTGGCTCAAAAACGTATATGCTCGCCGCGCCAAGTCAGAGCGTGCTGCCCAACTGGCTTCCCAGCAACAACGCACCAACAATGTCTCAGGCATCATCTATACCCTCTTCCGCAAGGACTGCGAGTCTCTAGCCGCGCGCCTCCGCAGCCACGGCATCGGCGCGAAACCTTACCACGCCGGACTCCCTCACACAGAGCGAACCGACACACTGCAGGGCTGGGTCGCCAACAAAGAAGGCTACGACGTCGTCGTCGCAACGACCGCCTTCGGCATGGGCATCGACAAAGAAGACGTCCGCTTCGTCGTGCACTGGCAGATCCCCAAGTCCTTCGAAGGCTTCTACCAGGAAGCTGGGCGCGCAGGTCGAGACGGTAAGGCCAGCGTCTGCATCCTGTACTATGGGCGCGAAGACCGCGATCGTGCGGCTTCGCTCATGGCCCGCGATCAGGCGAGGCAACCAGCCAAGGGCGACGGGAGAGCCGCACAGCATCAGCAGATGATTAACAGGGCCAAGAGCTTGCAGGCGCTCGTCGACTACTGTGAGGCAACTAATAAGTGTCGCCACAAGCTTATTGCGAAGTACTTTGGCGACGAGGAGGACCCTCCTTGCGATTTTGCATGCGATTGGTGCAAAGATGCGGAGGCGCTGGTTAGGAGGAAGGAGAAGGGGCTGGCAAGTGAAGAGTGGTGCAGCACACAGAGGGATCTGGGGAGGTATGAGGGTGGATACGATGAGTACGACTGATATGTTGGACGGCATGCATAGCGCTGTACGGTGTCGAGGGAGTCACGGTAGAATCTTTTGTTTCGGCGTTTCTTTTCTTCAAGTGGTGTAGATATTTCCACCAGATATACTACAAATCATCCACTACCCAGAGTCATCCAAACGCCCCCAATGCATCTTTTCGTGACAGTTCGTGAAACGCGGACTATGCCGTAAGCCCTCCATGGCCCCTCAGTTTGCAGGAAGAATTCAGGACTTCTATCTACCTTCCCAGCAACGTGAGAATTGCTTGGATGATGCGCTCAACCAACGATCAACGCAGCGCTCGGGACCATACCCGCTTCCTTGAGAGTCATGCCAAAATCGCCCTTGTCGAAAGTCTTCTTTGGGAAATTGGTCGTGAAAGTGTTGACCGTAGTGCCCGACTCCTCCAGCGCATGAGCGACCTCGAACAGCGTTGTCTCGACAGGGAACGTCTTCATGACGCGGCCACCCGGTGTCTGCAACGCCAGCCTAGCCTCTGTGTACGCGCTTGCGGGCTTACTTGTCGTTGGCCCGGACGAGGTAGGACCAGTCTCTTGCTTGACCGGAGGAGGGGCCTGGCCTGCGCGCAGCGCCTTCTCTGCCTCGGCCTTCCTCTTGCGCTCCTGCTTGTCTGCCTCGAGTTTCGCCAGGACTCTGCGCTTGGCCTCTTGGTCTGCAAGCTTCTCTGCGCGCTTGGCCTGAGCCTCCTTGATTTGCTCCTTTTTCTGCAGGTCCTCCTTGATGTCCTGCGATTCTTTTGTAGACTTCATACGAATCTGCTCGTTCTTCTTGCGGTCTTCCTTGTCTTGCTCAGCTTGTGCGGCGCGCTTCAGTGCGAGCTTTGCCCTCAGCTCGTCGAGGCGTGACTTCTTCTCTTCTTCGGTAAGTGGCGCGATCTCCTCGGTCGATTCCGAGAAGTTCTCGTGTCCGGTCTTGCTGCCGTGGAATTCGGCCTGTGCGACGGAGCGGAACTTCTTGCCGCAATCATCGCAGACGAGGGACTTTGCTTCCTCACCAGGCTGCAGCGCGGGTGGCTCTTCGGCAGCGGATGCTTGCTCGGCCTTGATCTCGTCGAGAGGGCGGTCTTGGTTCTTCTCGATCCAGTCAAGGGCGCCCTGGAGGTTACCGCTGGCTTTGAGGGCGAGAGCAGAGCGCTCAGGGTCGAAGCCCATGGCGACGAGCTGTTCTTGGTCCGACATTGTAGGTGTGGCGATGTGGTGCAGTGTTGTGGACGGACTTGAGGATGCCGGGACTATCTAAGCGGCTGAGATTGCAGACGAACTTGATTCAAACTGCGAGACTGGGGTGGCAGCTTTATAAGATGTATACGATGTTAGGTGCAAGACAGTGAAAGTGACTTGGAGCTTATGTGGAGTGGAGTAAGAGCTCAAGTGCAGGTAGTGGGGTCAGGGCAGGGCCAGCCGCGGTGGAGCTCTCGCACCTTCCACGGGCGATCTGATGCTGGTACCCGTGTCTGGAATGCTGCAGTGCACGATTGATTATACTGAACATGTGCTTGCTTTCACTTTCTACAGCTGCCGTCTGGTAGTAAAGGCTACTACAGTCCTGAGCAAGCTGGCTTGCCGTGGTTCCCGGGCGCGATGATGACGAGTTGTAGCATTAGACAGGGACTAAACACTGTGACGTCGGGGTCGCGCTGCCGCGATTCCAGATTCATCATTGGCAAGCGAGACAACAACCCCTACGATCCGTCCCCTCTACTGTGTCCACCACCTCCACCACCGCAACAAGACACCCGCAGCCCTGCATATTACTCTGGTCTGTCCCTGCAGATCGCACACGTGCCGTTTTCCAGCACACGCCTCTGTCGCATGCGCCGTACTACATAGCCGCGGACCTGCAACAGCCACGATTACCAATCCCGTTCGCCGCCGTCACCACACATCGCCGCCATGTCTGTCGAGCTCGACCCCGTAGAGCTTGGTTTCAAGCGTGAGCACGGGTAGCATACTTTTCTGCGTTACGGTTACTGAGCGTGGCAGGCCCCTTCCAGCAAGAGGTGTCCCAGACCCTCCGTCTTAAGAACCCTCACTCCGACCCTGTTGCATTCAAGGTAAGCAATCACTTGCGCGCTGCAGCAGCAGCGTATGCACTTCAATGCTCCGAGATTGATAGCTGACGACCGTAGGTCAAAACCACCGCCCCCAAGCAGTACGTGTCCCTACACACAGCCCAGAGCCAACCTCGGCAGCTAACACACGGCCCCCCAGATACTGCGTACGACCGAACAGTGGCCGCATTGAGCCTGGGCGAGATGTCGAAGTACAGAGTACGACAAGCTTCCAATTTGCACGTTCAGACAGTACACGTGCAGCTCACTAACCCGTGTATGCAGTCCTTCTCCAGGCTATGAAGGAAGACCCACCGCCAGATGCCAAGTGCCGTGACAAGTTCCTTGTACAGTCTGTCCTCGTTACCGCTGATAAGGAGTTCACCAACGTTGGATCTCTGGTAGGCCATTGAACAAGCTCACACAGCTCAAAAGCTGACGCAGCATAGTGGGCACACATCGAGCAGACAGCAAAGTCGTCTATCCAAGAGAAGAAGATTAGAGTTCTCTTCCTGCCCGCCGATGCCGATTCCACACCCGCGAGGACCAACGGTGTCAGCCGCGATAGCATGCTCTCATCCCCTCAGTCGGAAGCTGCCTTCACCCCTGCTCGCGGTGCTACAGACCAGGCCCAAGGCCCTGTCTCTCACGTAGAAGACCGTCCGGCCGGCAGCAAGAACCTTGGCGAGATCGAGCGCGAGGCCTATAACCCTGCTTCAGGCTCTGGTGCTGGTGCCAGCATCCAGCAGTCTGTAGCCGCAGCCGCAGCGACCGTGTCAAACGCCCTACCTACATCGCAGGCCGAGCTCCAGGCTCAGCTCGATGCGGCCAAGCAGCAAATTGCGCGATTGACACAGCAGGCCAGCGAGGGCCTCCGCCAGCGAAAGCCTGATGCCACAAGCGGAGCAAAGGGTCAGCTCTCGACTGCTGCTCAGCAACAGACAGCCCCTGCGAGCGGTGTCTCAGTCCAGATCACAGCACTCCTGTGTTTGGTGAGCTTCCTCATCGCCTACTTCTTATTCTAAGCGTTTCGCAATACCCGGAGCGGAAGACAAAAGCCATGCGCCTTGGGCCAGTGACGACTCCAGATCTTTGACGGAACTAGATTTCGAGGACTCAGATGACGTATGCACGAGCACAATGAGCGTTCAAGCAACGTAGACAAGCAATGCATGGATGGTTCGGCGGTTTCTCTCTTTCTTGTGTTTGATTGCTGCTTCACGGGAGAGCTTTGGGCGTATAATTGAGTACGGTTAGGTGCGGCATGGGAAAGTGTGCGTCTAGTACTGTCGCACGAGGGCGTTCGATGTATCAACACCTGATTCGCTTAATCCTATCATATCTTTGTGCCACATGCGAATATTAGTCACTGGTGACTAACGCCCGCGGCCACAATCGCGACGAACATGTCACTGACCTCATGTTTTGAGGGTGTCAGGAGTGTGTTTGAAGGCCCTACGGGTATTGCCAAGTTGCACGTAGTCATTGGAATTGAGCGAAGGTAGTGCCACAGCATGCACGTTGTGATGCTTCCATGCATGTGAAGTCTTCGGCCAAAAGCGCGCCGGCCAAGGCTCGTCAAGATGCAGAGGCAGAGAAGGCACTGACGTCCGTCGGAAAGCCAATCGAATCGAACATGTTCAGCAGCGACTGTCAGTACTCGTCCGGGGCAGCTTGACAAAGCTCGCGTGTTGTCCATCCACCAATAGCAACGCACACGAATGCTCATTAAAATCACCTCAAGTCAATCTCACACTGCAGCAGACTCACTCCTCGGAATGCCCTCCCCGCGCGCGTCATCGGCATTCCTCCCCTGGTTCGAGCGATAACGGGCTCCACTAGGATCGCTGGACGCTCTTTGCGGCTCTAGGGCGCTGCTCTGAACGTGGGTTAGTGGGGCATGCCCGTCTGGTCGCCGCTTGCCCGTCGCCGGAGGCAAGTTCAGTGACTGGGTGTGTGAAAGTGACTCAAAACTTTAGATTGCTCGGCATTGAAAAACATCCACGTTCCTCTGACTGACGTCTTTCTCTCACTTTCTGTCTCTCATCCTTTGCTTTCTTTCATACAGCCCAAGATGTGTGGTATTTTCGCATGCTATAGGTATGTCGCTGTCGGGCAATGCGAGAGAGATAGATTGCCCCTCCTCGACTTTCTGGCTGGTCACAGACTGACTGATTCGCGCGCAGACATCCCGATGTCCAGAAGTTCAAGCCCACCGCCCTGAAAATGGGCAAGCAGTATGTGGCCCTTTCACAATGTGGTGCTGAGCTCAATTGACTGACTATGCGCAGGATCCGACATCGGGGTCCGGATTGGAGTGAGCAACGAGAACATGCAATGCGCCGGCGACCACGATAGCTGACTCTTCATAGGTGGCAACCACATCGCCAACGACACGAGTGAGTGGAAGAGATTTGAAACTCGTTACTGGCGGAATGCTAATCAAATGCAGTCCTTGTCCACGAGCGTCTTTCCATTGTTGGTGTTGGTATGCGGTCACACGACAACTTTTCTGTAGCCGGCTAAATACTTACACTGAGCAGACTCGGGCGCGCAGCCGCTCGTCAACAAGGAGGGAACCGTCTCTCTGGCCGTCAACGGCGAGATCTACAACCACCGCATCCTCCGCAAGAGCCTCAAGACCCCTTACGAGTTCAAGACACACTCCGACTGCGAGGTCATCATCCCCCTGTACCTCGAACATGGCATCGATGCGCCCCGCCACCTCGACGGTATGTTCTCGTGGGTCCTCCACGACAAGGAGAACGACCGACTCCTCGCTGCCCGCGATCCCATTGGTGTCACCACATTCTACATGGGCAGGTCGAGCGAGACCCCCAACGCCGTCTACTTTGCTTCCGAGCTGAAGTGCCTCCACCCCGTCTGTGACGATATCCAGGCTTTCCCCCCTGGTCATGTCTACGACTCCAAGACAGACAAGCTCACCCGCTACTTCGACCCCAAGTGGCTGGTTGAGCCTACCAACATCCCCTCCAATCCTCTCGACCTGAAAGAGCTCAGGAAATCCTTTGAGCGCTCAGTGCGCAAGCGCATGATGGCGGAGGTGCCTTTCGGCGTGCTCCTCTCTGGTGGTCTTGATTCCAGTCTTGTCGCGTCGATCGCTCAGCGTGAGACCATGCGCTTGAACGAGGAGACAAGAAAACGCGCTGCTGAGCACAAGGCCAAGGCCAACGGCACAACAACAGATCCCAGCGAGCTCGTCGGTATCGACGCCGAGGGTGAGCTCCAGACCGACCTGATCCTCGGCCAGCTCAACTCCTTCTCCATCGGCCTCCCCAACGCACCCGACGCCATTGCCGCACGCGAAGTCGCCGACTTCCTCGGCACCAAGCACCACACATTCACCTTCACCATCGAGGAGGGCCTCGACGCTCTCTCCGACGTCATCTTCCACCTCGAGACCTTCGACGTCACCACCATCCGCGCCTCGACGCCCATGTTCCTGCTCTCGCGCAAGATCAAGGCCATGGGCATCAAGATGGTGCTGTCAGGCGAGGGCTCCGACGAGATCTTCGGCGGGTACCTGTACTTCCACAACGCACCCGACAAGGCCGCCTTCCACGAGGAGTGCGTGCGCCGTGTCAAGAACCTGCACTTGGCCGACTGCCTGCGTGCCAACAAGTCCACCTCGGCGTGGGGCGTCGAAGCGCGTGTGCCCTTCCTCGACCGTCAGTTCCTCGAGACCTCGATGAACATCGACCCGGCCGAGAAGATGATCACAAAGGAGCGCATCGAGAAGTACATCCTGCGCAAAGCCTTCGACACGTCCGACGAGCCCGACGTGCCCGCGTACCTCCCTGAGAAGATCCTCTGGCGTCAGAAGGAGCAGTTCTCCGACGGCGTCGGGTACGGGTGGATCGACGCGCTCAAGGACACGGCCGAGAAGATGGTCTCCGACGAGCAGCTCAAGAACCCCAAGCCCGAGTGGGGCAGCGATGTCCCAGACACCAAGGAGGCGTACTGGTACCGCTGCATGTTCGACGAGCACTTCCCCCCGAGCTGCGCCAGCACCGTCATGCGCTGGACCCCGACGTGGAGCAACCAGACGGATCCTTCAGGCCGGTACGTGTACCATCCCCCTTCATCATTTGAATATACTAACGCGTACCGCAGTGCCATTGGTGTCCACGAGCAAAAGTACAAGAACGCGCAGTAAGCCGCTTGCTTCTGTTCGCAGGGCGGGCTCTGACCAGCTGGCGGGCGTTTGTATAATAAAACCCGTGGCTTCGCCTTCACATGCTTCGATCTTCTCTTTCCTATGTCGTCAACGGCGGCTTTTGGCGTTGCGAATGGGATGCGACGTTCCTCGGCGCGGATGGATAGACAGAATAGACACGTGCTTATTGTACGGCAATGACAAGACCTGAAACGACCATAACTCTATGCGCGTGCCGTGATGCTCGTTTTGAATTGAGTGAAATGTGAGGGCAGGAGGAGCAGTTGCTTTCCTGGGGAAAGAGCGTTTTCGCGCGACGTCGTAGCTGTGATATATATTGGAACTCAGTACACCTCGAAGCTGTGCAATCAACGCGTTGCTTGCGCAGATTGACACGCCCCACCACAACGCAAGACGAATAATAGCCCATGCAGTCATCGTATACACATGTCATTGAAGTCTAGACGGGAAACTACTCATATCCATACAACAGAGCTAGCTAGCTAGCTAGCAGGCGAACCGTCTAGTCCACCCCACTGGGTATCTACACATATATACACACACACGCACACGCACACGTAACAATGCTGTAACATCCAAAGCCAGACCAGACCAGACCAGACCAGACCCATGCTTTTTAGTAAGTGTATAGTCCCAGGATAAGCAAAAAGGCCACCATTCCAAACGCCCAGACATGACACAGAGATTGGCAACGTTAGATGAGACGAGAGGGAGGGTTGTCCTCTACGCATCCAGCGCCGACGACGCCTCGCCGTTACCAAACGCGCGGAACTGCACGAAGATGATGGCGTCCTCGACCATGGTGCCCAGCGAGCCGATCAGCCAGGGCAGGTTGGTGATGAAGTACTCCCTCTCTGTGGAGTGGAACAGGATGCCCGCGCCGTAGGTGGCGTTGCCGAGCAGGCTGAGGATGAAGAAGAGCAGGCTGAGCCCCTCGCAGGAGCGCTCGCGCTGGTTCTTGATGATCTGCGGGATGCGCGCGCCCAGGTAGCAGATGGCGCTGATGTAGCCCAGGATCTCTGCGCCCAGGGCGATGGGCTCCGAGTCTGGGGTGGACGTGGGTTGCGGGAGCCAGACGCCGCTTTTCCAGGCAATGGCCCATCCGGCGGCACCGACGGCGATGACGCCAAAGATGCTGAGGGCGTTCTTCATCCACTCGCGCTGGTCATCTTCGACGTCGAGGATGGTGGGCAGCGAGGAGGCGCGGCGGCGGCGCGAGGCCTGGCTGTCTCGTCGGTGGGAGCCCGGGAGGCCGACGTTGGAGCTGTCGCGGCGGCCGAGGAGGGGCGCTTCGACCGAGGTGGTGGATTGGGTTGAGGTCTTGCGGGCGTTGCGGCGGGCGTTGATGGTGTTGTAGTACACGCACTGGGAGATGAGGATCTGGTCGGGTCAGTATGTGTGGTGGTGTGTTTGTTCAAAGGCTTATCGTACCAGGTCTGCGACGCAGAAGTACATGGCCAGCGCGATGACGGTAGGTACGAGACCAGCCCAGAGGGCGCCCGCGAGGTTGGTGACATCGCCTACGAACCAGATGACGAGGAAGATGAGGGAGATGCCATCAGCAGAGCCAGACTGGTAGTTTTCGATCAATTGAGGGACCTGGTATTGTTAGCTAAGGGTCGTGACTACAGTCGCGTGAGGCTTGAGATAAGCTTCTGGTGTGCGCGCTGCAGGTCGCACGCAGGTGTCTCGGGTAGCTGCAGGAAGCTGTGCCTTCAGCGACTTGACAGCCGTGACAGTCGATGCTGTGAATGCTCGTCCGGACTGCAATGGCTGAAGGGTGCTCTGCTACCAGGCCGGAGCGGTGGGTCTCTGGATAGGATGGACTCACCAATAGGAAGATCCAGGCGCACAGGCTGATAGAGCCCCAGATGCCGCTGAGAGCCTCGCGGGTGGTCAAGTGGTGGCTGGCGGTCGCCATGGCAGATGTCAACATGTCGTGCATGTTTGTGGTGTCTGCTGGGAGACCTCGTACGACGAGAACTGTGGAGAACGACGGTTGGAGTTCTCTGCTCTGGTGCAGCAAGGCTTGGAAAATTGGTTGACCCCAGCCGTTATGACGCAGAACGCGCCGGAGAGGGTACCAGACTGAGGGCTGATCCGCAGAGGGTGAATAACAGGGACGTGATTGGCCAGAAAATCGCCGTTTGCAATGCTCGCATTGGCCGAGACAGTCACAGCAAATTCGAGGGTTTGCACAGTTACAATGGTTAGTCACGGCAACGATGACGATGATGGATGCCGAATCGATCAGCGCTGGCGTTGAGACGGGCCTCGTGGTAAGCATTGCACTGCATTGTATTACATTGCATTCTGGTGCGCGCTGCTCGCCCCGTCCCCTCTAATCCGTACCTAGCCTACGTGCCTGGTGTTGTGTTGGGGGGCCAGAGTTTTCGCAGACCACGGCTGGAACGAGACCCTGCATGTGAGGACCCCAAGGGCAGTGCTGCGGCTGCTGGACCGCAGGGCAGGCGAGCGAGGGGATGGCGCTGGGATGGCGACGGCCCTTGTTGTGCCTGCGCGGCCGTGCGGGCTATTTTCAGCGCCAGTCCTCGCCAGCACTGCACAGCGGTCACGCTCTGCTCCACCCAGGCACTCCAACACGAGATCTCTGTCATCTCCCGCACCGGCGCTCCCGCCAGCCTTTGTCGTGCGACGCCTGTCCGTTTTCTCTCTCTTTTGTCCATCTCCATCTTCACGCCCTCGTTTATCCACATCCGCCCATCTGGCAAACCGCCGTCGACATCAACCCGCCCCTGTAATCACCCGCCGCGCGCACAAACCGCTGCCTGTGAAACGCGTCAGCCGCCCGTAAATAGATCCACTTCCACACCCTTCCGCCGCCGCCGCCGCCTGCTCCCGATCTGCAGTCACTCGTTCTACGCTCCAGACAGACAGACAGACAGCACAGCACAGCACAGCACAATGATGCGCCAGGCCTGGTTGTTCGTGACGCTGCTGGCCTTCGTGGCCATGGCCTCGGCCTTCAACTTTGACGGCCTGCACATCGACGGCATCAACGAGTACCTCCACCACAACGAGAAGCGTCAGGCCTCGGGCACGGGAGGCAACACGCCTACCTCTTCAGCGGCACCCCCGACCTCCTCAGCAGCACCACCGACCTCGTCTGCCGCACCGTCGAGCCCGCCGCCTGCCTCTTCGCCAGCTCCCACCTCCAACGACCCTGCTCCCACGTCCGACGAGCCCGCCCCGACCTCGCAGCCACCAGCCACCAGCAACGGCGGCAACTCGCCCGCTACCACATCGTCTGGCCGCGTCCCTTCGAGCGAGACCCCAGCCAACTCGCCTACACGCACAGCAGCATCCTCTTCCGTCAGGACCACTCCCCTCGTCCGCACCACGCCCCTTGTCTCCACCTCCATCCAGCTCTACACCACCGTCTACAGCACTGTCATCAACGGTCAGGCTTCTGAAGTCACCTCGACTGGCTCCACCACCCACCTGGCCACGACTGGCCAAGCGACTGTCACCGACCCACCAGAGATCCAGAGCGGAAATGGCGGTTCCAGTGGAGGTCTGACCGATAACAACAAGAAGGTCATTGGTGGTGTTGTCGGTGGTGTCGGCGGTGCTCTCCTTCTTGGTGGCATCGCTCTTGTTTTCTGGCGCATGAAGAAGCGCCAGAGCCGAGTCACCGAGGACGACGACGACCTTATGGCCGGAACGGGTGCTGCTCTCGGCGACAAGTCCAACAACACTGGCGCTTCGCCCTTCCAGTCGAACCTCGAGCAGTACCACAACCCCGGTGGACGTCCGAACGCAGCAGCCAACTTCTAATCGGTCGCTGAGCCATGTACACAGGCAGTCCATGCTGCGTTCACGACGACCACGATACCACTTTCAACCTTTGCGAGATCTACGATTCGACGGGTGTCCCGAAGATGTATATACAACGAGTCGATCCACGACTTGATACCTCTGCGATAGGATACCCTGGATAGCACGGAGCATTATTGGCGCGCATACTTTTCTTCTTTCCCACACTCGCATTCACATTGACAAATTGGATGGATCATAGATGTCAACGGCAGGTTTCCAGAAAACTACGTAATAGGGTCATACGACCGCATCACTCTACCGACTCAGTTTCCTTGTCAGTCCTCCTGTACGGCATTGTAATAAGCATATCCTCATTAAACAATCAAAATAAGCATTAAACTATCGAGCAGGGATCTTGTTCCCTACCCGGCCGTGATCTGACCCTCGAAACCCAATAACGTCATTCGTTTCAAGCGGCTCGAGAAACCTTGTTGCTGTTCATGGCGTCCCGTTTTGGCTCGCGAGGGGCCAGCTCGTTTCAGTACTGTCGCAACACCACCCACCTCGCTTCCCGACGTGGCATTGCGAACCAGCGAACCGAGCTCTTGTGACAGTCCTTGCGCCGTCGCAGAAATGTCAGGCAGCTACATACACAGATACATAGTCGCGTCGGCCCGCTTTCTGGTCCGCCGCAGCACCACCGCTCACCACTAATCATCCACCCACCCACGATCACAACCCGCAATACCGCCGGTCTCCAGCGCGTGCGTCCTGGCGACGCCCAACAACCACTCACCTCCTCAACCCCAAGACCAACACCACCCGCCAAACCAACACCAACAATGCACCTCCTCCCGTCCCCCCTCCTCACCCTCCTCCACCTCACCCTCCTCACCCCGGCCCTGGCCCTCGCCTCCCCCTCCCCACCGCACCTCTCCACCGACGCCGCCATATCGCTCATGCCGTACCACACGCTCTTCTACCGGCAACTCAAAGACCTGCAAACCTTCTCCAGCGCCCTCGGCGGCGTGTCCGCGTCGTCCATCATGAACTCCGGGATCCCAGACCGGCCGTTCCAGGTCGAAGGCGCGAATTTCCCGGATTTCAAATCCGCGGCCCAGAGGTCTTGTGATGAGCAGTTTCAGGGGTGTCAGGAGAGGGCGAATCAGAGTGGGAACGGGAATGGGAATGGGGGTGGGAATGGAGGGAATGGAGGGAATGGGGGAAATGGTGGAGGGAATGGTGGAGGGGGAGATGGGCAAGATGGCGGTAAGGGAAAGGGCAAAGGGAAGGCGCGCGATGAGAAGAAGTTGACGGTGGCTATGTGTGAGACGCAGAAAGGTGAGGACACCCCCCCCCAAACACAGCTTTGTTTTCTCCTACCTGCCTCCATGGAGGTTATGAGTATGGATATGGGTGTGAGTGGACAAGCGGATGAGTGCTAACGTGTGTGAACGCAGACCAGTGCAATCAAGCGCAGCAGACGGCGCAGGTGCAGGACTTCACGCCCGTCGCGAGCACCAACATCGGGCCTGATCCGCTGTTCCCTGACTTTGATCTGATTTGCGAGGGGTGAGGTGGTGGATGGAATGTTGTCGAGAGGGATGGAGTAGGAAGACCGAGTAATGAAGGAAGCCGTGGGTTCGCGGGCGACTCGTGGCTGTACGGCACGGTGCTAATAGTAATGTTGATGTGGCGCTTAGCTAGCTTTGATAATATGTAGATGTAGACATGCCACTGCATCAACCATGCGGAGTCTTTCTCTTTCCAGTGCTGGTCCGTCGTTCAGTCCTCCTCGCACTGCTTGATCATCTCCAGCACCCGCGCCTCATCCACGACCGCCCTATCTTTGACCTTGTTGCCACCCGACTCCATCAAAAGCTGCAGCCGGTTCGACTCCCAAGCCACCCACGCCGCAGCCTGCAAGAAGCAGTCCGTGATATCGTCAAGTTTCTTGATGTCTGTCGCAGGAATGTCGGTGACGAGTCCTGCATCTAGTTTAGAAGTCTTCTTCTGTCGTATTGTCTTGTTCTTCGGAAGCAGCGCTTGACGTGTCGCTTCTGCTGTGGGGGCGATGTTGAATGCGATTCGAGGCATTGAGGACGGTGTAGAGGGTGTCGAGGACATGGCGTCGTCTGCCAGCCACGAGCGGAGGATGGCAATCTTCGCGCTCTTTTCTGCTTTGCTGCGACTTGGTTTCTTTGTGGTTTTGTCCGTTGCGTCCTCTTCGGTATCATCAGTATCACTCTCTTTCGAGAGCGCGGCTACGTCCGAAGACTGAGCATCTTCGTGTCTCTCCTGCAAAGCCCGAGCGTGCTGGCCGAGCCAGTACTGCCCTACGCGTTTGGGATCAACAGCAAAGACTTGATACTGATTGGCGCTGACCGGCGCTCCGTGGCTGTCGTGGGACTGCCCTCTCTGCTTCAGCGTCTCCAAGATAGCCCATAGCATAGCTTCTAATGTGTTGACGCGCAAAGTCCATTGCTGCACGGCGCTGCCGCCGCCAGACCGCCAGCGCTGCTTTTCGATAAGAACGACGTCCGGGTTGACGCTCAAGACCTCTTTAACTATCAGGTGATATGCAGTCCTCGACAACACGGAAGGAGAGAATTGATCGCCTTCGTCGTCGACAACTTCGACTGCCGAGTCGTCTCCCATTAAAACACGAGTGCTTTTTAGATCCGTCTTACTGACAAGATCGAGTTTCTTCCAGCGTAAAACACTCATATGCGCGTCAAAGCCCTGACCATTGCCAGATACATGGGAGACTTCAGCGTCGCAGAATGCCAGGTTTCTGATACCCATGTCAATGCTCATAATCCTCAGCTTAGCGTTTTTCGAGCTAGACCGCCCATTCTTTGGGTTCGGCTGGCGATAGCAGAACCCTGGTCGTTGGATGTCGCGTTGAAAACGCGCGAGAAGAGTGCTTTTCGTTCCAGACGACGCGGAGCCGATGCGCGTTAGGAGGACCTGCAGCGCCTTGGACGTTACGGCGAGTTTCTTCGGTGCCATGTTCCAGATAAGATCGAACCAGGTCTGTGAGATTACAGTGGCGCAAAGTAGGTATCAATGGCGTTGTTATTCGCACGGTAGTGCTGTAGTGGATTGGAAGCTGAACATCGGATGGAGGACGGTGACGCGAAATCTGAGCATGATGCTGAATTCTCCAGATTGTTTTCTATCAAACATGCTCTTCACTATTAGTGGGCAACATTTGAGCTCATGTTGATGAGAAGAGACCTTCTTTGGAGTTGTTGTGTTGAGGGTGGAAAGAACAACGCTAGCGTGTCGCGTGTGCACCTCTATCTCTCATAATACAAACAACATAGACTATAAGATTGCCTGAAGATATCAATATCCAAGGCTTTGAAACTCAACTAATCGCAGCCCTAGTAGGCTAGCGAATTCTTCAAAGTATACATTGTTTGATGCTCGAGAAGATGTCATGCCAATACATAAGCGGGAGACATCCTGGCTTTGGACCAGTTGTTATGTCATGCAGGCCGCGTCTTGATCTGCTCATGCACAGGGTCTCCCTGTTTTCAACAATTGTATGTAACCTGATGATTCGTATTCAACTTGTAATCGCTACACATATGTACAAACACCGCCTGCGCCAAGGCTTTTCTCTAGGACCAAATGGAACAAAACAGCTTAATCGGAAAGCTCGTTGGCACGTGTAACCTCTTCCCTCGACTCCGCTGCCTGAGCAGCAAGCAGGTTCAGAGCACTGCCTGCAAGGACGAACGCACTCTGGTCCTTAGTGAGGGTGTGCTTGGTCTTGACGACAACCTCTTTGCCATCCCTCTTCTTGACAATGAGCTCGATCTCACCCTTGCCGCCGTTCTGGAGGGTCTCCAACAGACCTCTGGTAGAGACCTCATCGCAAGCGTCAATCAGATCGTAGTCGGACTCGTTGGCGAATGTCAAGGGAACCATGCCCTGCTTCTTCAGGTTGGTCTCGTGAATACGGGCAAACGACTTGGTGAGGATGATGCGACCACCAAGGTAGCGGGGCTGCAGAGCAGCGTGCTCACGAGCAGAACCCTCACCATAGTTGTGCTCAGCGACGACGAGCCACTCGGTACCCTGCTCCTTCCAGCGCTTGGCAAGCTCAGGGATCGAGGTCTTGGAGCCGTCTGAGTCGTAGGCAACGTTCACTTCGTCGGTCTCGGCGTTGACAGCGCCGATCAGAGTGTTCTCAGAGATGTTGGGCAGATGACCCTTGTACTTGAGCCAAGGTCCAGCGGCAGAGATGGTGTCTGTCGTGCACTGGCCCTTGACCTTGTAGAGCACCTTCAAGCCCTTCAAATCTGATGTAGGGAATGGCGAGAAGGGGTCGAGGAGAGCTAGACGTGACGATGTAGGGTCGACCTTGACTTCCACGCTGGGGTCCGGCACACCAGGCGTGGGTAGGAATTCAGCCCTGCCTTCCTCGAAGCCAGCGCCTGGCAGATCAACGCCCTTTGGGGGCTGGAATTTGAAATCCTCGCCGGACGGCGTCTTGATGCTATCGGTCATGGGGTTGAAAGTGGTAGAACCAGAGTAGGCCATGGCGGTAATGAGCTCGGGAGAGGCAAGGAAGTTCATGGTAGCGCGGTTACCGTCGTTGCGGCCAGGGAAATTGCGGTTGTACGACGTGAAGATAGCGTTCGACTCGCCCTTCTTGACCTCGTCAGTCCTAGTCCACTGACCGATGCAAGGTCTTCAATGAGTTAGCAGACGTCTCATTAGTTGCTGATATGAGACGAGTAGACTTACCCGCAGGCGTTGGCAAGGACAGTGCCACCAGCAGACTCGAAAGTCTGAATAGTGTCGTCCCTCTCAAGAGTGGCCCTGATCTGTTCACTGCCTGGTGTGATGAAGAAGTTGGCCTTAGGCTTCAACCCAGCAGCGGCTGCCTGCTTGACAATATCCTCTGAGCGCTGCATGTCCTGGTACGAGCTGTTTGTGCAGCTACCGATCAGACCAGCACCGAATGTCTGCGGCCATCCCTTCTCTTCAACGACGGACTTGAACTTGGACAGAGGTGTTGAGAGATCTGGGGTGAAGGGACCGTTGATGTGAGGCTCAAGGGTGGAGAGGTTGATCTCGATCACCTTGTCGTAAGCGGCTTCAGGGTCGGCCTGCAAGAGGTTGCGCTCCATTGGCGACTGAGCAATCTTCAATGCAGCCTCGGCGATCGATCCACGGTTTGTTGCTTGGAGGTATGGAATATGAGCCTGCGAGAAGGGGAAGAGCGAGGTCGTTGCGCCAACTTCAGCGCCCATGTTACAAATCTGTATGGAATCAGCGTCTGTTCAATGCGAGATCTTGAGATTGTATTACCGTAGCCATGCCGGTTGCTGACAGGGACTTGATGCCCTCTCCGAAGTACTCGATGATATAGCCAGTGCCGCCCCGAACAGTGAGCTGGCCAGCCAGGTTCAAGATGACATCCTTGGGGGAAGCCCATCCGCTCAGCTCACCTGTGAGCTTGACACCGAGGACCTTGGGAGCCTTCAACTCCCATGGTGCGTCGACAAGAGCGTCGACAGCGTCAGCACCTCCAACACCAATAACGATAGCACCGAGTCCACCGGCATTGACCGAGTGACTGTCGGTACCAAGCATCATAAGTCCAGGCTGGATGTAGTCAGCATATTTGTTCCTACTTGACATATCTCGAAGCCGAAACTTACAGCCGAGTAGTTCTCCAAGACAGACTGGTGAATGATACCAGCGCCAGGAGGCCAGAACTCAATGCCATACTTCTTCGCAGCGCTCTCCAAGAAATCGAAGATCTCAGAGTTGTTCGCAATCGACTTAGGCAGATCCGCATCGGCACCAGTCTCGCCAACAATCAAGTGATCGCAGTGGATACTGGCAGGTACAGCAGTAGCAGGCAGACCGCAGCTCATGAACTGCAACAGCGCCATCTGCGCACTGGCATCCTGCATAGCTACACGGTCGGGCTTAAGCTTCAAGTTCGCTTGTCCACGGATGTCCCGTCCATTGTTGGTATTGGTGAGCAGAGACTCCTCGGGAGACTCCAAATGCGAGTAAAGGATCTTCT